>JAJTUV010000022.1:600000-1132500 GCA_021653895.1 Mastomys natalensis | reverse complement strand
CCTGCGTTTTCAATCTTGGAGAGATTTGAATGAAGGATTTTACGAGACCATGTGGGTACTGTTTGACTCTCCGAAAGAAGGAAATTGAACATGCAGCCTCCGCACACACACCCCTCCACTATACCTTCCAAAGGCCACATACAGAGAAGCCTTGTGAGCACGAGCCAGCTCTGCATAGCCAGCTTACTTTAGGGCTCCTATTAACTTGAAAGAGAGCTCCAGGTGCACTCACGTTCTGCTGAAGAAATGGAAATTTGCAAATGTGATTATTTGCTGAGGCCATTCTCAGCTCATGCGACTAGAAAGTGGAGAAAAGTCATAAGAAGTTTTTCTTTTCTCCTCTTTTATAACTGCTGATACAAAGGTGAGCATAGACCCTGGGACTCATATATAGGTAGCAGGACCATTCCTCTCTCTTTTATTTACATTTTCTTTCATATGATATATTTTTATCATATTCTTTCTCATCATCCAACTCCTCCCAGGTCTTCCCTACTTCCCTACCCATCCAATTTCATAATCTCTCTCTCTCTGTGTCTCTCTGTCTCTATCTCTCTCTCCCTTAAAGCAACAACAACACAAACAAACAAAATGAAACACCCAGAAATCAAAAATTCAAACAACAAGGATTGTTTCCTTTTATATGACAAAACAACTCTATGCCTTCATCAACGCAGATTTGGATAAAACTATAACTAAGTGTTGACATGTGTGAAAATATCTCTTAAGATCCTCCATTGCAGAATGCCTTTCAGGAATCAATGGTCATTCCATTACACGAAATAGAGACATTTTTGGAATTGGGATTGGATAGGTGGAGCTCAGGTACATGTAAACTGTAAGAGTGGCTCTCAACCTCCCTAATGCTGTGATTCTTTAATACAGAGACTCCTGTTGTGGGGACTCCCAACCATAGAACTATTTTCAGTACTACTTCATAACTATAATTTTGCTATTATTATGAGGAGTATGGGAACCCCATACAAACATGACCACACCAGAACCTTCCCTTCCCTTCCTTCATTCTTTTGATCCTTCATTCATTCATTCATTCATTCATTTGTTCTTTTGTTCATTTGTTCCTTCCACTTCCTTCCTTTTCCTTCCTTCTCTTCCTCTCTTTGAACCTCACATTCTCTCCCCTACCCTGCTCTCATTTCCTCCTTCTCTCCTCTTCCCCTTTTCTTTTCTGTTTCCTCTCTACCTTCCCTGTCTCCTCCCCTACTCTCCTTCCTTGCTTCTCAGTTCCTTTTCCCATACCTGCCTCATCCATGAGGCAACCAGTGTCCTAAGCCACTTGACAATTGTTGCATCAGGAAGGCCACAGCAGGAACTAGAGCAGCCAGCTGATGTGCTGGCATACCTTCTAGATTCACACAGAACTCTTAACTCTCTCCTATCTGTCTCCTGGCATCCCTGTATAGTGGTGACTTCAGATTTCCACATTGTCGTTTCTCTCCTCTGCTCTTTCTTCCTTCTCCTTGTTGAAGACAGCTAGTGCTGAATATGAAATAGGCCAATGTCTCTCAAACTTGAGCCTGCATCAGAACCACATGGTGGACCAGTTAAAACATGCCTGGGCCTCACTCCAGTGTTTTTAACTAGGTAGATATGAAGCAGGATTTGGAATTTCCATTTTCAACCAACTTCCAGATGTTAGGGACTGAACTGTGTCCCTGTTCACTGCCCCCTAACTATATGCTGAAGTTTTGACTGCTGTTGTGGCTATATTTGGAAAGGGAGACTTTAAAGTAATTAGAGTTAAGTCCTAAGGATGAAATCCTACATCAACATGACTGGCATCCTCATAATAAAGAGAGGCAAAGACACAGATACACACAAAAGAAAGACAATAGTGAACATGGAAGGAAATTGCAATCTACAGGGTAAGCTTAGAGCCTTCCAGTCTCCAGAACCATAGAAACAAACTCTTGGTCAGGGCAGCCTAGGGTGCTTTGAAGAGGCAGCCATTCCTGACTTCTACGTTAGGTAGTACTTGAGCTTCTCTACTTGGGATTATGGTGAGAATATAAAGGAGGGCAATTTGATCTCTTCATCAAACCACCAAAAGCTTATTCTCGTTTCTTTGCTATTTCTCAGTCCTTGTGAACAACCAACCAGGACCGAGAAACTGCTGTCTTAAAATCAATGCATGCATCTATCCATAGGATAAGGAGGGAGAGAACCATCCTAGTAGAATGGTCAGTGTGACAAAGCTGTTCTTTTCTTGGTCCTGGACCCCATGATTTTAGGCAGCCAGTGCCATCTTTGAATCTGTAAGGGAGAATGAAAATCACTGTATAACTTTACATCTGTCTTGAGAATTCAAAGTAATGCACAGGTAAAGTTTAGAGAACTGTAAAATAGCAGACCATAGAGCTTCTTGTCATGTCATTGGAGATTCTGGCGTCTAGTGTGTGGACTCTATGAGTCTTACACCTTTTAGGTATCTATCTGCCTGTCTGTTATGGTTGTTCTACCATAGAGGAAGAACATGAACTCCAGAAATATCTTCCAGGGCCAGTGTGGCCATGGACTCTTAAAGGACTTCTCCCTCTCCTTCTCCCTCTCCTCCCTCTCCTTCTCCCTCTCCTTCTCCCTCTACTTTTCTCTCCCTTCCCCTCCCCTCCCCCCTTTCTCTTTCTCTTCCCCTGATACCTTGCTCTTCATGCTTGGCAGATTTCTCTGTCCCCAGGTGTTCATGTCATTTCTCATCTCACCTATTGCTCTGTTTATTTGATCTCTCAATTTATGGGTTTCAATTGTTTTATCTATAAGAATCAAAACATGTAGACAGATATACTTTAAAAATAATACTGAAAAACATAAAACTAAGGATATTGACATTAACTGAGTAAATGTAACTTTCTACACATAGGAACAAGATATTTCACTAACCAACTAATAAATAAAATAACCTTTTCATGTATCCATTTATTTAGCATATCTATTTAAATATATTGTGACAGAGAGCTTTGGTTTTGGTAAACTGGAGAAGCTGAAATTTGAATTTTACATCTGAGATATACATTTTCAGATTTCATACAGGAAAGAAGATAAATTTAACTGGCTGCTGAGAATAGAAATCATTTTAAATACTAATGCTTAAGCAAATGATATCGCAGGAGTAAAGGAAAGGAAAGTTTTTGAGCAGGGACCTCTTAGCATTCTGCTGCAATGGAAGATGAGTATCATTGTAAATCTTTGCAGATCTGTAGGTTATGCAACACTAGGGGTAAAGCTTAACAAATACAGTGTGGTCTGCATTCTAACGGCATGCCAGTGTAGGATCACCAGTAACAACACTGGAGTCTTCTCTGTGTACTGTCCACCTGGCTGCCAGGACAATATGCATGTAATGCACACAGATCTTACCACCATCTCTACCTAACCCTTTCAATGGCTTCCCGCCACTGCAGGATCCTGTATAATTTGGGCCTTAACTTACTCATCCTCACTCATTCTTCCAGTCCCTTCTATTTCTTCTTCTGCTGGGATGTCAACAGTCATTTCCTCACTTTCTGTTTTCCTGCCAGGAAAGGTCTTTTTGCCAGTCGTTGCCAGAGCTGACTCACTCAAACCTGGGTATTCAGTTCAACTGTTACCTCCTCAGACACTTTCCTATCCCATTATGGTATCCATTTCCTTTATAGGTTCATGGCAACTGTTTTTACTTGTCTTCTCTGCTTACTTATTTACTTACTAGTCACCCCAGTAGACTACAAGCTACCATGAGAGCAGTTATTAAATTATGGAGATCTGTCCCTGCACAGAAGAATCCTTCAACCACATATGCGTAGGGTAAAGGAGGGATGCCTGTTCTGCTCAAGAAATGATTTCTGGATAGCTGTGTAGACAATTCCCTTGTTTGCACTCTGGTTTTGAGTTTTTCTTCTTTACTCAAACCATTTCAATATAATAAACTGTATGGCACTTTACTTTTTGTTTAAATGTTGTTTCTTATTGTGTTTGAACTGGTACAGAGAGCCCCTGCGTATGCTCTCTTTTACCTGATACTTCAAGTGTAATCTCCCACAGATGATTGGGGATTGAGACCTTTTACATCAGGCCATCGATATCGCTCAGTTAATCTTGGCATCTGTGATGGCTTGTATATGCTTTGCCCAGGGAGTGGCACTATTACAAGGTATGGACCTGTTGGAGTAGGTGTGGCTTTGTTGGAGTAGGTGTGTCACTGTGGGTGTGGTCTTTAAGACCCTCATCCTGGCTACCTGGAAATCAGGATTCTGCTAGCAGCCTTCAGATGAAGATGTAGAACTCTCAGCTCCAGCTGTACCTTGCCTGCCTGGATGCCACTGTCCCTGTGTTGATAATAATGGACTGAACCTCTGAACCTGTAAGCCAGCCCCAGTTGAATGTTGTCCTTATAAGAGTTGCCTTGGTCATGGTGTCTGTTCACAACAGGAAAACCCTAACTAAGGCAAACTTTTTTTTTCTTGGTAAAGTACAGGGGCATGGGAATGGCATGATGTCTGAAAGAAAGGAGCATCTAAGAAGTCCTCGAAGTACTGCTTTCAGTATACAGCAGAGCATGTTGGGCATTCTGTCTGTTACCGTGAGGATTACGACCCTCCATGTTGCAGTAATTATTTAAAAACGGCCGCTGGTCAAGCTGACTATTTAAGCTGTTGCGGCTCTGCCTAGCTTAGCCACTATGTTTCTCGGCCGGAGGCCACGTGCGCGCCGCAGCTAGAAATGGCCAGCCAGAAACACCAGCCCTGCCACTTACGAGACACCACCGTGGGAGATGACTCAGCCAATCTTCCACACTGTGTCCGAAAGGCTGGGCATTGCCCAGACCATCCCACCATCTATGCAGGCCCAGTAAGAAAATGAGATTCTAATGCTTAAAGATTAATCAAAGGCTTTATATGTTTGGTAATGCTCAATAACAATATGCCCATACAAAGAGAGTTGTTTCCCAATTAGCTAAATAAAAGTTGTTACCCGCACTGCTCTCCATACCTGTGTGGCTCTCCATTGCTCCTACATCTCTGCTCTCCCTAGTCCCTCCTCTTCCTTTTCCTGTTCCTCTCCTAACTCCTCCCACCTTAGCTCCTCCTACACCTCCTACCATTTACGTCTCCTTACATGGCTCCCTTGACACTGGGGCTGCATGAGCCTGCTGTTGCTCTAGCCCTGTCCCCATGCCAGAGCAGTTCCAACCTCTTTGTGCTTTTCTAAATCCTACCCATCATCAACATCCCCTAGTTTAAGCCCAGCTTGCACACAATGATCGCCCAACATGAAGGCTAGAGACAAGTTTGGTTAATGGGACATGCAGAATACTTCAGATTTGAGAAAGGCTCTATTTATGCTTCCGGTCACCTTTACGAATCTTCACAGATCCTGTCTTGATGTGGGTCTTACTTTCCATGATCTCAAGATGTAAAATTGTTATTTTGGAGCTGAGTTAATGTCTTCCGGGAAACATTTCTAGACCAAGCTTCTCGTACAAATATAAATAAATTCATCACCTTGTTATAAATTATTTGTGACTAAAACAACAAACACCCAAGCCTGAATGTAATAGAAACCTGAAAAGGTTCAGATCAAATTCCCAAAACACAGAGCAGATTGACTATAGATAGCTTTCAAGGTTGTGCAAACTTTTAACATTGAGACATGGCCTAGCTGTCTACAAAGTTCACACTTGAAAGCTATGCAATCACAGCCATCTCACACACACACACACACACACACACACACAGATCTTACATGTTTTAAGTAAGTTTATGATGTTTTTGACTTGTGCATTTTTGTTTTCTAATTTTTATTACTGTATAATAATTATCACATATTTTATTACTATGTATTATGAAATTTTCATATATGTATATTGATATATTTTGGTTATGATACTGTTTGGGTCACATTATGCAGATACACCAGGCTCTAACAGTGATGCTAGGATACATAAAAGCCAAAGGATATTACCTTAGCTTAATCATGTCTTGGGTTGACATCCATGTGGTACTGCTCAGCCTTTTGTGAGGATAACAAGTATTTGAACAACATAAGGAACTTATACAGAGATAAGGTTGACTTTGGCTCTCAGTTTGAGAACTCTTATTCTGTGATCAATTGTCTTCACTCTGTCACGACTAGTGGTAAGGCAAGAGATCGAAGATAGCAGCAGAGGATAACAAAAACAATTTCTCACTGCATGGTGAGGAAGGTGAAGAGCTAGCAGAGACTGGGATCTACCTATCCCCTTAATGTGCATGTCCCAATGACTTCAAAACATCCCATTAGGCCCTGTCTTTTAAGCGGTCCATCTCTTCTCACTAGACTTAAGGGCCAGACGGAAGCTCAAATATATGGGCCTTTGGGGCATAGCTTTCTCAGTGATGGCTCCTTTTGAATGCAGCATTCAGACCGTTTGACTAGATCCTCAGCTTGGTTCTTTAAAATTCTGTGCTGTATTAGATGTCAGAAAATAACATCACAACCTAAAACTAACCTACCCCTCTTCTTGTATGAAGAAGTCATTCATGGAATTGATCATTGTGCTGGTTAGCTTTTGTCAATTTTACACAAATGAAGAGTTACCTGGAGAGAGGGAATCTCAGTTGAGATATTGCCTCCATCAGATTGGCCTACAGATATGTCTGTAGGGCATTTTCTTGATTATTAATTGGGACGAAATAGCCAAGGTTGTCCTGGGTCCTGTAAGAAAGAAAGCCAGTAGGTGGTGTTCTTTCATTTTTTTTTTTTTCCTTCATGGTTTTTGTTTCAAACTTCAGCTGAGTTCCTGCCTGGACTTCACTCAATTAAAACCTCCTGCCCCCAAAATTGATTAATCAGTGCTTTATCACAGGAACCCAGAAGAAAACTGGAAAACTATGATGAAATACCCCAGAAAATATATTAAGAAAAATGAATGGCTAAGTTTAGGAAAATTTCAACGTGACTTCCATCTCTCAGAAGAGGGTTGATGGTTGATCACACATAAATTGTCATTTTTAGTTGAACATTTCTGGATAGGTTGTTAACCAATAATCTTCTTTGTATAAAGAAGATAAAGAAATATTTTGCTTTGCTCCAAAGAGTGACGTTTTCTTGAAAAATACATGCATGAAGCCAGTCACTGGCATTTTAGAAGCTTTGTGCTTAGAAATTTCTCTTGTCAGATTCTTTAGCAAACACATCAGTAGACTGAGAGCCTCCATGGATGGCTTTCTGTGGTAATGTTCTTTTGAGAAACGTAGATCTCTGCATCCTGCTCTCTACTCTGCACAAAACTTAGTTTCTTTCTTTCTTTTTTTTCTCATCAGCTTAAACATAAAATGTTGCTTTTTAATCTAGCTCCAAGTTAATAGAGGCAATTATTTCAAACTTTGTTCATTGCTTAAGCTTTTCAAACTGAAACTTTAAGTTTTTTTTTTTATATGTCAATATGTAGCATATTCTCCTTTATATCCTACTACCTTCCCCTTTCTCCTTTCATTGTCCGCCCAGATGATTTTACTTCTGTATTCACAAAGATGTATCCATAGATTTATATATGGATCACCTGTTCTATTCTTTTAACACACACAACATTTTTGTGTTAGTACCATGATGTTTTTGTTACCACGGTTCCATTAGCATAACTTGAAACCAGATGTGCTGATACATCCAGGAGTATTCTATTTCCCATGATTGCTTAGCTATATGGAATCTTTTGTGCTTCCACACAAATTTCCAGATTCTTCTTTCTATAAGTACAGCACTGGATTTCTGATTGAGATTTTGTTGAATCTTCAGGTTGCATTTAATAAGATGGTGGTTGTCACAATATTAAATCTTTCAATACATGAACATGGGAAATAGTCTCAACATCTTCCAGAGGCATCTTCAATCTTTATCTACATGAATAATACTTAAACTCCATAAACATATTGTCTTCCAGGACTCAAACAAATAAATCATATAATATTTCCATGGAACTATGGGTCTGCTTCAGATGGAAAGTCATATGAATAAAATTATGAAATGCCATTGTGGGATAAATGTACTATCTTCACATATTAACATAAAATTAATGAAATCTAGCTATAACATTTCCCCAGAGGAAGTAAGATATAACTGATGTTTAGAGCACGTACCTGGTGTATCCAAGGCCCTGAGTACAATCCACACAATTAGGAATAAGAACGAAAGTATAAGAAAATTTGTCTTTAAAATTGAGGTGAATTATGGGCTATGGATGTGTTGTGGGAACTTTGAAACCAAGGCAAAAAGAAAGGAAGGAAGGAAGGAAGGAAGGGAGGAAGGAAGGAAGGAAGGAAGTTAGTTTTCAGAAAAATGGTTCCCAAAACTTTCTGCCTCTAATATAGGTCTTAACCTTCACTACAATTTGTTCTGTCTGGTAAAAGCAGTCTCTGCTTTTACAGAGGACATAGACAGATCATAAACACTAGGGAAGAACCCAATGTACTAGTCTGCTTAATAAACATAGCATAAACCTGGCTCTTGATGACTTATTGCTCTACCCATAGATCAGAGCATCTCTCATCCCTGAATAAAGTCACTTCAGAAATTTCCAACCTAACTGGTCAAGATGAAGAGAATAACTGTATCTCACTCCTAAATAATACCCTAACCTCAAAAATCAACAGTCTTTCCAGAAGATAGGACAAAAAACCATAAAAGTCAGAGACAGTTGGCAAGGAAACATCTTTCAGATATAACATGGTGGAAACACAAAGGACCTGCTCAAGCTCAATCCATACAAAGTCCTATCACAGGGTGGGGAGGGCAGGAATAAAATTCTATCACTACCAAGGAGCCATCAGCACTTGGTACCTGCAGAGACACGGAGACTCAGATTTTTTTAAGGACATGGCCCTGGTCTCTTAAGCATACCCAAGGGCAGGCTTCACTCCCAAGGTTAGCTGGGCAACAAAATTTGCACTACATGGGGAAAGAAGTAAAAAAGTTTCTAATTTGAACATAAAAGGGTGGTTCTTGTGGTAATGGGTGAGTGTTCAAAGTACATTGCATGGAAATCTTAAAAAATTAATAAAAATATTGCTAAAATACAGAGGATGCTGTTAAATATATGTTGGTCACTCAGCATGAACTTTTTGAATCTGGTTCTGATAAATATGATGCTTGTGCTTCAAATTTTAACTATGAGGGAAATAAATAAAAGAGCAATATGTTATCTCCATGGTAAGCCCATGTTTCTCTCTCTCTCTCTCTCTCTTTCTCTTTCCCTCTCTCTCTCTCTCTCTCTTTCTCTCTCTCTTTCTTTCTTAGTTCATACATTTTTGTAAAATAATCTAATAGTTTCTCTGTGGCAGGATCTATGCTAAGACCAAGTTCTCATCCTCAAATAAAGGTAGACACACAAAACTGCTCTTTTTCTACACTGTAATGCATTTATTGTTATATAGCCTTGCTGCTGCTCCTAAAAAGGGGTAGAGTTCATTGTCTGGCCTCTTGGATCAGAGTCTGCTGTATGATAGCCCTGATACCTGAGATACAGTCCAAGTGTCAAGATGAAACTTCCAAGGCTAGACCTTAGGCTTAGTGCTATGGTTTGAATGGGTCCTGCAAATTTTATGTGTGGAAAATGTACGTCAAAAGTCATGCTAATCCTATTTGAAAGTCAGGAACTTGTGATGGGTTTGAGTCCTGGGAGCTCTATTCTCAAAACTGAGCTAATCTACTCATGGATTAATGAACTAATGAGTAAATCAGTTGTTTTGGAATAATTTTGTTATAAAATGCATTATCTCTGCCTAGATTGTCCTGACTTGTTACATCATTTCCTCTGTATTATTATGATGCAATGACTAGATCCACAAGAACCCAAGTAATCCTTGATATGAAGCTCTTGAACTTGTCCTACTCCAGAGTTCTATGAAATTACTTTATGTTCTTTATAAATTATCCAGTCTCAGATGTTTTGTTATGCAACAAAATCCAGAACCCAACACTTAGAAAATAAGCATCCTTACTGTGTTGACCTCTTTCATCTCTAGATTGCTACTCTGCTTCCCCATGCAAATGCAAACCAGTCTACTAGGCTGAGAGCAAGAGGCTGTGAGGGTGGAAATGACAACTGCAACCATAAGTGGGTACCAGGTAGGTGAGTGAGGCCTTTTGGACCTCTCAGATCAGCTGATTATTGAGACACTATATCTAGTCACCAAAGTGCAGAGAGTCAAACCAGCAAAACAATTACCTAGCTAATCCATGGATGGTGAGAAAAAAGATTGTCATGCATTGTCGTGTCTCAGGGTATTTTACTGATTCTTACAATTAATGTAGTTACTCAAAAGTCAATATATCCTGTTGCAAAACTCCAAATTTTTGCTTGATATTTAGGAATTTTCATTGTTTCTACAGTACCACTTTGATAGTGTGTGTGAACATGTCATGCACATGCACACACACACACACACACAAACACACACTGCTACATACATGTTTGTACATGTGGCAGAAAGTGACTATACTTTAACTTAGATCACATAAGACTTGGTTATTTTAGAAAATCTGGATGGGTTTCACTATAAATAGAATGTCATCCACTCTTTTTCTAGATTATTGTTTCAGGTTGAAAATAACAAACAAAATCTTTGGCAGATGTTTTCAATATCCTACCTATTTGGTACCCTGCTGTTACTCCATCTTGTAAGTGAACTCTTGGTGGTGACCTTGGGTCAAGATTCCACCTAGCTAAATTTAGGTCCAGGCATGGTGGTACACACCTTTAATCCGAGGAGGCAAAGGTGAGTAGTTCCCTGAGTTCAAAGCCAGCCTAGGATAGAGCAAGTTCTAGGTGAAGAAAAGCTTAAGCCCAGGCTTGGTGGTACATGTTGAATCTCAGTATTCAGGAGACAGAGCCATGCAGATCTCTGAGTTCAAGGTCAATCTACAGAGCAAGTTCCAGGACAGCCACGCTTAGGCAGTGAAGGTACTGGAAAACATAAAGTGATAAAGTAATAGAACGGAAGGTGGGAGGATGTTCCAGCCCCAACAAGCAGCAGAACTCAGAAGTTTCAGCCATTTGGCTCTGACTTTAGAGTCATGAATAGAAATAACTATTGAGATAATTGATGCTGGTTAGCTGGAGCTAAGAAATTAGCAGTGATTAAGAAGAGACCAGCATCACTGAAGTGAAATATTCTGAGAAGTGTTTTCTGAGAGCACAAGAAAGCTATGTTCTAGAGATAACCAAGGCTATATCTCATGCTGCAGCTGTACTTGGTAATATGTAAGGGTCACCCAGGTGGTACTGGTTTTGAAGGCATGAAGGAATCATGAAGAGCAGCTGAGCTTTGGCACTGTGAGAGGCCATAGAAGGTCATTGGTGAAGGTACAGTGCCAGTTGCAGTTGACAGCACATGACTGAAGGGGTCATGCAAAGGAGTTGAAGCTTGGCACCATGAAGAGAGGCTATTGGTGAAGCCTAGTTGCAGCTGAAGACCCCAGCATATTAGAGATGCCAATAGCGTGGAATGACCACCAAGAACAGCAGCAGCAGTGGAGTGGAGTCAACCAGAGCCTAGAATGCTACAGAGGGCAGAGCAGAGAAGTGACACCAGACCTTTGGAGGAGCCCAGTAGATCATGTGTGGATCTCTGACACTGGAACAAGAAGCTGTAACATTGAAGTTGCCTTAGAGACCTCAAGATGTTTGAGATGCCACAGCAGTGAGCTATCTGCTGAGGAAAGCTGCTAACAGGGAGTGGAACCAGCCCAGGATAAAGAACTTTGTTGCAGTTCATAAAGATGAAAAAGGAGTTTCTTAAGATCTGAAGACCACTTTGACATCAGAACTGGAGATGCAGAGTTTGGAGTTTGCCCAGCTGGTTTCCAGTCTTGCTTTGGGGATTACAGTTAAGTGATTGGATGAATCTCAGAAGAGGCATTGAACTTTGGACTTTTAACATTGTTGAGACTGCTATAGACTGTGGGGGCTTTAGAAGTTGGACTAAATGTAATTTTTATTATGCTATGGGTAGGTATGGCCCCCCATAGGCTCATGTGTTTGAACAAGCCTATTGGGGTCAGGGAGTGGAATCTGATAGTTGGTATATGTTTGGCTCAGGGAATGGCACTATTAGGAGGTGTGGCCTTGTTGGAGTAAGTACATCACTGTGGGCATGGACTTTAAGTCCCTCATCCTAGTTGCCTGAAAGTCAGTCTTCCACTAGCAGCCTTCAGATGAAGATGTAGAACTCTCAGCTCCTCCTGCACCATACCTGCTTGAATGCTTTCATGCTCCTGCCTTGATGATACTGGACTGAACCTCTGAACCTGTAAGCCAGCCCCAATGAAATGTTGTTCTGATAAGAGTTGCCTTGGTCATGGTGTCTGTTCACAGCAGTAAAACCCTAACTAAGACAGCAACTTAGGGTGGAAATTTTCTATTTGTGCATCCATCAGAAAGGTTTCTTATTAAGCAGTATTCTTGTGACTTGGCTTGGGTGTTAACACATGGCAGGCATTTTCAATGTTTTTCCAAGGTTGCAGGCAACCCTGGTAGGCTTCGTGCTGTTAGTCCACTTTGTTAAATAGAAGTTGATTTTATATTTAGCTGTGCATGGAGTGTACATATGAAACAAATCGCCTCTCTTAGCTCAGCAAGATGAATAGTGGCTGCTTGAAAGCTAGCAAGTAGCTGGATGCAAGATTAATATGCAGTCCCAAGTTCCACTTCCCACAATTTTTTATTGATTGTGTGAAAAAAGTACTAAAATTCATGATTTCTTAGGTGAGTTAGATTGAAACTCTTGCATAGCTATAGTAGATGTAATTTCTCTGAAATGTACCATTTGTCTACAAATATAGCCTTTCATGGGGGGGGTACGTGCATTGAATTCCATGCTGAGAGCAAAGCCTTTCTGATGTAACTCTCTCCCACAAATATATCTGGGTTCCCAGACTAGCGTCTTTGCTCTTTAGTCCTTGCCAAGTCTCCTCCTTGGGAGAATTTTCAAAATGCCCCTCCTGCTGTGGTCCAAATACCACAACTTATTTGGTGTTTGTTTTTCCATTCCCGTAAACCACAAAAGATTGAATGCTGATGAGTCTTAGCATAAGATTGTTCTACTAACATTTGAATGGCATTCCAGATAATTTGATACAGTGTTCCCTCATCTGTCAGTCTCAGGAAGAGAGAAAGGCCATTAAAACCTTCCCTACAATATTTGCCTTTTTAAATTTGAAGCCTGAATTTTGACAGAATGAGAGGGAGGAATGGATGGAGTCTAGTTTAGGCCATATATTCTGCTTTTACTACTCAATAATTCTAACAGAAAAGAAGCATACATGCATGTGCATATTTTAAATAATATACTTAGGTGTTTATCTTTCTATTGAGATCCATTGTTTCAGTAAATTCTTGACTTCAATACTGAAATACCATTTGACGATGGTCAACATGTATTATTGAACCAGATTCAAATTTATCAAAGCTTTGATGCATCAATAAAGGGTCAAACCCATTAATGAACATGTCCGGCTCTTTGATTCCTCAGGGAAATCAATTTGGGAGACAACTATTCCAATGAGGAATTCAGTTGTAGCATCAAACTTGAAACTTAGATTATCTTTTCAGCTCTGAGTCTAATTAAAGTGTGTAACTTTTCCGAAATATTTGGTGAGAACCTGTCACTTCTTCTCATGCAGTTTCAAGTTATCTCTAGATGACTTATCCAATGGTAAAAATGAGGAAAATGCTATGTAAATAGGTACTTACTAATGACTGAATCATTAGGGAACATAAATAAAGCCTGTTCATACTCAATACTGAGTTTCTGAGGATTTCTGAGTTGGAGAATATTCGAATCGTCCTGAGCAGAGGAAGCCCTGAGGGAGTGAAGTCTTAGTGACCATGTGTCATTGACAATGGCCATGCCAAGGACTTTAAGGTGTTGGACCCCTGGAAAATTGGCAAAGTTATTCTCCACATAGGTCAGGCTCAGGGAGATGGCAGTTTTCCTGGGAATGAGAATGTGAGCAATTGACTAATGTGTAGGAAAGCTAGCAACTGCAGTTTCCCCTGTTCTCTTCCTGGATGTTTACTGCTGAGACTGCTACACTACAGAGACCTCCTACTGAAACTAGACAACCCCTCTATTCCCATGTACTGTATATAATAAACATTCTGCCATTACCAGTGTGGATAGTAGGCGATATTTCATCAGAATATGCACACCTCACCTAATTTGTCTGTCTATCTGTCTGTCTGTCTGTCCTTTCTTCATTCCCTCATCAGACTTGGTAGTGGTTCCCTGCTGCCTGAGTCTTTGGAAGCTGCAGATACAGAACACCAACTGCATTTAGTACTGTTGGATGAGTGGTCCAGCATTCATCTTTGCTTTTGGAAGGTATTTAGAGGTGCTTGTGACTTAGAGCCCTTCAATGCTAAAAGGAAACAGCAGCTGACAGGGGTGACTACTTAGAACAGTGTGGTTGCCTTAGGACTGAGCTGCAGGTGACCAGATACCTGACTCTTAGCAGAGGCCACTTAGGAACAACATGACAGATAGATGATGTAATGTGTATGAAGCATCTTCTAAGCATTAATCACGTCCCTCTGACTGCACTGTGGGCATAGAGGGCAGAGCAGCTTCTAGGGTTAACTCTCCTTCATGCCTCTTCCCTCCCTTGGTTCTGCTCTGTATATTAATATTTTAAAGCATGAGTCTTCCATTTTTAGTGCTCTGATTTCTGAAAGTATTATAATCAATTCTCTGACTCACCTCTATTGGAAAATCTAAATATTTAGTTGGTTTAGTGGCCTCGTAACTTCTTATTAGCAAATCTTATTATTTAGAAATGATAATGGAGTAAGATTTCTGTTCAATTTTTGATGCTGATGGGTAATAACATCATATCACCCTCTTTTCAGTTAGATCTTATATGAGTTTAGAATTTAATTCTTGTGGATGAGCGGAACACACACCGTCCTTTCTAGCCTCTACACCAAGTGCTGCTTCTGACCTTAGTTAGATTTGAGGAGGATTCATCAATGGGCCTGCATCTTCCCAGTATTGTCTCCATGGTGGGTAACTTTTTATTTATGAGTGATTATTCAGATGGTCCACTCTTTATATGGCTGAAAGATGGCTTGTAGTAGCTTGGGTCTACATTCATTTCTGTAAATAAAAAGATACTTGTGTCGATGCTACAGGTGCATTTTTGTTCCAGTTCCAGCTCCAGTTGAGTAACAGCACACTATAAAATGGACAAGTGAAACCAACCCAGGGAGAATCTCACCTGTCCCAGCTCTATGGCAATAGGACCAGCGTCTTGGAAATCTGTGTTCTCAGCACCACGTGGATGCACTTTAAAAAAAAAAAATCTTCTTTCACTATTCGACTTAACTAAGATTATAGATTTTAGATCCTAAGTAGTCATATGCCTATATTAATTTTTATGACACAAAAGAATAAAATATGCTTTAGTCAAATGCTATAGAAAATAATTGATTTTAACTCATCACAACATTTAAAAGAGAAAAAAAAAAGTCCAATGGGAAATACCTTGACATGTAAAGTCTATATTTTGTCTCTCAAGAGCATCTTGGTCCACTAAAAGCATTGCTTTGCACCTCTGTCCTTGTTACTTTTTTCATTGATATATTAAATTAGAACTATTAGAGAAATGAAAATTAAACATAATTTTATAAGTGAAATGATGCTTTTCTTTTTAATATCATAAGGTTGACTATTGAGCAAATCTGTCCTACATACTCCAACTCTGAGTTGGAGGACATTGGTACCAATAAGACATATTTGAATCTCACTTATTTGCCTGATGACTAAAGTCATGCAAACTTGAATATACACACATACACACACACATACACACACACACACACACAACCCTTCTGCTACATAAAATTTAGCAGCCATTAAACAAATAATTGCTTTATTTTAGAACCTTGTTCTAATTATACATTAGTCACACTCTCTCCTTTGACCCCAGTTTTCAGTCCTAAAAAATCACTATCCTAAAAAGCTTACTTTATGTATTCTATAATTATAGAGTTCCCAAAAGAATACAATGCTTTGATGCTTTGTATTCTTGTGGCTTTTTGAAAGGGAAAAAATGGATCATATATATATATATATATATATATATATATATATATATATATTATTTTGTGTGTGTGTGTGTGTGTGTGTGTGTGTGTGTGTGTGTTGTCCACATGTGTATTATAGATACGTACAAATTTATATGTGTGAAGCTACATGATTCTATTTCACAAAAATTTTTACAATCATAATCCAAAACTCATGAGGGAGACGAGAGAAATATGGGTGATGCAGGGGAAGCAGAGCTAGAGAATGGAAAACAATAGGTACAAATTTCTCCGAGTTTCCTCAGGCATCCATAGCAGCTGCTTAATGATACATGTATCATTATATCCTGGAGTAGTTGCAGGGCAGAAACAGACTTGATTACACTACAGACAATTGTTTCACAATAATTCCAGGCCATTTTTCATTAGCTCTCTCCCCTCACAGCAAAACAAGGCATAATTTTTTTTTTTTAAGGAACATAACATAACAGAAGAAAACACAATACCCTTATCCCACATCAAGGTTGTCCAGCAGTGAAAGATTTTTAATAATTCATCATGTGAAACATTTTAGGCAAAATGCTAAATTTCACAACTATGACAACAAAAGATGAGAGGGAGGAGGAAAAACAGCTTAACTCGATTTGATAAAAACGATCTGGTAAATAAAAGAAACTGCAGGCTCACTTTTCATGACTGCACAATCCATTGTTCTTATTGCTCCACATTGTCTGACGGGCATTGTCACTAGTGGGGCGGGGGAGGTAAGAAACGGTTTATTTGCAGCAAATTGATGATCACTTGTAATAAGATGCATAGAAAGTACATTCCAGTTAATGTTTCTGTGTTTTCATGGACCTGCCGACTAAAACACGCCGTCCCCCAACTGAAACATGCCCTCCCTCAACCCAGCTTTGTAAGGTTTCTTTTAAGGGAAGTCTTCAAAGAAGGTCTTTCAAAGAAAGTGCAACAATCAATCTATTAGGATATTGTCTCTTTTGTTGTGCATGAAGTTCAGAAGAAAGGTGAAACAGTTGTGAGAGGACTATAACTATCAGTTGAGAGCCTGAAACAGACCATGGAGCTTGAGACAAGGCTGAGCTACATAGACCTTGTCTCTTGAAAAGGAACTTTGTGTCAGCCTTCATTCTGGTACTTTATTAGCTTGTGTGATTTTCAGAAGCATCCTATGAGGAAGTGCTAGTGGATGGTCTTATAATGGACTCTGTGCCCAGAGCTCTCAGTGCATCCTGTGTGCAGCCCTTTTGGTGAGCCTGCCAAGGTGTGAGGGAATTTTTTCAGAACCTTGTTTGAGATGCACACAAGAAAATGAAATATGTAAGACTGTGAGGAGGTTCCTTATCCTGAGACAGCAGAAAAGTCCATTCTTCTGTTGCTCTGTGTAGACTTCAGGAATCTATTTGATGACAACATCTATCTCAGAAGTTTCCTGACAAGTGTAGTTTCAGCAATAATGTTGAGATTAAATATTTAAACATAATTCAACAGCTCTAATAGTTTGGATGTCCTATGATGTTTACTGAGGGAAAGTCATAGTTGCTGATATTTCCTTGACTTATTGTCCACCTTTATAAATTATGGGAATCTAAACAGTAAAAAGAAGGAGGCACTTGTTTCTGTTCATCTGAGTTCCTTGAGTCTATATATCATCACTAGTTCCCATCTTTTGCTGGACCCTGTAATTCTCAGCTCACTTCTTCTTTCTGAAATCGATTACATAAAATACATTCGCTAGAAAGATGGTGAGCATCTGACAATCAGTTTAGAAAATTTGGAGTCTAGTTGCACAACCATATAGCAGCTAGCTAGCATAAGCAGATTTTATGACAGAAACTTTGGGCCTTTAACATAAAACATACAACTTTGTTTGCATGCCTTCTGACATATGCGTGGAATCTTCATGATTTTGGCATTTCAAAACTGAGAGTGGATAAGGCAGGAAAGGTTTGCAGGCTGAAGGGCAATGTTGCCTGAAAGATTTTCCATCTGGAGCCTGGCTGCTCTTTGCACAGAGGTCTGTTTCCTCCAACCACTGAGTCATTCGTCAGTAGTTTTGACTCATGCTTTCCCCCACAGAGCTTCAACTATGAACTTTTCAGTCTTCTCAAAGGTGGCCCTGATGATGAGATCTTCCCATCACGCTCTGCTTTCTTTGAATTCTTCCTGTCACGTGGAGCCCATGTTTTGCGCCTGATAAAATTGTTCTGTGATTTTTGCCTAATGTTCTCAGATGGTTTTGAACAGATTGATCAATTGCTTTATATACTTATCATGCACAGTTAGTGGCAAAACAACTCAAGTAAAAGACAGAGATACAGAATCCGTGCAGCATAGTCAAGTATGGCCAACCTCAATGAGGTTGACAAGAGGAAGATTTTGTTGTTGAAAAGTAGAGATGTAGAGAAGATATTTTGAAATAATAGCTTTTCCTCTCCAAAAGGATCAATAGTAAAGGTGAGATCAGCAAAGGAGAATTAGATCACAGGTTGACAGATATCCTTGCAGAATTACTGCTTGTTGTAGCAGCCTTTGTGCTTCTGATGGAGTCTTCCATAACAAGTCGTCACTGTCAGACACACATCCTGAAGATCCTCCGTCTTATTTATTATGATTCTTGTTGGGTCTTGACTAGAATGACTGTTCTGACCGAGAGCTTTCAAAGGCTTGTGCTGATTCCCTGATCAAGTCTCTCTTGCTTATGAAATTCTCCATGAAAAAAACAAACAAACAAACAAACAAACAAAAAACCAACCACACATATATATCCTGATCCCGCTGGTGAGAGATTTTATGGGTTGATTTTCTCAATAGTGATGCGAATTTTAATTGTTTTCTTTTAATAATAAAATTTATTCTTATTTTTTGATAATTTTATGTATAAATACACTGTATTCATCATTACCGCCTCTCTCTTCCCCTTCCGTCCCTCCATCCCCAAATCCTTCTAAGACTTGTTACTTCATTTATAGTTATCTGCCCACCTTTTCACACACACACACACACACACACCACACACACACACACACACACACACCATAATGATAAACCTTGGTCATTTTTTATGCTTTTCAAGAATGATTTGCAATTTTCTTAATAAAAGTCTTGCCGGGCGGTGGTGGCGCACGCCTTTAATCCCAGCACTTGGGAGGCAGAGGCAGGCGGATTTCTGAGTTCGAGGCCAGCCTGGTCTACAGAGTGAGTTCCAGGACAGCCCAGGCTACACAGAGAAACCCTGTCTCGAAAAACCAAAAAAAAAAAAAAAAAAAAAAAAAAAAAAAAGTCTTAAGACATCTGGTAGAAATTAGTTGGTATCATTTTATCTGTTCTTATAAATGAACTTTCACAATGTTTACATTCGTCAAACTAGAAATGGTGCCACACACCAGTTATAATCCAAGCAGGTAGAGGCAAGAGGATCAAGAGTGTGTTCAAGGCCAACCTTAGCTACAGAACACGTTCCAGGTGAACCTGGGCTATATGACACTGTTTAAAAAAAAACAGACAAGAAATTAATTGGGGAAATTTTTAAGTTTAATATTCAAAGTACATTTCTTTCACTCAATTAATATAACCTACTAACTTGACAAAATTGATGAAATTATGTGATCCATATTAAGAATTTTAAAGCCATACATGGTGATTCATCCCTGTAATCTAGGGTTTGGGAAGCTGAGGCAGAAGAGTCTGACGAGTTGAAGGTGAATCTGAGATCCACTGAAGAGTCCCAAGCCAGTCAGGGCTCCATAGAAGATTATATTTCAACATTCAATAAACAAAACAAATCAAACCAACAGAAAAGAGTTTCCAGAATAAGAAGAGGAAAATACACTGAAAATGAGACTATAGCCTCCCATGGCCAAGAATTCTTAGGCACTGTCTAGAAGGCTCCTACATCCTCTGACTCCTTGTGAGGAATAATGGGTCAGAACTATTCGGTAAGAAAAGTCAACACATTTACCTCCACAGAATACAACAGGGTTATAAGATCAAAGTTTGTCCATTCTTTACCAATGGCTACATGGTACAACAGACAGGACAGACTCTTTCAGCATGCACTGGTGCCAAGTGTAAAAGCACAAGGAGATAGATATGGCAGTGGCAGGGTCATGAAAGTTTACTAAAAAGATGTCAATTATGCATATACTCATATAGAGAGAGTTGTGCTTTCCTTCACACGGAAACTCCTGAGAAATGCATTATTCACTCTTTCAAAAATGAAGGTTGCAGTAGCATCAGCTGATACAACAGTATGGGAATGTGACCCGACATCATATGCTGAAGATCATATACTGCAACTGGAAGACTGAGAAAGGAGGGTTACTATGAGTCTGAGGCCACCCTGGGCTGTCTTTGGACTTTCAGGTAAACTTAGGCTCACCAGTCAACTTTTGTCAAACAAACAAACAGCAAAAACAAACAAACAAACAACTTTGGTGTTTAGCATATGCATCACTTTAGAGATTTATCCTATTGTTGTGTTGGAAACATTAAAGATCCTCTCCCCTGACTGTTAAAACATTCTATGCAAATTTTAGGCATAGAGACCCAACACCACAGTTTTTATGCTAGTTACTTTTCCTGTTGTTGATGTGAAATATCCTGACAAAAAGGTTATTTTGTCTTTCAGTTTTCAGGGATACAAGTCCATCAGGGCAGGAGAGATCTGCAGCAGGGAAGGAAGACTTAGTAGTGCAAGCCTGAGGCAGCTGGTCACACTGCAACCACAGACAGGAAACAGAGAAAAACATTGGTAGTGCTAAATTTACTCTCCTTTTTATTCAACCCAAGATCCCAACCTCCATGAATGGTGCTGCTCATAACTAAGATGAGCCTTCCCCCTTGATACCCTACCACATGTGTGCCAGAGTCTAGATCCTGTTAAATTGAAGGTCTTAACTATCACACTTTTCTTAGCCCAAAGATGTTCATTTTTGCCACTCATTAAAACATGAATAAGATGCTGTATACTACAACAGAATTAAAGTTGTCTACCATAAAGAAGCTATCATATGCTGTTTCTGTTGTTGAGTCTGTTATTTCATTCCTATGTAGATTGTGGCCTATGAGTGGGTCAGCAACTGCCAGCTAAGCAACCAGCACTATCTATTTTGTGATCCTGACAGTGAAGTTTTCCAGGTCTGGATGGTAGAATTTTGGAAGAAAGCTTCCTTGTAATAAAATCTGAACAAACTCTGGGTAAAAATTTCCAAGTCAATTTCAACCTTTCCAGATGAAGTTCTGGCTTTAATTCTTCCTAAAACATAATATGGTGGAAGGTCTTTCCTTCAAGGAACTGGATAGAAAATTGTCCAGAAAATCAGTTCTTCAAAGCTTCACTGTGACTAAACACCTTGCAAAGACATGGTAAACTAGCCAGGAGACTTGGAATGTCGGTCATGGCATAAAAACAGAAACATCTTTCCTAAGGTGTTTTTTTTTTCTTTCACTAACTCAGGGCATCTTTGTTCACATGGGTCAATTGCAAGCTACAATTCTTTCAAAGCAAAAATTAAAAACTAAAGCAGTGGTTGTCCAGAATATTTCAGTAAATGCATTTAGGAGAGTAGAATAAAAACTTTGGCATTGATTGGTCCTTACTTTACCTTAAAATGTTTATAAGCACAAGTTATCACTTGAATTTAAACTCTTAAAATGCAGAACAGATGACAGGGGATGATTGAGGCAGATGGCCAACCTTTATGACAGTTCTCGCACCTCAAGCCTGTGAAAGTAGAGTTTTACGCTTGTCAGCATAGATTGAAATAGCTAAAGAACCCAAGATTCCTGATCCTTGAACATTATGTGCCTGTGGAGTGAACATTGGGAACTTGTGTGGCTGCCCAGCCTTAAGGCTTTTTGACAAATATTCAAGATAATGAATCTATAAAGCGAAAAGCTTTATCTGACTCATGGTGTCAGTGGTTTCAGTCCTTTATCAGTTGGTGCTATTGCCTGGTCCTGTAGTAAGGCAGCCAATCATGACAGGAGTATGTGGTGGAATAAGACTGCTTACTTCATAGAGCATGAATAGGAACGAGAAAGCTTGCCCTTGAAGAACATCCCTTCTTCTCTCACCCAATAATGGGAAGACCTTCCAATGAATTCCAAGTCATAAAGGTTCCATGAACTCTCAATAGTGTCCTGCTTTGGAGGAGGTCATCCTGTAACACATTGGGGATATTACTCCAAACCACCACTGGAGGAAGATCCATGAGAGGGGGGAAAATCCTCCAAGGAGTCCAACACTCAGAGAGAGACCAGCTGAAGAGACAGGAAGTAAATATGCATAGTAGGCCACAAAAACGGACCAAAGTCTTCAGAAGCAAGTTCCAGGACATTACAGAGAACTTTGAAGGTGACATTCTGCTTAGCAAAGCCCAGCCTGATTTGTAGTCCTGACAGTACCCTTTGATGGGCAGATGACACACACCATCTGAAGCCCACATGTATTTGGGTGTCTGGAAGTCTACCTAGTGGATATCTACCCAGAGTATTCAAAGACCCTGTATAGGAAGGGCGGTGTGGATGCCTCAATAGTGTCTAGAAATTCCAAGTTCTCTCGGAAACGATCAAAACGAATCTTGCATTAGAATGTTTATGTGACAAAGATCATTCCACTAGGGAATTCTCTTACTTTAACCAATTTCTGACCAAAACATCATATTCAAAAGTGTTCTATTAGGAAGCCCTACAAGCTACCATGTTTTTTTTTTTTTCATCTTTTCAAGCATGCACATATTTGTTAGAGAAGAGCAAAATCTTCAACAGCTGGAATTCTCTTGGTGCCATCTGATACAGGCTAAGGTGGGGTTATTCACAAGCCACTCCTAAGAAATGTATCTCCTGCTTCCCCATGTCCTGAATTTGCTAGCTCATCTTCAACAGGTCTCTTGTGATGTCTTCTAAGTGACATACTCTTTAGCATAAAAGAAGCTCAGGCAACTCTTAAATTTTTTATAAAAGAGATACAGGGCACTCTCCTTCATGGTTCAGTCTGTAATTTAAGTCTGGCTTGGGGCATGTTATAATTCACACACACACACACACACACACACACACACACACACACACACACACAGAGGGACAGGGAGATTGAGAGACAGAGATAGAGACAGACACACACACATGCACACAGAGATACACAGAGAAACATAGACACACAGATACAAACACACAAACAAAGAAGCAGATACACACACACACACAACACCTCATGGTCAGGTTAGATTTTGCAACTACAAATATAGGACATTTATTTGCATTTGAATTTCAAGAAACAGAAACTGTTTACTACTGTAACTGTGGACCAATACTGTCTGAAGCATCTGCAAGAAGCTACTTATACCCAGGTTTCATTGTGGAAATACAGTGGGAATAATGCCTTTCACTTGTTGGGAATGAAGACAGACTTGAAAACAGAACTGGGGCTATGAGTTTCCATTCTGTAATCCTATGACCTCAGTGATTTAAAGTGGCTGAGCCACAGTTTTCTCACTTGGGAAATGGAGGATATAGTAAGACCAGCCAATTTTTTCCAGGCACTTACTAAGAAGTAGCCAATCTTTCAAAGGTTTTACTTGTTTTGAACAATTTTACATGCACAACAGTGCTACGGGGTGAAACAATTATTGATTTTATTCTCATTTTATTTGCAAGAATCTGGGCTACTGAGAAGTGGTTAATTTGCTCAAGGATGAAGCTGTTCAGTGGGGACACACTGGACAATTCTAGGTCAGAAAGTCAGGGCAATTCTTAAGTCAGAAATAAATATACAGGCTGCAGCAAGCCCGTCGAGTCTAGCTGAGACTATCCTATGCCAGTACCAATAGTATCAAAAAAGCAGCCCTCCCTCACCTCTATAGAAAAGGGAAAAAATGGCCCAGAAGAAAACTTGAGCATCCTTCCTAGCTATACAAATGTCTAAAATCCCAAGAGGAATGCTTGTGGTTTTCAGACACCAGCCCACACCCTTCCCATGTGGAAGAAACAAGGCTGAAGACTCAAAGCCGTTGTTGGATAGATGAACTTAGAAGGCCCTATGTGATCTTGGAGTCCTGAATGCTAGAACCAGTAACGGGCAGGTAACAGGAAACAAGACCCCTCAGGCCTGCCCTTCAGTGTCTTTTTATCAGCTTTTTACTTTCTCGTTCCATCATTCACTCTAAAGAATTGTTAAGCTTCTTGTAGGCTACATGTGTGTAGTGTTGGTCTTGGTCCTCATGATGTCAAGTCAATAGTCAGTAAGGAGATACTGATCTCATAATAATGGTTCAGTGTGAAATGATTTGTGTAACAACAGACAAGCCAGGAAGATGGCTGAGTTCAGGGTAACCAGCCTGCTTAAGGCAGGCTCAGGGAAGATGTAAGGTCAAGAAGACCCCAACAGGAGATGATGTGGGGGGCATGTTTTACATGGGGAAGTCTGACATTCATCTTGTATCAGAGCAAAAGAGACAGGCATCTGCTCACTCATTTAGCAAATGAGATGTTACTATAAACGTAATAACGGAGACCCAGAAAACTAGTATGAAGTAATTTGCTCAAAATAAGAAGTTTGCTATGCAACGGAGGTAAGGTTTGAACCCAGGCCTCTTGGTTTGGACACTCGTTTTAGTGATTTTTAACAGTGTGTTGTTGTAGTCAAATGTGGAGCTTTCTGACCAGAAAATGGGGGAAGGGCATCACACTCCAGGACTAACTTGATGTACCTGATCAGGAGTGGCGAAGCTTCAGGTGAGTTAAGGTACAGGGCACAAAACAGAGAGGGATGTTTACAGAGATCCTCTGAGATCAGGGTGCAATTTGATTCTAACTTGCAAACTCAGAGACTGAGATCCTGGGGCAGGGGGAGTTAGGTGATGAATGGAAAAATACTTCTGATTAAGGAAGGCGACTCTACACAGTAGGGACAGGGAGGTGATGACAGAAGATGAAACTGGAGTCAGAGAAACCCAAAAGGAAAACCATGCTCTGCCCTGATAGAATTTCAGGAGTAGATCAAGGATAAAGGGATCTTTCCAAAGATGGATTTTATTTAAAATGGATATTAAAATGGTTGAAATATATGTGGGTTTGTTGGCACTTTATCCAAGAAGTCTCCCTCCAGCTGTCAACGTAATTAACTGTAAGGTGAAGCAATCCAATCTTTGAAAATGAATGCTACAGGATTTTTTTTTTTTGTTCCCAGTGAACAATAAACCCTCTAATCCTCCCTAAATGTAACTACAAATCTCTGCTTTTCAATAAATATTTAATAATGGGGCACTGCTGAGGAATGTTGTCTTTCTAACATCGTAATTGCTCTGAGAAAGCATCTGCAGGCTTAGGTGTTGCCACACCTAATTACCGCAAAGACACATTTGTCAAGGGAGGCGAGAGCTGAAGCGCTGCACACATTCTGATCTTTGGGCATGGAGTAGCTGGCTGCTGTGATGTTTTCTCACTCAATCTCTTCAGACCTCATGCTACTATAGGAGAAGATTCATCCTTTCTCTATAAATAGTGCTATCCAACCCAGTCCTCTATGTAAATAGTATAGTGTAGAATTCCCCGTGTTTTAAAGGCTGCCTTCTTAGACAACTCTCTTCTCTACTCCATAAGCATAGCTCATTTCAAAAGGCATAAATAACTAGTGATGCTATGTTATTGGCCATTTTGTGTGTGTGTGTGTGTGTGTGTGTGGTACATGTGTGTGTACATGTTTGTGGTATGCATAGGTGTGTGGAAGCCAGAGTTTCACATCATTTGTTATTCACCTTATTTTTATTTCATATTTTATATGTATATGTATGTGCATGTGTATGTGTATATGATATATATGATGTATGTGATATATATGTATATAATCTATCTGTCTATCTATCTATCTATCTATCTATCTATCTATCTATCTATCTATCTATCTATCTGTTTATCTATTCATTTTTGAGATAGGTTCTTTCACTGAACAGTGAACCAAAAGGATCCTCTTCTCTCTTTCTCTCCTCAGTGCCGAAATTACAAGCTTGTGATGCTGAGGCCAGCTTGTTTTGTGGGAGCAGGAGATCTGAAATCTGAAAAGTCCTCATACTTGCACAGCGAGCACTTTTCCAAATGAGCCATCTCCCCATCTTCCTTATAGATACATATGTACAACGTATCTGTTCCTTTGTGTATATGTGTTGGTGAGAGATTTATGTGTGTGTGTGTAGATAGACGATAGATGGATGATGGGTGGATGATGGATGGATGGATGGATGGATGGCCAGTGAATGCACTTATTTTGACTACTTAATGTATTCCTTCAGATGAGCAGGGAGTTAAAGAGACAACTCACTTGCCCAATCAAATATAGAATATGTTAAGGAAGCCAGGCATTAAACAAATTCAACACACAACATTCTTAGGGCCAGACAACCCACACAAGTCATGTTAAAGGTTCTGCATTTTATTCTAAGTGAAATTAGGAAAAAGTAATATAAACGGTCACTAAACCACAATTATTGATCCTTGCTATTTCTTGGATTTATTCCATGAGATGGTGTGAAGGACTTGGCACTACAGCTGCGGGGAGGGAGAGTACAAATATACAGAAAGCCCAAGGACCCACAGCTTGTCCGCCAACGGTGTCAGCAGCGGACCGTTGCTACAACTCTCTCACATCTCATCTATATGGGAAATAGCACAAACACTCCTCTAATATTTAATCCATGTAACAACTAATATGTTCACAGAAGCAATCAATTTTTTTTTCTAGAGAAACTCTCATGATTCAGAGTTAATCTGTTCCGAGGAAAGGAAGTGGAATTGGTTACTGACACGCAATCATTCATTTCTTATTTTACCAACAGTAATTAAATTGCCCGGAACTTTTGTCATTTAACAGCCTATTAATTGACTAATGTGCATTACTTGCATTCAGAGGGTAGGTAAAAATCTGGGGATTAAGCTGGAAGAAAAAGAGATTTCCAAACTCTGCTTGTCATCCTGAAAGAG
Source organism: Mastomys natalensis (assembly GCA_021653895.1). Taxonomy (NCBI): domain Eukaryota; kingdom Metazoa; phylum Chordata; class Mammalia; order Rodentia; family Muridae; genus Mastomys; species Mastomys natalensis. The sequence goes on along the minus strand of JAJTUV010000022.1, from coordinate 1,105,451 downwards.
GCAAATTCACCTCTGACTGCAAGCTAGTTTAGGAATGCTTGGCAGCTTATGTTTCAGAAGTCAACCTACCCATCCAAAATTCAGGGAGCAGTGTGGGGTCTGTACCCTGAAGAGCTATGGAAGAAACACTGCAGTTTTCTCTAGAGCAGGGTCAGCACCAACCTGCTTCCATCCCGAAGATGCCTTCTTTGTCCCAAATCCTTTCTTGTGAAAGGTCTCACTCACTACTTCTGCTTCTTTAAGTCATTAGTAATTAATACTTACAATCCTACTTTGAGTCATTCCTCTGTTTTTGTTTACTTGCCAACTTGGATTTTTATATTCTGCTTTGAGAACTTTAAGCATAAAGGAATCCACATATTTTGAGAATCCAGAGTGCTTGTCCCTTAAAGCCTTACATTTTCTCCAGTTCTTTGCCTCTTTGAATATTCAGCAGATTGCCCAGGTCAGTAACAAGAGAGGTGTCAAATAGTGCTTGGGGAGCTGGGTTGGGAGAGGAAACAGCTTACCATAATAACTAACAAGATTGACATTCGCTAACATTATTAAAAGCTTCAGGTCTAGATTCTCATAATATTAAATTGCCAACAACCCAAAGGCAAGGAAGGAACCCTTTTCTTCTACACTCGTAAACTTTTCTTCAAAGGATCGAATGCCCAGGCTGTTTTCTGTTGGCTTACCTTAAGCATAATGAGAATGCAGCTCTCTCTCCCTCTTCTTTGGCAAGATTTCACAAGTAGACTGGGCCGACCTTCAGCTTCATAGCTTCTGGATGGAACCTCCCAAATGCTGGGATTACAGGTGCATGCCACTATTACCATGTCTGATGTCCTGGCTTCTTTCTGAAATGCCACTTTCTTCTTCTACTTGGACTTTTGATAGATAACCAGGCCATTTGGGGTCACATCATTCTTGACAGGTTATTGTTTTCCCTAAGCACATCAGATGGCTACAGAGTGCAGCTTGCCTAGATGTCAGGGGCCAATTATCTTTCTGTTCTATGTTTCAGTTTACACGCTGAAGTAGAGATGATATACACTTCCCTAGTTTCAATTCACCATGGAAGGGAACTAAGTTATACATTGTCAGGGCAATAGGATGTTATTAGTCCTCTTTTTATGTGGGCTCCTGGGTAGCTATCTTTGTTTCCTTTACTATTTCTGTGTTAAAACATCCCAACATAAGCAACTTAAAGGGGGGAGATATTTGCGGTCATAATTTCAGGTTACATCATCATAGCAAGAGTATCAGCTGCAGGAGCTTGAGGGAACTGGTCATATCATATTCATAACAGGGACAGAGAGGAATATTGAGAACCTGATCATGTTCAGCTCTCTTTCATCACTTAAAAACCTCACCATTTAAATGGGTCATCCCATATAATCCAATGTCATTGATACCACTTCCTACAGGCATGTCCAGGGGCTCATCTCTCAACAGACTCTAGAATAATGTTTCTCTTGAATGACTCTTTCACAGGGTCACCTAAGACCATCAAAGAACACAGAGATTTACATTATGGTTCATAACGGTAGCAAAATTACAGTTATGAAATAGCAGTGAAATAATTTTATGGTTGGGGGTCACCATGAGGAAGTTTGGGAACACATGCTCTAGACTTCCTCAGGTTGATAATTAGTGTCAATCACCACAACAACCTGTTTTCTTTTGCTGTAAATCCTCTTTAAATGACATCAAGTGGTACCATTTATTCTTCTAGAGATAACCCCAAGAAAAAATGTGTGATCCCTTGTTTCTACCCATTGATTCTTTGATGAACTTGTATAAGCAATGGACAAGATGTAAAATTAACTTGTACACTTCCAGGGGGCTAGAGAGAGGACTCAGTGGTTAAGATCACTGGCTGTTCTTGCAGAAGATCCAGGTTTGGGTCTCAGCATCCACGTGGTGGCTCTCAAACATTGCAACTCCAGTTCCAGAGGATCCAATGCTTTCTTCTGGTCTCTGAGTACATTAGGCATGCACATGATACACAGATGTAACATGCAGCCAAAGCACTCATATGTATAACATAAATAAACCTTTAAAATAATTATATATTCCAAATCACAAAATTTTGGATTTATTTGTTTATATTTAACAGATTATTCATCTTCTGTATACATGGGTGAACTGGGTAAAAATAGAGTATGAAAGAACATGAGATTATAAATGTATCTATTGCATGTAAACTGGTGAATCTGGAGCTTAGTTTATTCATCCATGAAATGGGAGGATGGGAACAACAGAAGGATTTCGCTGTGCATTACATAAAACACATAGAGCCAGTTATCCCAATGGAAGGGGGAATCCTGTTAAATTTGTACGTCTGTCTAAAATCAAGATCAGTTCTCACCAAGACTCTTTAAAGATGGTAAAATATATTTTGTCTTTCTTTCTTCGTGCTATACAACATATTTTCAGCATTTCTTAGTCCCACAAATCAAACTAGTTGTAGTGTTTGTTTTTCTTAATTCTGTGTCTATGAATCTGATCAGTTAGTGGTTTTTAAGATCATATTTGTGGGATAGGTAATTCTCCTAGTGTCCATCAATTAATAGCTGCTAGAAGAGGGATACTGATGACCAAATGGTCCATTCTGTGTCCCGTTAAATCACATAGCACAGAAACCCTAACCAGATGCTCTCTCATATGTGCAAATTCACTGTGGCATTTTACTTTTATCTCCATGACAGTGTTATCTTTCCATTTGAGGAGATTTTGCAAGTACAGATTCTCAGGCAACATTGTCTATATGTGTATATTCTCTTTTTTAAGAAACCACATTCAGTACCTACCATCATCTGTGTGGAGTACCACAACACCCTATGCTCCATCTACTCTACAGCCAGGATGTGTAGGAATATTTCTCAATATTACCTCAGCAATCTCGTTAATGCTTCAAGTCAGTATGCCTTTCCCCTCCAGAGATATAGGATTCTAAGCTTTACTTACAATTATGCAGCAAAAGGCTCATTTCATAGTGAAGACATTGTTGTCATCTGGCAAGAATCAGAAGTTTGGGAAGAACCAAAAGACCTTTCTAGTGTGCTTGGTAGAAAGTAGCATAGATTCCGTCCTTTGCCAATGGCCAAGTCCTACCTAGCAGAGGCAAGAGTTTCAAGTGTGGCTGGTACTGTGCAAACTGATTAAAAACAACACATGCACACATCTGCATGCCATCTGGATGGTATTCTCAAATCTAAATACAGTGAATTTTTATGACAAATTGCTGGTCTGATAATTTCCTAGGAGAATCTTCTGTGTATCCTAAGTTGATGGCTCAACTCATACCTCTATAGAAAGCTATAGACAGAACAGTCAGGCCTTATAACTCACAGTATTATTTTTTCCTAAATTCCCAACATTCATGATTTCATTTCAGTAAAACAGTAATTTAAACAATGACTAAATGTGTAAGAAAGAAATAAATTGAAGGCCATGGAACAATTTATTAAAAACGTTAGGACATTTTCTGCACTACTTTTAATGGATCACTTAGGACCGTATTGATTCAGCATGGAAGCTCTCAGAAACAAGCCTCTTACCAATATCTAAGATCCTGGTGTTGTAATTGAACCAGAAAATGTGAGATTTCCAGCATTCCTGCTGAGACTTCTCCCAATAAATGTATGTTTTCCACCGGGGCTAAAACTGCAGCTACTTGTGTTTTTAATTTTCCCTCCTGTTTCTTTTTCATATTATTTAGTTTTCTTTTTCCTCTCCTTCACTAGAAAAAAGAAAAAGACCCAGACATATTAGACACTATTTACTCCTCTAAGACAGCTTACACTTTTGGGGGCCATTTGAATGATAAACTTTGTTATAACTTATAGCTGGAAAATCACCAGAGTGTACCCTGAACGAACTGGAAATGCATTGATATTTAGCCCTGCGAGGTAGCTGCCTGAAACTCTTAACAGACAGGAGAATTATTTCTCTCATTGTCTTACTTGTTATTCTGTTAAGAAAAAAAGTTTAAGGAATGCCTTTGTTTGCAGCCTCAATGAGAGTGCGGAGCTAGGACACACACCTGGGATGGGACTCAGGAGTTACATGTTATATAGCATTGGCAGCTAAGCATCCTGGGAGAACAAGAAGAATATGAAGCTAGGGTTCTAAGTCTAGTCTAGTGTTAGCTGAGCACCTGCAAAGTAAAGAATTTGGCATGATCAGCTCCCAGATATGTAGATCTTTCTACAGCAGTACATGTAACACCCTCAGTGTGTGTTTTTGAATGCTTGAGACAGGTACTCAAAGGGCTGTTTAAAGCAGACTAGGATGCTCATGAAGTTTGCCTGTTGTCTGATCTTACCATCTTGAAATCTGATTACTTCCTGCAAAATATCTGAGAGATAATAGAGTCTTTAAAAGTACTTGGATCTTGAAGTTCCAGCCTGGATTAGGTCTCAAGAGAACAGGATTTAAGCCAATAGCTAGGGACTGAGCTGGTGTCTGTAAGAGAAGGTTCATATGAATCTAAGTTTCACCTGGTGTGAAGGTCTCTTCTGTATGTGCCCATGTGTCATTCTTAAACATGTTGTCACCCACAAACTGAGCAGATGCTAACACCATACAGTTAGATCTTCAGAACTGTGAGTTAGGTCAATCTCTTTCCTTTGTAAATCTCCCTGAATCAAGTATTATGTTATAGAAACACAAAACAGAGTAAGACAATGCCTATCACTGGAAGTTCTTCCCAGTAGAACAAAAGTATCCTAATAAAAGAAATGCTAGGAAAAGCGGTATGATGGCTTTTGCTGGAGTAAGATGGAATGTAAATCATCTCGCTAACTCAATGGTTGTAGACCTGGTGTCTCTTCATTAGTGAGCTTGGACTGTAACTGCTCTTGTGTAATATAACTCAGAAACTTCCTCCAGATAGCACTGGCTCCTGGTGTCTCCTAGGCCAATTTTTCTTGGAATTAAGGACTTGCTTTGACAGTCAATATACTGTCTACCTGGGAATAGTTTGTTTCTAAGAGCTACACAGCAGAAGAGGAAAGTCAAGAGACTCTGATTTCTAAACTCCACCTGAGACGATCATGAAGCTCATATTTCAGAGAGTACCACGGACAGTGTGCCTTCTGCTACCAACATGTCACACTTGCTGATCTTATGTTGCTCAGTGTTGCCTGCTCCCTCATTTCCTTTTGAGTGATGGTTATAGGAGAATTCCCCCCAAAGACCTCCTGCATTCATAGTTCCACTTTATAGCCTGTCACTCAGGGTGCTGAAGGATAGAAATACAAGCTTCGTTGTGAAGGACAAATTGAGCAAGTTGAGTGGCTAGTCTGGGAGGTCAGGACGAAGGAAGACAGTAGTAATGGGGTTCCATTAGGGTAGTGGTTCTCAGCCTTCCTAGTGCTCTGACCCTTTAATACATTCTTGTTCATGTGCTGTCTGCCAACTATGACATTATTTTTGTTGCTACTTCATAACTGTAAATTTGCTGTTGTTATGAATCACAATGTAAATACCGGTGTTTTCTGATGGTCTTGGGTAACCTTTGTGAAAGGGTCATTCTTGCCTCCAAAAGAGTTGAGAACTGCTGCCTTAGGAAGTCTTTTGGAAGAAGTCCTTCCCTTCATCTTTCAGAAGTAGAAATCAACCATATGGGCTGATGAGGTTTCACCTACTAGATTCAAGTTAGGGTCACCTGCAAAGAGTAAACTCAACTAATGAATTGTCTCCCTCAGATTGGCTTGTATACCAGCCTATGGAGTATTTTCTTGATTGATGACTGATGAGCAAGAGCCAGACTCACTGAGGGCAGTGTCATTCCTGGGCTGATGCTTATGGATTGTACTTGTTCCAGACTGAGCAAGCCATGGAGGGTAGAATCAGTAAGAAGCATTTCTCCAATGTCTCTGTTTTTGTTCCTGCCTCCAGATCCCTGCCCTGACTTCCCTCAGTGATGTACTGATACCTACAAATCATTAGGTGCTTCCCCAACAAGTTGCTTTTGGTCATGCTGTGACATTCTTTGGAAGGGATTTGAACATCTTGGGGGTTGGAGAATTGGCAGGTTTTCTGGAACCAATACCCTGTGGGTATGAAAAGAATCTCTATAATTAACTGCTTGCATGTTCTAGAATAATGTTAGCATTATTCTAAAATCCTAAGTTCTAATTTTATTCTCTGGATCTTGTGGTCAACGAGCTATTCCCCAAGATCTGTGTGAGTGGGATCATCTCTTCCAATGATGGGGCCTCTGCCTTCCCTGGTGGCAATCTTCACCTTGTTACGGTGGTTCTAAACTACCCAATTAACAACAACACTGTTGAAATTAAGAAATATATGTCTCAACTGCTGCATTGTGGGTCATAAGAAAACTATCTAAAGTGCTACTCAAAACTGCTGTCATTTCTCAGGGTCTGGTTTCAGTGTTTGAAGGTAGGGATGGGAAGAAAAAAATGTTTAGTCTAATATCTCTACTTTCAAAGCTATTAAAATTTTTCACTGGATTAAGTCAACATATTTTTGATGAATTTTTTTTGCTTAGTGTGGGCTAATTGGAATACTTTTTGGTATAGGCAAGAGTATATTCAGACTCTTTCTATGATGGATGTCATGTTGCTTTTTGAATTTTATCCATTTTTGCTTGTTCTAACATCCCCACAATGCATCACAGTACCCATCAATCATATTTACAACCAGAAGCACCAAGATCAGAAATGCTTTGGTGACAATAAGGTTTCTCCTATGGTAGATTTTAATTAGTCCAGTGGAGCATGTAAGGCTTTATGAATCTTCCAGATATAGACAAGGTGAAGAAGAGGATCCAGAGGTTGGCTTCTTTCCTGAATGAGGGATTGCCATCCAAAAATGATCCTTCTTCAGGCAAACATTTGTGTGTGTGTGTGTGTGTGTTTGTATTCTTAAGGTGCCTTTGCATTAAAAATAATGGTAAGGCTGAAAATTCCATGGTTATTTATGATCCATGAACCAATCAGAAGAAAATTGGGGTTTGGTTTTAGCCATATTAGGCATATGTTTATGAGGAATAAGAGCTTTTGTCAAACTTTACACATTAAGATGGAAATCAACAGCTTGAAAGTATTACCTTTGGAAAGCTACTTTGTATAGATAGAAATGGCTTCCTTGCTTTATCTTTAGACTCTTATGTTTCCCCTTGTTCACTTGCACAATTGATATGATTTTTCAATACATGCTCTACAGATGGCTTGATTCCAAAGTGCTGTTTTTTAACTACCAAATGCTATGGATGTTCATATTGCTAAATATTGATAAGACACCTACTGCCTTCTGCCTTAGCATGTCCACACAATCAGCTCCTTTCTCTTCATGACTCTGTATTTCTCTTTCTCAACATCCTTGAGTCAATGGGTAAAAACATCAGCATAAGACCAAATTGAGTGGGAAAATGAAGCTCTGCATGCAATTATCCAGTGGGTCTTAAAAACAACCCAAAAAGCTTGCCAAGCTCACAGAAGCCAAGGAAGGCTTGAAGTAGAACAAAGTCATATTTACTTTTTCCTAAAGAAACAAACTAATTGGGGTGCTTTCTTGACCATTCTTCCTACCTTAAGTTCTGTATATTTTAGCCACCAACACTAAAGGCATTATCACTTTCTGTGGAGTGACATGACACCAGAGTTCCTGTATTCCAATCCTTTAGCTTATGTTATTGATTCAAGTCTGTTTCTTGTCTTGGAAACATACAGTAAATAGAAACAGGGGCTATAGAATGTCATGCCCCTACCCCAATACACGACCTGCCTCCTTCAGGGAGGCCCTACCTCCTAGAGAAAAAGCACTGCCACCCAGAGACCAAGCCTTCAAACACAAGAGCCTATGAAGGGCCCTTCACACACATTCTAGAATTTTCTGCTGCCCTTTCTCTTTTACAAATTGACCATCAGAATGATTGCACTGTGATAGTTAACCACCAAACCACTGCTGTGGAGGCAATTCCTTGCAACTGTACTACTTACTACACATGTGTTTACCGATACTGACAGATCCTGGTTTTTCTCAATGTGTTGCCACTGTCTGTCTACCTATATTAATTAAGTAAATTGGTCCATTTGTTTTTGTGTTTGCTTAACCTTCTTGGATATCATGCACAGATGTGCACTTCTAAAACTCTTCATGTATTGATATAAATGAAGTTTTCCTCTTCTGACAGCATTTTGGGCTATGGAAAGGTAGATCACTTGACCTTGCAAGAGGTCCTCCCTGAGTCAAATAGAAGATACATACAAGCTCATTTTTAGAACTCCCAAATTTAAGATCTATAATTCAAACATATGGTTCCATCTTGACCTTCCCATCAGTCTTCCGAGATCCAGGATGGTAATGCAGACACACTTGTGATGAGAACTGGGGATGATTTATTTACTGTCAGACCCATCAAGATTGTAGGGTAAGGAAGAAGCTTTGGTAGCAAAATTCCTATAGAAGGAACAAGTAGGTACCATAAAAATTCAATTTTGCCAAGGCCTAAGTGAGTGGCTTTTTTTTTCTTATTCTGAATTAAGTTTGTTCTGAAATAGAAATACTTTCTTTTACTTCTCTTTCATTTCCAGCCTTGTCTAGGGACCCTATTTAGGATTAAAATAAATGGACCATTTCAGCATAAATGTACCAGTGCAGGAAAGAGTGTGGAAAGTGCTTACTGCATAAAACACATCCTTTTCTGATTCATTACACTCCCGTTCTGCTGTATATGGGAGGGCACCTTCCACTAACTCACTACAGGGCTGCTGAGCACATGTATTTTGAAGTGAGGCAGTGTCTTCCAAAGCATACAGGACCAGTCCCAACATCTAGAAGACTGATCCCAGCCAATTAGCAAAAGAGGCCTGAAGAAACTTGTGTGAGTCGTGCTCAACTCTTCATTTTCTAGAAAGTTTTTATGGCTGACTGGTCGTCCTATTCAAAATGTTCTGAGAAACATAAATTAGCTTATATGGGAAAATTCGGTCATTGATAGCAATTAGGGTCCTAAAATGAGCAGAGGTTTTCTAAATATTTTCTGGACATTGAAGCATGAGTTGGCGAGGTCTTCCAGAAGCCACTGTCTGTTGGCTGCATCTTCAGGCCTGTACTGTTGCTAAATAGTCATGAAAAAAAAATTGACAAGTTATTGTACTGAGAAGTAAAGGTATAGGAAAAATATGTTTTTGGTGAGTTTTGTGGGTATATTATTTACCCTGCTTGTTGCTGTGGTGAAATGACTAAAAGCAAGCAACTTGGAAAAGGAAGCCTTCAAGATAGTCCCCAGTTTGAGAGGATGTAGCTCATTGTGCATCATGATGGGGAAAGATCAGCATCAGGACTGTGGGGTTGCTGGTTACAGTGCACCCAAGAAAGTTCCGCACACATCTTAAGTCCCATCAAGTGTTTACAGTCAAGTATGAAAAGTTAATTGGGTGTGGTTGCGAGTGCCTATCATCTGGACTTGGAAGGTACAGACAGGAGGACTAAGAGTTCAAGACCATCCCCAGCTACAGAGTGAGTTTAAAGCTAGCCTAAGCTATAAGATGAGGCCCTATCTCAAAGAAAGAAAACATATATTTTTATCTAAGAAGATATAATTACAAATAATTGGCTATTATTACATATTCTCAATCAAATAAGAACAGAAATGAGGGGTTGCACACAGGATCAGTGGTGAAGAGCATGTCTGCTCTTATGGAGAGTCTGGGGGTTGGTTCTAAGTGCTCTAGATGGGCAGCTAGAAACTAGTTATAATTACAGTTCTAGAGAATTTGACTTCCTCTTCTCATCTCTGTGGGTATCTACAAACACACACACACACACACACACACACACACACACACACACACGACATGCACATACACTCAGAGACATACATACAAATGAAGAATCATCAGGTTGTACTTAGATATTTATTCATAATATGTACATATATATAACAATAATAATTAACAAAAAATAATTGTTAAAGGAAAAGAATTTGAGAGGGAGTAGGGGGTTGTAGGGTGAGAGGGTGGAGGAAGGAGGTAGGAAGGTGAAGTTAATCAATGTGTATATATGAAATTAAAAATACAGCTTTCAATAAATCTTTGAAAGAGAATGGGAACGAATTTCCTTTGAGAACGCAAATGATGGAAAAGACACTAAATTGGCATCAGGGCAGTGAACGCGGTGCTATTGTCTTACATTTGTCTGGGATGATTGGTAAACGTCTCATTATGAAAGCCATGGAGGAATTCTTAAGGAATCCGTGTCTCCATCTTACAGGCTCTGTAGCGAGGCACACTCAACATCTAAATTAAGGGTTGGAAATGTAGAAACTAGGTCAACACTGAGAGTTTAACTCCTGTACCACATTGATGAACAGGGGCACTGTAGAATCAGCGAGCCTCCTCTGAAACACAATTTTAATTGTTGCATAAGCCTAATAAAATTTTAGTGCAAGCCCGGCTCTGCTTAGAGAGAAGAAAACGGGAAGCAGAGGCAGAGACAGATGAGGGCAGACAATGGCGCGTGGACACGCAGTCTATTTTGTATTTTCATGATGTATATTGCATGTCCACATGTGGAGGTGGGAGGAAAAGACTGAAGTGTGTCTGTTTGTTTAAATATCGAGTTTCTGAGAAGCTCAGTGCCTGGTGCGATTTATGGCTCCTAAAATACACTGCATCCAGTGTGTTGGGTTTTGAAATCCACTCAACCTGCACATCCATGTTTGTATCCAAACATGTTTGTTCCCACCTTGCACACCTAGAGCTATTGTGTGTCTGCTTTTTCCATCATTGAAATAAATATAAAAAGCCTGTTTCTTACAAGTGAAGTAGAAATTTCTCCCAGAGAGTTAAAGGAAGTTTATGTTTCTTTTAGTGCTAATCTTTTGAGATTAAGTTCTCCTGAAAGGTAGGGCTACTTTGATAGTAGGAACTCTGACCAAGACCTGTTGATCTGAACCTTCCTAAGGAACAGATGTGCCTGAGAATCTTTATGAGTGACGACTTAAGGTCATGCATATTACTATGAAAAATACCTAAAGGTCTAGTTATATAGGAAAAATTTCCCTTTCTAAGTTTTCATGGAATTATTTTTTATTTTTTGAGTATGTGTTTGTTATGTCTATTCATGTATCTCTGTGTATTAGCATATGTGTGGTTATGTGTGGCACGAGTATGCGTGCATGCGTAGGTGCGAGCATGCATACATGTGTCCAAATGTGTGAATGTGTAAATGTGACTGCCCAGGTCAAGTCTCTTCCTTCATTATTCTCTGCTCTGTTTATGGAGACAGAGTCTCTCATTCAGCTTAGAGTTCACAGTAGTCTCCCTAGTCATAATCTGGGCAAGTGGTATCTGTCTCCAAAGAGTAGAATTTATAAGGTAATCTATCATATGCTCCTGGTGTTTTGCAAGGGTGCTGTTGATCTGAACTCAGCATCCAATCTTTGGTCCTCATGCTTGTGTGGCCATCATTTTATCCATTGAGTCATCTCATTAGTGCCTTCTCTGTATTTATAGACACTTGGCCACTGAGGAGAAGCCTCTGTGAGTCGTTAGGATGCTTAGAAACATCCGGAGTGGGGGCAGCAGCTGTTAAAACCTGAGAAAAATGACTTCCCTGAGGTGGCTTCCACAGGCAGGGTGCTTTCTTTCCTCCTGCAAGCTTCTTCTTTCTCCTCTCCAAAATATCTTGTGACATTGTCAGCTCACAGTCATCTCTCTCTTGTCATTGATACTTACATTCTCTGAAACACTGGCCATTTGTTCAGTCCTGGAAGCAGCACCTCATCCCATCACCTCTTGGATGACTTAACTGCACTGTGCTTATGCCTGACTATCTGTAAATGAAATACCCACATTAGCTCTGGTCATGTCATAATTCCTGCCTTCAATAAGTTAGCCATGTTTGTGATGACAAGGATCTGTGATAAGAGCTAAAATCTCTTAGATGTGTGCTGGAAATGCGAAATGGGGGTTCCTCTGTTTTGCCTGCAAACAGACACGTTGTTAGATTGGGAAACATGACTGTCTATTTATATCTACCTATAAGAAGATCAATAAACTCTTTCGTGTGTGTGTGTGTGTGTGTGTGTGTGTGTGCACATGCATGAGTGCATATAGCCCCCAGTGTTTTGGGATTCTGTATCCATGATTTAAACAACCTCACATTGAAATATTGGAATAAGCAGAGACTTTCTTCTTGTCATCATCTCCAGATGATACAGTGTAACAGTTGCTTACAAAATATTAAAAGTTACCCAGAGAGAATATAAAATATACAGAGGCTCTGAAGGGTCTATATAAATGCTACGATGCATTACAGAAAGAACTTGAGAACCTCTATGAAACCAAACCCCAGAAGATGATGACAGGATGGGTGGATATGTGTAACATACACACACAAACACACACACACACTGCACATACACACCATTATCGTGTGTTTGTTGCACCTGCCCATAGCTTCCTGTTCCAGCTGAATTATAAACTCTCACAGGGATTTTTATGGTTCTCTTTTGTCCCTCTAAATACACAGCACACTTCTGGCCACAGGGCATATGCTCCATAAATCCCCATCCAATGACGAACCGTGGAACCACTTACGAGGATATTAGTTTCCGTGCCATCAGAGCTTTGCCAGAAAGCCACTGTTGTTTCTAAGGTTGCTTCAAGCCCACTACAGGTGTTATGGTGACACTTGCATGAACAGGGTGAGAGATCGATCTTCTCCCGGAACCCTTAGGATGAGGACATCCTGGACTCCAATTGGTTTAACGTGACCAGCTGGTTCCTCGTCTCCGCACGACATGTGACAAAGCTAATAATATCCCCTGTCAATATGCTTGAAGGCAAAGTAGATTTAGGGAAAACATTCCCTACGGTGCTCCATCTGCTGCCCTCTGTGTAGAATGCATCAGATTCACTGCTGAAGAGTACGAACGGCTGGCCTGAGTGTTAGCCTGCATAGAAGCTTTGCACACGGAGTATACTCAGACCTCTTGGGATCCCCTTTGACCCACTACTCAACTTAAAGTGTAGGGGGTTAAAAGCTTTGCTTTCCCCTCCTCTACTGCTTACACGTCCCCAGTGTGAGTCAACCATCGTTTAATTTATTTTGCTTTGTTAGATGAGGGTCTTAATTAATTTTCTTTGTCCCCTCACTTTTCTCTTAGTAACATCATTCGTTTCAATAGCAATAGAACCTGGCAAATGTCAAGCTTGCCCCAGTCACCACAGAATGCAACATAAAAACACATTAGAGTTTCTTAGAACCACAAATAGCTACTTCAGGGGAAAAAAAAAAGTAACAGCTATAATTATATTTGTGCCTACCAGTGGGCTGCCCCTCCACCCTCCTCTCTTTCTTCTCCTCCTCCCATTCCTCCCATTCCTCCTCCTCTCTCTCTCTCTGTGTGTGTGTCTGTGTCTCTCTGTGTATGTCTGTCTGTCTCTGTGTGTCGGTTTGTCTCTTGTGCTCTGTCTGTGTGTGTGTCGGTCTGTCTCTTGTGCTCTCTCTGTCTGTGTTCGTCTGTCTCTGTCTCTTTCTGTATTTCTGTGTGTCTGTCTGTGTGTGTCTCTCTCTGTCCTTGTCTCTGTGTGTGTGTGTGTCTCTCTGTATCTTTCTCTCTGTGTATGTCTATCTGTCCCTGTCTCCCTCTCCCCTCTCCCTCTCCCTCTCCCTCTCCCTCTCCTTCCCTCTCCCTCTCCCTCTCCTCTCCTCTCCCTCTCCCTCTCCCTCTCCCTCTCCCTCTCCCTCTCCCTCTCCCTCTCCCTCTCTTTCTCCTGCACTTAATGAATTACCACTGCACAAAATATCAGTGTCTTTTGTCAAACCCTTGGTGTCTGTTTTATAAGAGTTAGCTCTTTGTGCCCCGATTGCTGAGTCCTCTGATGCCCCTCATATGCTGGCTTCCCACTCTGGATGTGTTTTATTGACCTGCTTCTTGAAACAGTTTGTGTGGTCTCCATAATTTTCAAATCATTTTTCCCTTAATTAGGTTAAAGCCTGCTTGCCTCCCAAGCCACACTAAGTTCATGTGATCAACACTGGATCAGGGCTGACATGACCTTCTTTTCTATCTAAGGGAGTTCAATGAGGTCCTGTGTGCCACACAGATTCAGTCTCCAGGCTGTCATCGGGAAGGGAAGAGCAGAGTATGCTCTAATGTTTTTAAGCCACACCCAGCTTTCTGGACCCCTGTCTGGTTTTGTATTCTGGGGCACATCAAAGGGTAAAATAAAAATCATGTTGATAAAGGGGGAATGCAGGATGCTCACATGGAACTTCAGAGAGCAACCGTGGACTTCCACCGAGCATGGGAGCATTGATACAGTAGCTGTTCACAAGGAAATCCAGCTTTCCATTTGTAGCCAAAGTTACTTAACTCTCTCTCCCTCTTCCCCCATTGGAGTCTTTCTCTGTTTCTCTCTGTCTCTCTCTGTCTCTCTGTCTCTCTCTCTCTCTCCCCAACCTCTGTGAGTGAAGAGGGTGGAAGGTGTTTATGTTGTATGGGTATGCAAGTGTGTGTGTTCATTTGCCCATATTCTTGTATAAAGAACTTGGTCTGAAGTGATCATCTCCAAATTTGCAGACAGACATATAGCACCACTAGAGCTTAGTACAGTGAGAGGACATTGGTGAAGTACAGCCTCAACTGCAGTGGAGACCCCAGCATATTGGAGATTTGAGGGCCCTGGGAAGATCATCTGAGAAGACCTTGAGGCTTGTACTGGTTAGGTTTTGTTGTTGGTGTTGTTGCTTTGTCAACTTGACACAAACTAGTCACCTTGGAAGAGGGAACCTTAGTTGAGACACTGCCTCCATCAGATTAGCCTGTGGGCATTTCCTTGATAAATTATTGTAATGAAGGGGAGGACTCCCTGTAGGTGAGCTGCCCCAAGGCAAGTGGTCCTAGATAGTATATAAAATAAAACCAAGTAGTCAAGCCACGGAAATCAATCCAGTAAACAGTGTCCCTCCATGACCTCTGCTTCAGATCCTGCCTCCAGTTTCCTTCTTAAGCTTCTGCCCTTACGTCCCTCAGTGATAAACTGTGAAGTGGAAGAATAAGCCAAATACATTCTTTCTTCCTCAAGTTGGTTTGGTCACTATTTATTACAACAGTAAGTAATACAAGTCCTATAGTTACTTAAGTTGTGGTAGTCTGAGACCTAGAGGAGCCAGGGGAGTGGATGTACCCACACACATTGATGGAGCTATAGGATGGTATGCTGTATAGAAGCTCTTGTGGAGCTGCACAGACTTGAAGCACATTTGGATGAGAGATGAGTGACCATAAACGGACTCATTCTGCCTCTCTGATGTTCAGCTTCTTTATTTGCCAACTGATATACTTTACTTGATTCATGTGGTATCTGAAATAATAAATGTTAAAGAAACTCAATATAGCTTATAATAATTAAATTAATAATAATAATAATAATAAAATAATAATAAAATAATAATAATAATTAATTATTTTGGGGTATCTACCAGAGAGGACTGCTTGGACATGGGTCAGAGGTCTAATGTCTGGGAGCCTGTTACAGTTATAATCCTATGCAAGTGTTCATTCATTCATTCATTCATTCATTCGTTCTATATGTGTGTTTATGAATATGTTAAGTCAGTTTTCTGTCACTCTAAGGAAGTATCTAAGGTTATTAATGTCTAAAAAAAAAAATAATTTGCTCAGCCCATAGTTTTGAAGATTTTAGTCCAAGGTTAGTAAGATCCATTGCTTTAGGCCTTGGTGAGTGTGCCAAATGTGTGTGTGAGGAGTAGCAGAGAAAACACTACACCTCATGGTAAGGAAACAAAAGAGGAAGTCTTACTACATCCCAAGATCACCACGGATGATGCAAAGACTATATCATGATTAATAATAGTAAAATCCTTTCACCTAAAGATTCTCCCACCTCCCAGCAATATCACTTGGGACTCCAAACCTTTAACCATATTCAAATCATAGCAGTTCATATCTATGAGACTGAGAGCCAGTTAACTTGATCCTATGGATAGTCATCAACTTTATGCATTTCTTATACACAGTTCATTGGTACTGGGCAGAAATGAGTAGAAAGAAGATATAGCTGGGGCTAGGAATGGCCCCATAGGACAAAGTCTTTATGCAAAATCCTGCAAGTGGTAGATACTGATGTTCATATTAAAATCTGCCTACTTTTTCTGAAGTCTTCACCTTGGCCTAGGTCTACCCTAGCACCTCAATCTATGTTCTAATCACTCTTCTGGAATATGAACAGATGGGACATTTTCCATCTTATATTTTTATTAGCAAATAGTCCTTGTACAGAAATGTAGGTTTCAGCATGACATTTCAGACATGCACAGAACTTTGATCACAATTATTTTCTCTGTTTCTCTTTCTAATTCTCCTCCTCTCCTCCCCTTTCTGCTTCCAGGTCCCCAGGAGGTCCCACATTTTAGTTCAAGATACTCCCTTCCCCGAATTGTACAAGTGGAAGAAAACATTTATGACTTTTCTTCATGGGTATGATTTATTTCACATATTGTAATGACCTGGGTGTACAGAAAAAAAATCCAGGAGAGTAATACCACTCAAACATGCTTATTTTTTTTTTACCAAGGTATAAACTTAATCAAGAATTGAAAGGCCTCAATAGAGACTACAGATTACTGAAAAAAGATATTTAGAAGACATATGGTATCAAACAAGGTATACAAATTTAGTGCAATCCCCATTAAAAGTTTCCCAGGAGATGCCACAAAACATTACCTATGGTACTGTTAAGCATAAGCAAAAAGATTAAATAATTAAGGAAGAGACTCTGAGAGACTCTGAAGGTCATTCAGCCACCAGTGAGGAGATCTTGTCTTTCCATATATGCTCCTGAATCTAGCCTTCACACAGAAGCATTAGATGGCAGAAAGAACTTGCTAGAATTAGGCACAAACACACACACAAACACAGAGGGAGGGAGGGAGGGAGAGAGAGAGAGAGAGAGAGAGAGAGAGAGAGAGAGAGAGAGAGAGAGAGAGAGAGACTGCCTTCATGCCTTCATGTGGCAGTATCCTGGATAAACTTTGAGGTCTGCTAGATTCTATTTCCCTCTTTGCCTCCTTTTAATATTCTAAAGAAACCTATTCTTAATAATCAATTGGAATTAAAAAGAGCACAGACATTTCAAATTAAGTATGTTAATTAAACATACATTTAAGAACCTTATTTTAACTTATTACCTAAAGCTCCATGGTCTCAGAATATCTTAACTTACAGTGCACCTTACTCTTTTACTTTAGATAGTAAAGGAAGCAAGTATTGCCTGTGTTCTAAAAAAAAAAAAAAAAAAAAAAAAAAAGCAGAAAAAAATGAGAGAGAGTAAAATTTCTATTACACAATAATACTGCAAAGATTTTTCATTTATTTTCAGACAAAAATTATCTACCTAAAATAAACCATAAAGACAAGCATGGGTGTTCTGGAACCATAGCCTAACATAATACTTATCAGAGAGATTTCATCCAGCAACTGATGGGAGCAGATGCTGAGTCCCACAGCCAAATTATTAGGCATAACTCAGGGAGTCCTGAAGAGGAGGGGAGGAAGCATTAGAGGATCCAGAGGGATGAAGGATACCACAGGATGCAACTAACTGAGTTCAAGTGGACTCACAGAGATCCAAGAGCCTGTATAGATCTGACCTAGGTCATGTTATGTTATGTATGTTATGTTATGTTATGTTATGTTATGTTATGTTATGTTATGTTTATGTTATGTTATGTTATGTTATGTTATGTTATGTTATGTTGTTATTTATGTTATGTTATGTTATGTTTGTATGTTATGTTATGTTATGTTATGTTATGGTTGCATAGCTTGATGTTCTTGTGGGATTCCTAACAGTGGGAGCAGGGGCTGTCTTTTATTCTTTTGCCTGCCTTTGAGACCTTTTTCCTCCTACTGGGTTGCCTTGTCCAGTCTTGATGTGAGGATATGTGCCTGGTCTTGTAGTTGTTTTGTGTGTAATTGGTTGATGGTCCTGGGAGGCCTTCTGTTTTCTGAAGGGAAGTGGGGGAATGGATCTGGGGGAAGGGGAAGTGGAGAGGAGAGACTGACGGGAAGGGAGGGAGGGGAACCTGCAGTTAGGATATAATATGTGAGAGAATAAACAGAAAGAAAGAAAGAAAGAAAAGAAAGAAAGAAAGAAAGAAAGAAAGGAAAGGAAGGAAGGAAGGAAGGAAGGAAGGAAGGAAGGAAGGAAGGAAGGAAGGAAAAGCTTTCACAAAAATGTAAATTGCTTGCTTGCAAGCCTTGATGACCCAAGTTTAAATCCCTAAAATCACATGTTGGAAGGAATGAACCAGTTACTAAAAGGGACCCTCTGACCTCCACATGTGTGTGACGGTGCACATGCAGGAGACCATGTGTGTGCATGGTAAGTAAAAATGTAAGAACAAATGTTTAAAGGCTTAAAGAAAAAAAACATGTGTGGTATTCAAGTAAAGCCACCATAAACAAAAGGAAAGAAGCCCACACACACATGCATACACACAAACACAATTTAGAATAATTTTTAAAAATTGGCTACATCAAGGTTAAAGATACCTTAAAATTAAAGTATAGGTAAAGTAAATACTTCTTTCTAAGAAAGAACAAACCATTTTATTATTGTTGTCGCCCTGAAATAAGAATAATAGAAATATTTGTAACTTTTATGAAGTTAAATTGACTATGCCAGGGCTCGGAGAAATGGCTCAGTAGTTTAGAACACTGACTGTTCTTCCTGAGGTCCTGAGTTCAAGTCTCAACAACCACATGCTAGCTCACAACCATCCATAACGGAATCTGATGCCCTTTCTGTCATGCAGGCATACATACAACTAGAGTGTACACACAAATAGTGTGTCTCAAAATAGTAATAATCATAAAATATTTTAAAATTCACAGTGTCATATAATACCAATTAGAAAACCAGCCCCATGCCATGCTGGTGATGCATCGAATTCCAATGCTGTGGAGTCATGAGGCAGGAGAAATCATGAGTTTGAGATGAAACTGAGCCACAGAGTGAGAGTATGTCTCAAAATAAATTCTGAGTACTGGCGACACAGCTGAGTGGTAGAGCAGTTGTCTAGCAGGCATGAGGCCCTGAGTTTGATTCCCAACACTATAAGAAATATCATATAAAAAGAACTGAAAAATAGATGTTCACATGTAATTAGAAAGCAGACAGCCAGATAGCTCTCTGTCTTCTCCATGCTAACTCTGCTTCTTGCTTTCTATGCTTTCTAACACATACCTTGTTATCGTCTCTGTTTCTTACCTCCTTCAAGGCCTTTCTTCTCCTCTCATAATTCACCTTAAAATTTTGTGACTCAGAAACACATACATAGATGCACTTATGCTTGTAAATGCATTATTTGTAAATTCATACTTTTAAATCTAGATTCTATGTATGAGAGAAGATGTGTATTTGTCTTTCTGCATCTAGCTGATTTTCTCCTAATATGATTTTCACTTGTATCCAGGCTCCTACATATGGCATCATTTCATTATTACAGACTCATAGATCCCATTGTATACATGTGTACAGTTTTTAAATAGATTCACCTGGACTGGTTTCAGTTCCTGACTACCTTGAAGAGTAGTGTGCATTGACTCAGAGTCCTTCAGGGTTCACTAAATAGTGACACAGCTTGGTCGTATGGTAGCTGGAGTTGGAAGAGGGCATGGAGAGAACAGTGGGGCAGGGAACAAATGAGAACAATATATAATGACAGATGTGCATGAAGATGCCACATAATGAATCAGCTTAGTTCACAGAGTAGCCTAAACATTAATAAAACTCAGTATGGTAGGCAATTACCTTCCTGTTAGCTGAAATTTCCTCTCTTCTTCCTTAACTTTCCTCCCTCTGTTCCTTTTCTCTTTCTATCTTCTTTAGAAATAATTCAGAAGACAGTCTTGATAGACTCCTCACTGCTTACTCAGTAAGTAGCTAGACCTTGCTTTATCATCATTAAGCAGTTGAGGAAAACAGACTGGAGATAAAGAGACCGAAGGATCACCCCTAAGTTTCTAGCAGTTGAATGGTTTGCAGGCACGTACTGGAAACTAGTCTCTCATCGTCTCATTGGTGCAGTAAGACATTGCTTAAAGCCTAGAATATCCTCAGGTATTGTCTTGAGAAAATGTGATAAAAGGCATTCAGATGTATGCACCCTCTTGTGATGAATGCCATTTCTGACTCATTGTAGACATTATTTATACTTGGCATAAAATGATCCAGCGTGCATTTGATTTTAGAAGTCAAAGAGGATAACAATACTCAAATCAAAACAGAAAACTGTCTCTACTTATTTTCAATCTTCCCTCTCCCTCCCCTGCCGTGCCACACAATTCATTTAGAACGACTGATATGCAGCTGGTGTGTCGATGGGTGATAGGGAATTTTTCCTCTGTGGTCCAGGGAGCCCTTAAACGGGATTTTGTCCTACTATAAAGCTAAGGGTGATGTTTAAACATGCTTTCCTCAGCATCTATCTCCCATTTATTGAATTTGAGTATCTCCTAGGAGTCAAATATTCGATTATAAAACTTCGAGATTGCACTTCAAATGCTGCTACATAAACATTTCCCCCAGTCTGTGGAAAGCAAAGCTGCAAACCCACTACACACAAAACAAAAACCAGGCCCATGATGACCTTGGGGAGGATACTTATCATCACCAGCCAAAACACCCCATAATGCCAAAGTGCGGAAATGTAACCAGAGACCAGAGGAACATGATGATTCTCACTCTCTAATCTTGACACAGTTCTGGTGACTGTCTCTGAACTCTCATCTCTTGTCCCATGGTAGATAGTAAAATACATGCCAGCCTTTACTCTTCTGTTAAACTTCAGGAAGAATGCAGACCTATGCTGTAATAGAACAGGAAGCTAAGTCATCTTGAAAATGACCGATGAATCTTACATCTTAAGAGACTGAAAATAATCACTGGAGCATAGAATGTGTTGAACTGGAGATTCCAGACAATGCCAATACTAAAACAATCGTACAGCCATCCTGAATGAGTAGTGTGGCCAGACTGACCACCTTCTCCTGGTAATCAGTTGAGGGATATTAGTACACATTTCTCAAGCAAAAATCATTACCTATCATTTAACAACTCCCACCGTGAATTAGCTTGCTGTTTGTCTAGCGCAAGGAATCTCACCAAATAACTGCCTTTTGTCAGGAATGATGAACACCCCCTACACAACGGAGATATAGTTAGTCGTCTCTGGAAATTCTAAAACATTTTCCATTTAACTGGGTGCACCACACTAATTTGCGGAATGATGAGGTCATCGGTCTTGGGCCTTCGTTCACTCTTTATTTCTCTTCTTTAATCTCATTCTCTTCGTTTTCTTTATTACTAAGAGGGAGGCAAACTCACAAAAACCTGTTATCTATTATCCTTGTTCCAAATTTTGCTGGTTCTCAGTCCCCAGGGTTCGAAGTCAATATGTTTGGTAATGACTTTTTACAAAGAAAAAGGAAAAGGAACAGAGATTGGATTTCAAGTGTTATGATGAATGTGTGTCTGAACTTTTAGCTGGGTTCAGCTTAAAGAACTCAGCATCAATTGCACAGGAAGTCATCTTTGGAGAAACTGAAATCTGACAGAATACTAAATAAAATTCTCTCTCTCTCTCTCTCTCTCTCTCTCTCTCTCTCTCTCTCTCTCTTTCTACCATCCTTCCTTCCCTCCCTTTATTCCCGCTCCCTCTCTCCTTCATCACTCCCTCTCTTCTTCCCTGCCTCCTTTCTACACACACACACACACACACACACACACACACACACACACTCCTAATTTGCTAAGTATTTAGGGACTCCCTTACCCATATTGTAACCAGGAAACACTTGGTGTGAGTTTAGAGTCTGAGAGGCCAAAATTCATCTGCTTTTCCTTTTTTCTCCTTCCATTGATTTACTAATTGGCTTCAAATTACCTTCGTGGCTTGTGTGTTGTGGGCTTATCAGGTAAAAATAAATGAAGATGAGTCTTCCCGTGTTAAAAATATGCTAAAACGTGTTGAAAAGAGAAAACCCGGTGGCAAAAAGAATCCTGAAATGCACTGTGTTTTAGAAACACAGAATCCAATAAAAGCACTAATTTGTTCTGTGTAAGCCTGTGCACTGTGGGGGAGGGAAGGCTTGGCATCCTTTCCTCCGAAAGGAAAACAAAACAAAACAAAACCCCAAAAACCATGAGCTACGAAGAGGTCGGAGCTTCCCTGGTCCCTTTGTGTGAGTGAAAATCTCAGGAAATAATGTTGCATATTGCAATTAAAACACAGAAGTTTTTGTCCCCCAAACCTCCCCCAAGTTCTTTATTCTTCTCTAAACTATTGTATGGGAAAAAATAAGTGTATGTGTCTGTGTGTACAGTTGTGTACATGTACATACAGCCATGTACTGCAAGACGCCATTCCAGTGGTGGTGGACCACATTGCCTTTTTCCTTTAGTGATACAGCAGGAATTCTAGTGTATGTTAAGTGCACTCTGTGACTCACACAATAAAGTCACAGAACAGCACATTGGCCTGACATCTCCTTAGCAAATGACATGAAATTGTGTGTGTGTGTGTGCGCATGTAAGCAAAGCACAACTTTTTGTTTCTAAATAAAAGGTAAAGTTTCCAGTTTTAGCCAGCTTGTCCTTCAGCAGGTAGAGAACCCTGATCAGAGATGGAACTTCCCCATGTTGATTGCATTACATTTTTCTTACCAAATCTAAAAATCCCTGGACCCCAGCTGTGCTCAGATAAGGACTGGCTTCCCTCTTCACAGGTATCGTCCTCAGCTGCTTGGTTGCTGCTGCCTCCAGTGTTTTGGAGAAATTCTCAGAATGTTTTCAAACAGGCAAGATTATCAGGTCTGGGGCAGAAGAGATGGCATAGTGGTCAAAAGTATTTACTGCTCTTCCAGAGGACCCAAGTTTGGATTGATCCCAGAACCCAAAGTGGGTAGCTCATAACCTGTGACTACAGCTCTAGGGAATGCAATGCCCTCTTTGGGTTTCTGCTGGCATCGATGCATGCATTTATACCCGGACATGTACACATAATTAAGAATAATCAAATCAAATCTTTAAAACAATTACTGGCTTGTGTGAACAGGAGGGAAAAGTGTGTGGAGTACCCAGTCACCAAACCAGTTTTAATCGTTTTCTTGTGCTCAATGAAGAGCGGGCCTTCTGTGCCCCTGCGGAGGTTTCCCTTTCGGAGACCTAACGCCTGGCAGTGCACACTGTGGAGAATACGGGTCATTCACTTCGTCAGCTTATCCACTGCAGCCTCGTTGTTTTTGCTTTGATGGGAATCTTTGGAAGCTAGAGAGAACTGGATGCAAAGCATGGGCAAAGTAGTTCAAATCAGAAAGAAATGATCCAAAACTTCTAGGCACACTCACAAAGAGAAAGCGAAATGCAGTTCCGGGCAGGCATTCACCAGATGTCTCTGCTCGGATCGGAAGGCAAAGTAGAGCGGAGAGATGACACGGAAGGCCCTTAAGCTCCTGCTGTCGAGTTGTTATTAATTAAAAATTCAGCAAGGGAAATCTCAAGTTCTTTGAAGACGCGCTTTCTCTGTTTCCCCATATGAGGATGAACTCTTATAAATTCTATTTTATGATACTCATATTGATGGTTTGGGAGAACGAATTAATTGTTGGGGGAATGAAGTGGGAAAAGTGAACACAGGAAAAAATAAAAAAGCCCGCCTTACTAAACGAACAATTAAATGAGATAGGTCGTATGATAAGAGTTGGCTATACTCCTGGCGATTCTCCAGCTTGCGTTCTTTGTGTGGAAGAACCTCAGAGAAAGCGCTACTTTCCCAAGAATCATTATTTAAGTCTATAAGCACATTGGCATATTGAAAGTCTGGATATCAATATCTGAATAACCAGTCCTGGATTCCAGAATTGTTTCAACCAGCTCTGGTCAGTCGCTTTCCAGTTCTTGTGCCTAGAACTCCAGGCCTAATCATGGTTTCCTCTTTAAAATCAGTTCATCAGTTAGAAGCAGATTCTTATAACTGCTCGTGTAGTGTGCATGTGTGTGCACATGTAAGGGAACATGTGTGTGTGCAGATGCCGTCGACTACTTCACCAGTGCCTGCATCTAGCTATATCTAGTATCCGAGGAGTTCTTTAAAACCAGAAATATGCCTTTAGCTGATGTGGGAAGTCTGCCTCAAATGCTCCTGACCTTAGTCATTGAGGCATGGTTTCTCAATAGATTCTGGGGCTCACAGGTCCAGCTAGTCTAGCTAGCCAGTTTATTCTGGCAAACTCCTTTCTGTGCCCTTTGATGCATGAAGGACATCACGCCTATTTGGCGTCTACATGGATGTCGCTGAGTTCTGCATAACTTGGGATCCTGGGCAGTGCGGGCATCTCCTTGTCCTCAATCTTCTCAGCTTTGAAGCACAGTTTGCTTCTGCCTTTGTTTTGTTTTAACATTTATTCATGTGCATGTGTGCAGCTGCCCACAGAGGCCAGAAAGAGGGCATCAGAACGCTTGGAGCTGAAGGTACAGGTGGTTATGAATCACCACCCCAAGTAGGTCCAAGAGATTGAACTCCAGTCCTCTGGTAAGAGCAGCCACTGCTCTTAATGTCCAAGCTACAGCTTCAGCCTCCACTGAAGCACATATTTTAATACTTACAATACAGGACCCACTGTGGCCAAATGAGCTTATCTTTTATAAACCATCCAAGGTCATAATATTTTTTGTGTTTATTTTTCCCCCATTTCCCACATGCTTTGAGGTTTGCTACAGTCTCTTTCTGACTTAATCATTTTGCTTTAAATTTTAGGATGCAAGTTGCAGTGTCTGATGTGAGTGTACTTTCTTGGGTGCCAGCTTAGGTGTAGAGCCCTAGCCTGCTCATATAATCAATGCAAACACAACTTCTTTTTATATTTACAAAATTGTAACAAAAATAAATTTGACACATTGGTGGGTCCATAGGTATATTTTGAATGTTAACGTTTCCACTCTCAACTAGAGACTAGGTTAATTAATACATAATGTGATCTTTGTAAATAACCCTCTTCTTTATGTCGTTGCATCTTGTGTAGATCTGCTGTTAAGAAAATAAACACCAGACTGGGAAGATAACTCGGTGACTAAGGGCATTTGCCTTATAAACATGAGGACCTAAGTTCAGACGCCCAGCATCTGCATACGAAGCTAAACGTATAATACACAGCTATAACCCTGTATTATACAGGGCAGAGGCAACACAGTCACTGGAGCTTTCTGGCCACCAGCTTAGTCAACAGCATTTAGTAAAGAATAAGATGGTAAGCAGTAGAGGAAGATACCGACCCCCCCCTCCAGCCACACACACACACATACACAAACACACAGACATACACACAGACATAGATATACACACACACATGCAGACATACACATACACAGACATACAGAGACACACACAACATACACAGATACAGACACATACAGAGATACACAGACACATACACAGACATACACACACATATAGAGACATACACAGACACACACAAACATAAACAGATTCATGCACACACAGAGGCACACACACACAGAAACATACACAGGCACAGTCATACGAACATACACACACAGAGGCATATACAGACACACACCAACATAAAAACACTGACATACACACAGAGACACACACAGAGACATACACACACATACACACAGAGAGACAAACACGCACAGAGAGACTCACACAGACATATACACAGAGAGAGAGATACACACAGACATACACACAGAGAGATAAACACACACAGAAAGACACACACAGATATACACACAAACAGAGATACACACAGACATACACACACACACACACACACCACACACACACACACACACACATAGAAGGAGGAGGAGAGAGGGGGGAGTTTTTGTCTTGGTTTTGTTTATTAACCATATGATGCTGATTGTTTCTAGGCTAGGCCATTATAATATTTAATCTTGCATGGAGTGCCAGCATTGGGATAGAGCAGTGCTTTGACTCCTCATTTGCATCACATTTGTCTCTAACCACCCCACCTTGATAGATTACCCATAGGTTTAAGCAACCAGAATAATTTGGTGGCTCAGCACATGGACTCCAGACCTGGGCAGCCATGGTGTGATGGGTTTGTAAGTATGGCTCCCACAAGGACACCTGCTGTGAGGGGTGCTGTGTGCTCACAGCCTCTGGCAGAATGCATTCCAGAGCTGCAACCTCTTCAAGATAAAGCCGTTCTTTATGAACTAGTGACAGAGCTTGTCACACACGTGACCACACCTGGCCATCACGGTTCTATACACTGAGCTTCCACTGGGACACTTCAGACTTTCTCCAAGCTATATCATGTCTGGGAGTGACCTGCCCTATTCCTGTTCCATGTCTGCTGATGTATTATGACAGTACTCCTGTCTTTCGCTTGTCTACTTTCCGAATCCCCTACCCTCAATCCCTTGCACTACAGTTTGCCCACATATCTGCTTCCTAAAACCCTGGGTGACATTCATGGCTGTCCCTGGGCTTTGTTCTGCAAACATTTCTTTGTATTTGACCATCTGTGTTATAATTTTATGACATTTTTAATTGACAAATCAATTCAATAACAATTTACACACATACTTAAATTTATCAGATTTAAGTATATTTTCAGATATATGCATATATACATATATATGCATATATCAAGTGGTAGTAAAGTTACATGCATTAAAATGTCAAAAATGAAAAATATTACCCATGTTACTATAGAACTTCCTCAATTCTAAAAACAAATAATAATACACAAATGTTGAGCTCTTATATATTACAGAAATGATATTTTAATTTCATGTCTTATTATTGGTGTGCCTGGTCTCAGAATTATAAATATGCATTTATTTTTAAATTTTCAAGGAAATTTCTTTAAGTTCTTCCTGCCATTTGAGTTTTTAAAAATTCAGTGATGATCTGAAGCCTTGCCCTGCATTCATGAAATATGTTTACTCTTCAGAGCATCTAGGAAATGTTTGCTTATGGTGGCTCAGAAGTGGCTCCTGGAATCCACTCTGACTAAGGCTTGCTGGGAGTTCAGTGAGCATGTTTAATACCATAGCCAGTTCATAGCTGTGTCAGCTCCCAGGAACTTTCTTTTATTATTTCCTGGATTATTTTCACCCCTTCAATACCATTTTCCTCTCTTCGATTATCGCTATAAGAATTTTGAGGGGTTTTTTCAATCAATAACTTACGTGTCTTTCACAATACAATTATTTTGCAATAATTTCAGATTATTCATATTTTTTGAATTTCTTTTGGCTTGTTTATTGCATGAAAATTTCTGAGATTTTAGAATTTGGGCATTTTTTCCTTTAGATCATTTTTTTTTTTTTTTGAGGTGGGGAGAAGCTTTACAGGTTTTCTAGAGGTAAGTATTTCAGTGGACAGTGGTAAGTTGGATGGGTTTATAAGTATGACTTAAATGAAACACATACTTTCCTCCTCCTCCTCTCCTCCTCCTGCTCTCCTGCTCCTCCTCCTCCTCCTCCTCCTCCTCCCTCCTTCATAATCGTCATCATCACCATCATCATCGTTTCCTGGACTCATAGTCTCCTTAGTTTTTATGGAACCTCCCTTATAGAAATCTTTTAAATCCAACTCATTTAAATTCACAGGACGACGTCCATTTACAACCCAATATTCAACTCTTTCCCAAAATTTCCTAGCTGCACTCATTTTGCTGGGCTTTCATTGGCTGCATAAGCATGGGTTTTCTCCCTTGTGACTAACCCCTGTGCATACAAATCCACTTACATTTTAATAACCTAAGATAATATTTCCTCAGAAAACTTCACCCACTCGGTGCTCATTTCTCCATGAATGATTAATGATGATAATTTATATGGCATCTTCTACTGAAAAGCACATTAAATAACAACGTTGCCAATGCAGCCCTCTTCGTATCTCGTTACCCTGGAGAGTAAGGCTTGGAATTAATGCTGCTATTTTACCAGTGGCTGGTCTTCAAAGTTGTATCTGTGTAGAAAAGGAATAGGTTAAAGATACGCATTTTAATAGATACTGTTGTTGACTATCTTATCGTCATTCCCAGAGGCCTTATCAACTGGTCCTTAACAACTGACCTTGTAGAAGCAGCAAACTAGTGCTAGATGCTATTTCAACTATGTAATCCTGGGCAGAGTCTTCAGAGTCTGTTTCTTCCCAGGACTGGTGAGAGAACTGGTGGACTCAGGGCACAGGAGGTGCTGATAGAGGTGCTTAGTAGATTTTAAGTATCCAAAGGTTATTTACAGTGCTCATGTGTCAGCAGGTTCCAGAGGGGATGGATTGATCATCCATCTCCTTTCTACCACAATGAATCGCATGCTTCTCTTCCTTGTCACCTCATTGCATTCTGTCCTGAATGCCTACAATAATCTGATTGTCTTTGAGAGAGTACAGAGAACTGGAGGACATTATGATAAGCAACACAGAGAGGCAGAAATGATATTTCCTCTTCTATGTGATGCCTAAGAACATTACTGTGAAAGCTGAATAATAACTAATAGATGTGAGGGGCATTGGGGTGGCAAAGAGAAAGTTCTATTTGATAAGTGCATATTGAATACATGTATTGAAATATCACATGGATCCCATTAATAGTGATAATTAATATTTATTGATTTTTTAAAAATGAATTACTTTTCTACTTTTCCAATTATGTTATTAGATCAGGCAACTGGAGCTTACTAATATATTATAAAATATATATATATATGCTAGACAGTGAAAAAGGGGTAAAGATCTAGAAAGAAGCTACAGGTTGAAGTTTCAGAATTTCAAAAGCTTCCAAATTACAAGTTTATTGGGACATAAGGAGGTAGAACCCAAGATACTTCTCCGTGCTGAAAAAGACGTCAGTTACACAGAAGAGGAAGCTCCACAAGTGTCAAGCGTTGGCTTCACGTCATCGTTGGCAAAGTGAAAGCGGAGGACATTCTGGAAATGGGATACATGAGGCTATGTATGTCAGAATGGTAGACAGTCCCTGGTGTGTGTGTAGATGTGCTACAAATTATTCAATTCCAGTAACACAAGGACTCATTAACACAGCAAAATGAAGGAGGGTAGGAAACAGGCAGAGCCAGCTCCACATCAGAAAATAAAGAGTTGCGTCCTTAGAGTCACTTTTGGAAACTACTGATGTGGGCGACGTTCCTGCATAGAGTAATGTGCGCATCCTTGGGAAAAAGGATTCATCCAACTGGTGCCTGCTGGTATTGTACGGCTACATAGCACCACAGATACCCGCTTTTAGTGATGTGTCTGAAATTTCAAGCTTACCTGCTTTTAGTGATGTGTCTGAAATTTCAAGCTTCGACAAAATGTTTCAGACCTAGGGAAATAAATCCAGAGGTGCCTCAGACTAGCTTCACACAGAGACACAGAGGGCGGTTTGCATCCATCCGGCAGTTCCGCTACTAAAGAGAACGCAAAGCACCCTGAAGTATTACAGATCTACAACTTCCTTACTCTGTATTTAGTCCAAATTCTAGACTGTGAATCAGTTTTCTGTCTTTCATTGTGTTTTGGATGCCGATTCCCCTCTCGTTGCCATTCATATGCTCATGAATCCCTCCATAAAAAGCAGTGCAGTCTAAACCCAAACAAACGCTTTGTTCTAACCTATGTTCATGGGGTTAGCCAAGGGGAATGATAAAATCTGAACTGAAGAGTTTAAATAGTGTTCAGGGTCAGGAGGGCGTGGTTTAGCTTAGTGGGAAAGTCAGAGTGCTTAGCTTGCATCTATCTACAAGACCCTGGGTTCAAACCCCAACATCACAAGGAATAAAATAAAAACAAAACAAAAAACAAACAAACAAAACCAACTAACCAACCAAACAAAAACCCAGAGATGTTACGTGCATTCTTCGGTGTC
The DNA here is from genome assembly GCA_021653895.1 of Mastomys natalensis. Lineage (NCBI taxonomy): Eukaryota > Metazoa > Chordata > Mammalia > Rodentia > Muridae > Mastomys > Mastomys natalensis. The sequence goes on along the minus strand of JAJTUV010000022.1, from coordinate 1,075,522 downwards.
ACAGGAGTTGTGGGGAGGCACTAATCCTGGCTACAGATAACAATTAACCTTCGCCTTTTCCTTCAGCTTCCAAACTGCTGGTGGTTGCTTTTCCTGGCTCACTGTTAGGCTTCTCCCATTGACTAAGTTTGCTAACAGTGAGGACTCTTTAGACTCCTCCCACGTCTGTTTGCTGCTCTCTGCATCCATTGTAGGATTGGCAGAGGAAATCTGTGTGGTTCCTGGTGTGTGGAAACTTGGGGTCTCTCCATGGGGAGGCTTCAGGATTGAGACTCTAGCTCTGCTTGGATGGTAAGGGAAGGAGCCCATTAGTGTATCTCAAACCCCTTCCTTCCTTCTTGGCAGGGGTCGTTGCTTGGAGCCAGCAGGTGCTTAATGCGGTTAAATTTATGGGTAGTGAAAGCTGTTGGGTTTCTTAACATCTGGGTAACATAAATTATCAGATCTTTTTTTGTTGGCTCGACATAGTTGGAAAGTGATTTTGAAATCCATGGAAAGCCATTAAATAACCTTTTCCCGGAATGTGTTTATCTCTAAACATTTACCTCCATGGCTGTAGGTTGTCCCCAGATGAGCTGAAAGAGCCCAGCCTGGCAGGAAGCAACAATGTTAGGAAAAAGTAAGCCAAAATTATGTCCCCTTGAGATCATTCATAACACAAGGTGACCACTCTTTTACTCATTTCCAGGGCCACTTTAAGATTCAGGTCACCTTTAATTTACATATGTATAGTTTACAACAAAACTTTTCTTGTTGAGAATTACCAATATGTGTAGAACCAAGAAATTAATCTCTAAATGTCTTCCAAAGATGGGTTTTACTTTTAAAACAAAACTGTTGTTTTGAGCTGTCCTTTCGTTCCATTTCTTTCCCTTTCTCTGTTCTTTTATCATGATATACATGATATGCTAGCATGTTTTCACATGATACAGTGTGAAGAGTTCTATGTTTATGAGAAGCTGCTCTGAATACTATCCCAGTCACTTCTCTTTAAAGTCTAGATCATGAGCAAGTTACATAAACAGCCATTGTCATCCTGTTCTTCCTTGGATTATAATTTGCCATAGACATCATGGGTGACAGCCTACATGTTATCCTAAAGGTTTTGCCGGTAAATTTTTAATATGATATTATATAAAGAGGCTCAGGACATTAATCTATCTAATGTATGTGTATCTGTCATCCAACTGCATCTTAAGGCATTATATATCACATTCGTACAGATTCAATAAAACAAACACACCTGGCCTAGTGTATGTAGTATTTTGTAGTTCCCAAGAAAGAATGCAATTAGATCCAAACTGTATTTCAGTAATATTTTACTTTATTTTGAAATGTCAAGTCTTGCAGATTTTCCATATTGACTACTTGGGAAAATGGGTACTTGAAAAGAAGTGGTTTTTTGTTTTTTTTGTTTTTAACATAGCATTTGCTCTAATGTATGTGGAGGACTGCTCCAAATTGTAGTCATTTCCTGGCAATTTTAGGATGTTTTCATAAGAAGAATTCAAAACCCACAGCTTTCAAGATAGGATCCAAAATAAAGCCTCGCAACTGAAGACAGTTTTCTTGGGGTTTCTCCTCCTTGAAATAAGAACAATAATGTGCCAGAGACCCCAAAGGGAAATATATTGTTAATGGAAAAAATTGCCTTCATTCACTCCTTCTATTTAAGGAAGGCTCTTGCTGCCAGGTTATAATGAAAACATAAAGATCTAATACAAAACTGATCAGGAGAAAGAGGCAGGGGAAAGGAACCAGAAAATACAGCTTCTAATCCAGATGTTAACATTCACTGGGAGCTTTGTGAGAAAAACGGCTGACAAAGCCCTTCGTCCTCTCTGGGGTCCTTACCCACAGTCACCTGCAGCCCAAAACACTGCAAGACTGAAGGGCAGGGCAGTGCAGGTAATTTATTTAAGCTGTGTTTATGCAGAAAAACATGGCTGGGAGAAGAGGATTTCTTTATGGAGGTTAAGCTAAGTGACAGAAATATCAAGAAGGTAATAAGCAACTGCTTAAAAACACCCTAATTTTTAAAAAAAATTAAGCCAAAAATTGTCGCTCCATAATAAAATTAAGTTAGAGTTAAATCTCTAAAAGTGAAAGAAAAAAGCTTTTTGTCTGAAGATGAAATGATATGTTGCTGTCTTTGGAATGGGGGAGGAAACATGTTTGTGTGTGGGAAGAAACAGCTTCAGATTTTTGTCCCAGACTTAGTATTTGCTTAGAATAATGCTTAATGATAAATAACAGATACATCAGATAGAAAGGGAAGAACAGTTTCAATCATCTTCCATAGCCTTTTTCATGATCTTTGGGAATGCATTTTGGGGACAGAACTTATAAAACTTCACAGATTTATAATTTCTTCCTTTAGCAATTTGATGTGTTCCAGAATCCGGATGCCATTAAGAAATTATCCGGCACTACAGGTACGTCCATGTTCTTCTACAGTGTCTAACAAGGGAAGGTCCCTGCCAGAGCTGGTATTTACCCTCTGCATTTCTGGATGATAGTGTAGCCCTCACACCTGCCCTTTATAGAATGGCATAGTGACTTCATCACTAGTAGATGACTTCAGAAAGCCTAACTACTTGATTGAAGTTACATATAAAGTAATATAGTAAAGACGCCATACATCTGTTATCTTAACAAGTAGATAAATATGGCATTACTAAATCCAAAGCCAGTTTGATTTTTACAACAGAAATGAGTTAACTGTGGTTTTAGGAGTTTTCATTCTAGTTTGTAGTCTCCCTTAAAATAGACCCTAACACAAGTCGTTGCTAGAACAGAAACCTGTAGAAGTCAGGAAGAACAGAAGAAAGGAACCAATGAATTACAGCCTCCGTAGAAGGCGGAGGATGTTTCAGAAGGGCAACCCTGGAATCAAAACAAGACCCTCCAGAGTCCTTCCGCAGGAAGAGATTCAAGCATTTCATGCTCACTGCTGCTGCCTATCAGTTGACGGAAGCATGACAGTTAAGTTCAGGGGAGCAGACTCATCTGTGTGTGAGCACAATGATATAGGAGTGGTCTCATCCATAGCACAGATGATCCGGAAGTTATCAAATATTATTAGGAGCATTGAGAAAAACACTGAAAAGTCAAAATAAATGATGAACTCACAGACAATTTAGAACTACTAACATGAAAATCGGCACCAGCAGCAATAACTGTATACTGACATCATATACTCTAATGCATAGATGAAAGGATGGTACTTATTTACATTTGTAAAATAAATATTAATATATATATATTTATTTATCATAAATGTCATTATAAATATGAGATGTTATATTACTTCTTAAACACTTTTATGCTCCCTTCTTTAGATATCTTTAGGTATTATTCTTCATCAAGGTTCTTTATAATATTATTTTATTTATGAATATCCATAACAATGGTTCAACTTAGGCCATTAGAGAATTGGAAGGATTATCTAAGTTTTGGCTTTACAGTAATCAGACAAAATATTTCTAGATGAGTTAAAGGATTATTTCCTCTTGAATCATTTCTGTGTTTTGTATGTTTTATGTGTTTCTTTGATGTTCATATAACAATCACAAGAACATCTGCTGGTTGTATTTTGGATCTCATATACTGACGCTAGGAGCAGAAACTGTTTTGACTACAGGAAGAAAATGCATATAACCCATAATTCTCTAGGCATAGTCACGTGTCTATAATTCTATTACCTGGGAAGTAGAGGTAGGAGAATCAGGAGTTCAAGACCATCTTCAGCTAATAGGGAGCTTGAAGCCAGCCTGAGCTACATGAAACCATGTTTCAGGGCAAAAATGAAACTCAAGCAAGCCAAAAGAATAAAATAATAGAAAAGATATGTATCAAGTGCAAACAAAAAGGATTCTTACCTGTTGTCATAGTATTTTAGTGATGCATGGCATAAAAAATTGCAGACAGAAAATATCTAGAATGACTATATTCAAGTGTGAGAATATATACTATAATATATTCAAAATAAGATTATGTATTGTCTTAGTTACTTTTCTATTGCTATGCTAAGAGGCTATGTCCAAAGCAACTTATAGAAGAGACAGTTTGTTGGGAGTTCAAAGCTCCAGAGGGTTAGAAATCACTGCAGTGAACCTGGCAGCAGGCAGGCAGACATGGTGCTGGAGCAGAGCCTAAGAGCTTACATCCATATCTGCAAGTAGAGGCAGGCAGAGAACTAACTGGTAATCATGTGGGGTTTTGAAAGCTCAAAGTCTATCCTCAGTGACACACCTTTTCTAAGCCACACCTCCTAATCTAACCTGAATAATTCCACCAACTGGCAATCACAAGCATTCAAACATATGAGCCTATCCAAACCATCATATATATGTAATATAATATTCATATATAAATAATCATATTGTTCTCAGTTATGTAATATGTAAACATTAGTTGGCTATATATGTAATACATAGCATATGTCCCATCTTTAATAAGATAATAGATTGATTTTGTGGTGTCAGGAATTAGAACTTATCTCAATATTTATTTACACCTATAAAACATTTTATTACCATTATATGACCAAGTTATATATGAATATTATAATTTATGAAGAAAAGATTTTTGGTAACTTAATTTTACTTATCTGAAATGCAAATCTCACAATTTAAATATCAGTTTGCATTTCTGCCATATTCTAGAATTTATTAGCCACAACAAATGAACAAATACATTCAGGCAACTAAAATGTTTTTCATACTTTAATTTATTGATTTTCTAAATCATATTCAGTAAAGCAAAAAATAAAGGTAATTAGTTCATTGCATTTCAATTATAAAATAAATGACTAAGAACCATCAATTGCATTTTATATCAAATGCAACCTGAATGGAACTTTTATAGAACTACTAAAGGCTTCTGCTGGTAACCTGAAACTAAATAAACATGGTGACCATGGTCTTCTGGTTAAAAGTTGTCCGTTCAAGAGCTGGTCTTCTGATTACAGGTTACTTGTTCAAGAGTTAGAAAGTAACACTGGCTTCTTTAGACTGTGTTAGAGATGATATACCATCCACGGCCATTTAAAAGAGTCACTTAAAGTATTGAATACTAATGTCTACCTTGGGAATTTGATTATGCACTTTTTGAAATTCCAGACAATGACCAAAACCAAGTCAAACATCCCCAGGGAAGCCAACTTCACTAAGTTAGAGCACATTTGAAAGAACTCTCCTAAATTTCATTTTAAACTGGAGTCTGGAATTGTCTTTTAAAAACTCATTTCTGGGCAGGGTTGGGGCGGGGAAGAGAAGAGAATTTAAAGCATAGTTTCTAGAACCTTGGAAATAATTTTTAAAATAGAATCTGTCTTAGTCAGGGTTTCTATTCCTGCACAAACATCATGACCAAGAAGCAAGTTGGGGAGGAAAGGGTTTATTCAGCTCACACTTCCACATTGCTGTTTATCACCAAAGGAAGTCAGGACTGGAATTCAAGCAGGTCAGAAAGCAGGAGCTGGTGCAGAGGCCATGGAGGGATGTTACTGGCTTGCTTCCCCAGGCTTGCTCAGCTTGCTTGCTTACAGAACCCAGGACTACAAGCCCAGAGACGGCACCATCCACAATGGGCTCTCCCATCCTTGATCATTAATTGAGAAAATGCCTCACAGCTGAATCTCATGGAGGCATTTTCTCAAGGGAAGCTCCTTTCTCTGTGATAACTCCAGCTTGTGTCAAGTTGATACACAAAATCAGCCAGTACAGAATCTATACTTCATTCACCCTTGACTAAGACTATAACCACTGAGCAACATCTGTAACTTTCAGGTTAACTGACCATCCAATAATTGATGCCCTTGTTTGACATCTGTCCTAGTTACTTCTCTGTTGCCCTGATAAACCTCACAATGAAAAACAGCATGGAGCAGGATAGGGTTTATTTAGCTCACAGGTTTTTCCTTCATCAAGAGAACCCAAGGGTCAGGAAGTGAAGTAGAAGCCACAGAGCAATGCTGTGCACTGGCTTGCTCCCCCTAGCTCAGCCTTTCTTATACAGCCCATGCCTACTTGTCCGTATTTGACACTGTTCACAGTAGGCTGGACCCTCCCACATCAATTGTCAGACAAGAGATTGTCCCCAGAGATATACCCGCAGGTCAAGCTGATGGAGACAGTTCCTCAGTTGAGATTCTTCCTTTCTAGAAATGTTTAGGTTTATGTTGAGGTGCCAAAAACTAAGTATGACAACATCTCAAAAAGTCATATGTGTTCGTATAACTTTTTCCAACCAATGGAATTGAAGACATTGTTTGTGTTTGACACTTCAAAGAGTCTTTAAGATGGATTTCCACACCCTGTTCATTCGTTTTCAGAGGGCTTTTATCTTGGCCCATGAAGAGGATGCTTCATGGCTAAAATGCAGAAGAAACTCATTATCACCCTCACACTATGCTCTAACGAATTCATTGTTCCTGAAGAAAAAAAAAACATTTTTTTTTTAAAAAAATAGTTACTAGTTTTGCTTATTTGTGCAAATTTTGTTTTATGTAGCTTATCTAACGCTAAAAGACATCCCATTCCAGTGGTGATGGGCCACTCCTTTATCAGAAATTTAAAATGAAAAACCATTTTGACAGAAGATCAGGGTAACAGAAGATTTCATGGGGGGGTCAAGGTTTGAAGACACTGCAGAAATTGCATTTCATTTTCTTGAAAAAGGTTGCCAGGTAGAGGTCATTCCCACCTTTCACTCTGCAAATACCAATGTCTTATGAGATTTGCTTTCATTTTTATCCACCAGTTGCCCTTGGATTTTCTCCCTGCCAAATGCCATGCCCACATAATGCAATAATATGGATGAAAACCTTCCAGTGGGCTAACTGTCAATGTCAGAAGCTTTGGCACTTGAAAACAGATCATCAAACACAGCCTGAGACCCATCAGTTGTTAAAATCCAATACATGGAGGCTGGTTTTGAGTTTGAAATAGTTATGCAGTCAAACACGTATTTACTCTTGCCAACAAAGTTCAAAAGCATGACCATTCTTGTCACAGAATATGTTGTTTTCACTGGTCTTGAGTGAGCTGATTCCTGAAAAACAAGGATTTTTTTCCCCATGAATCCCTCCATGCTTCCAGGGATGGAGTGCTTTGTCTAGTTGGAAGGTTCTCTTAGGAGGGTACCAAATAGCCCAGGTGCTGCTGCTGTTCTCTGCGATTGCTCTGTCAGAGTCAAATGCTGGCCAATGTTGGATGCTGAAGCTGTAGCTGCTGGGTCATAAATCTCAGCTCCCGTTTAAGTTCAACTGCCAAGATCATCATTAGCTTGACAGACCAGCTGGCTGTTTCTAATTGACCCCTTCTGCCCATGACTTAAAGCCTTCTGATTTGGAACAGTAAAACAGGGTTCCTGATGCAGAGACTGACACCGTGGTGGTAGAGATGAGCAAGAACGTGTCTGGGCCCCACTGTCACTCCAGCATCTGTGAGGCAATATTCCTGTGATTGCTATAGGAAATGCTACCGGGAGCTCTGTGATCTCTTGGCTATGCAATGTCATCTTTGCCATGTGCTCTCTGAGCTCCTCCCAGGGGAGTTTCTACAGAGCACCAGCATGGAGAGGCATTCTCTCCCAGCTCTGCATTCCTTGGGATAGGAAGTGCTGTTCCCTCTCAGGTGCTGTGCTGTGTTAGCCTGTAAGCCACTCTCCAGGGATGAGTCCTATAACTTAAATCAAGAGTCAGTATAGCCACAGTGGAAGCAAACACGGTGAGTCCATGGAACATATTAGAACCAACTGAATACAAGGTTGACTGCACGTTGACAAACAAATCAACATAATATATTCCGTCAAGAAGTGAGAGTAATAATACAATTACGAATGATTAGTATGACAATATGTAAGACTTACTTGTGAAAACGACTCTCCACAAGCAAGGGACACAGAAACTTCTAAAAATAGCAAAACAAACAAAAAAGAGAAAAACAACAACAACTCTAAAGTTAGCACAAAGTATCCCTTAAGATTTCTTGTTCAAAGACAGGGATGGTTAAAGAGAGCATGAAAAAGGTCAGAGAAGGCCCTGAGAAAAGACAGAGAGAGAAAGAGAAAGATGAGAGCTGGTACAAGAATTGGTTTTCAACCTCTCCATGGTTGTCAACCCTACTTCCTCCCATCTTGGGACCATTAATTGGGTTATTTTTGCTTATTTCTTTTGGTTTGTAGGCCTTAAATAGGCTGACTAACTTTGTGAAACAACAGATAGATAATTTGGTAGCAAAACTTATTCAGATATATTATCATAAGTTAGCTATGGAGGACCACAAGACTCAAGATGTGGTTATTACTCTATCCAGGGTGTTTCCAAAACCCATCTCTACCCAACCTAAAAGAGGGACTTCCGCCCCTAGACCAAGCAGAGAGGGACCACCCAGAACCCCCTCTGACTGGTGATCTGAATTCTTGCTTAGTCTGAGAGGCTAAGCATTGCAAGGGAATATAAATAAAAGTTAAAAATATCTCTCTGGGTTCCCTGAGGAACAAGCCTGACTGCATAGGGGTTGATGTCAAAAGTATCCCCTCTCCAGGAAAAAGACATCAGGATGGGTATGGCCCTCATGCCCCACTGGACAACGACAGGAGGACTGGAGCCATTACAAGGTCCCCTTCAATTATTAGAGGTCAGGCCTCTATCCCCACCTTTGCAAGATTAGAATCGCCATGGTCCTTTTATACTTAGAGAAGGGAAGAGATGTCAGGGGCAGCCCTGTGTATACACTGAAGGCCTACAGTCAGCCATAGGCCTAAATTCAGCAATGGGCCTGACATACATACATGCTAACACAAAGTCTTAGGTCTCTGTGGAAAAAACACTGAAACAGATGGCTATAAGCTATTGTAAACAGGCAGCTGTTGTGGAAATTTACCAGCCTGAGCAGTCATAGACCTTGTAGATAGGTAGCCTTGGCGGATAGTACCAACTTTGATAAGGACAAGTGAATCATAGGCAGAGTCATAGTGACCTGTCCTCTGAACCATCACCCAGCCGATACCCTGTTCTGAAAGATATCTCCTAAACACCTATGCACCGGTGTCATCCCTCTTCCCATGTCCTGCCTTTTTGTGTTTATAACCCCTGTGTGAATAAGTAAAAATTATGATTTGATTTAAATAAATAAATAAATAAATAAAAGAAATGAAACAAAGATCTAGACTAGATTATAACTGCTAGAATCCAATTATTGAAACTCTTTTTATAATTCTTTTAATTTTTATAAGAACTTTTGAATACCAGTCACCTCAACTCAACAAAATAAAATATATTAGAAATTATTAAAAAAAAAAAAAAAGATTTCTTGTTCAAGTTGGTACCAAAAGTCACAGCACAGGAAGACAAGAATAGTACACCAGTGGTTGAGGAAGATGAATCCATCTTCACACATCATCAGCTGGATTGTTTATATATAAATTTTCAAGTAAAAACTTATAAAAAATATATCTAGAAGATTTGTTATTATTGGAAGATAAAACAATATGCAGTAATTGCTACCTCTTTAAACAGTAACAAAGATAAAGTAGAAACCAAACTAAGGAGATGAAAGAAAACACCCACTATTGTTTCATAAAAAGTTAAATATTTAAGTATTGACAATTTTCTAAATTAAAAACAGTCCCAAGTGCTTCGTGGTGCAAGTAAATGAAGAAAGACAACAATTTAGGATGAAATAGAATGTTCACAGACCGGAAGTACCAACATAGTCATTTCTTCTCCATAGATCGATTGATGTAAACACAGAGCATTGCACATGCTATAAAATGTCAACTTGATGCTGTTGTTTGATGCTGTCCCTGAGAGAACATTCCTGCTAATTTTTCTAGTAACATGTATATCAGTTGCTAAAAACGAAATGTCAGAGTACCCGGTCATAACTTTCTACGTGTATATTTTCCTTTTATTCTCCTCTGCTTTTGTTTCATACCAATTTAAGCCCTAACATTTGATACGTACACCGCTAGTATAGCCACATCTTCCTACTGGACTCTCCATTTAGGGCTCTGTAGTATCTGATATTGTCCTTGGTAATTATCTTGGCCCTAATGCAGATTTTGGATGGTATTCATCTCTTTGTTTCTATGCTATCTGTTAGGTTCCTAAAATTGATATCTGTGCAAATGTACTTTTTGTAACTTTTTCTTTTAGTTTTCCTATATTGGTAGGTTTTGTGCAAACTTCTTTTATATATCATGTAAGTGCCCTGCATTTTCTTATAAATATGTTACCCGTGTTTCAATTTACAGTATATTTATGTAAAGTAAGTCAATGAGTAAGACTTGATTCTGCCATGTAATGTGAGTTCTCTCAGCCTTCCTTGCTTTTAACAAAACCTTCCAGAGAAGAGCAGTCTGTCGTATTTACCCCTATTACGTCTGCTCTTCCAATTTTCCTTGTCTCAGCCAAGTTTTCCTTTTACAATTATTTTATTTATTTTTGCAAACCTGGTGGCAACTCACAGCTATTTTCCATTTCTCTCTCTCTCTCTCTCTCTCTCTCTCTCTCTCTCTCTCTCTCCTCTCTCTCTCTCTCTCTCTCTGTGTGTGTGTGTGTGTGTGTGTGTGTGTGTGTCTTCCGTCTCACAGCAAATATGAAGGATGACTCCATGGATGTGGGCTTCTGGGCTTATTTTCTTCTCCTTTTCAGCATGTGAAGGTGCATTGGCACTTTGCTTGTGTTTTCAACAACTTCAGGAAAGTATGTAGCCTATACAGATGTGTGTCTCCTATACAGAGGTGTGTTTCCCTATACAAATGTGTGTCTCCCTTTAATATGCACTCTCTCTCTCTACCTGTATTAAATTACTATTGTTGTTTTCCAGTTTAGTTTGTCATCATGTTTACATTTTTTTTTGGATCTTGGTAAACATTTTCTCAGATGTCACGGAATCAACAATCTACTCTCAAGGTTTCCCTCAGACCGGGTCTTATTTTGTTACCCAGTCTGGGCTTTCTCACTTTGTAACTCAGTAGATCTTAAACTGGTCATCCTCCTGCCTCAGTCTCCTAAGTGGCCAGAATACAATCCTGTCCCTCCTACCATGACTGCTTTTGTTTTTTATTTAGTTCTTATTTGGCCTTAGCTCACTGTCTTGAATCAATGGGATTATACTTCCCATATTTGAAAAGACTTAGCTTTAACTTTCTTCAACTGGGTTGTTGGCTTCAAGATCTTTGTCACTCTATCCTTTTGGAGTTCTTCTACGCAGATGGCGGGCACTCTTGTCAGCATCCCATAATTCCTTCAGTTTCTGCTTCTTACTTTGCTACTGTTGTGTATTTCATAGACTACACTCTTTCTGTTGGTTAGACTGAATAAGCAGATTTGGGCTCAAATTGACTTATTCTCTTTTCCGTCATCTCTACCCTGCAATCAGGACCATACAGAAAGATTTTAATTCCAATTCCACAGTTTCTATTTCGTTGAAGTTTTCTAACTCCTGCTTCTTTTCTGAGATTTCCTATTGTTATTTCTGAAACAAACCAAACCAAACCAAACCAAACCAAACCAAACCAAACCAAACCAAACCAAACCACGTCATTGGCAGCAGGCTTACACGACAACTGCTTTACCCACCATCGGAAGATAATTCCAATAATTTATTCACAGTAATGTTGATGAATGGTTCACTCTTCTTTTTCATGCAAGTAGTATCTTTATGTTCCTTGGTAGCACGTGTTTGGGATATAAGTGGGAATGTGCTTATTTTTATTTACTGCCTTGCCTTCACTTACTCTTATAGTATCTAATATTCCCAAAGGAAGACCCCGATTTCTTCTACCTTTATACTTAGCTCTCCATGCCATGCTAATCACACTGATCCCTTATTGCAACCCTTCAGCCTTCCCACATACCTTTATTCTGGTTCCTACCAAGGTTTAGACAGAAGTTCCCCTCGTTTTATGGGATTATTAAAAAATACAAGTTAGAATAATTTCCTTGAAAGAAATAATGATGGTTTTTAGAAAGCAAGAAAGCAACTGAAAAGTTTTAAAAGACAAACCAATGGTCAAATAAGTACTGAGGTAAAAAAAATAATCCTTAAAACTCTTAACTGTTATTACAACATTCCGAGAAAGATTCAACTTCACCTTTTCTTTGAATTCAATTTTTTTTTAGTGGTGAGAGCAATAAGAACTATGGTAGACCATTATGCCAAATATTAAAAATAATCTTTCAATATCTCCTACCATTGTCTGCCTTCCCTGATAGTATCAGAGGGGTTTTTATATTAAATAATAGCAAATGATTTCAGATAAAGTGGTCCCACAGTAGTTAATCATAAAAATAATTTTAACTACATGATGCATTGGTCACTTAGAAAAAGAAAAGTCTTAGCTAATATGTCATTATGAAACTTTTATCTGCTTACTATTGACTACAAATATTACTAATATCCCAAACCTTTTTGTTTTAATTTTAAGAAACTCAATTTCCAATAAAGGTGTCTTGTTATGTTCATATATCAACCGTTCTAACCTTTACATCAAGCTGGGTGACTTTTTATTGCATTAACTTGTTTCTGCCACATCACCTACTGGATGGACTCACTCTGACTGCTAAATAATCTTAGCTTCATTTTACTATAGGCTTGACTCTTGAAATATGCAAGGAGAAAGCTACGTAAGCTGATGATGCCTCCTTGAGCTTGAATTCACATACAAGTCTTGTTTTTGCAAGTATGTATGTGTGGGAAGTGTCTACTATATTTTAGCAATTTGTGACTTGAAAGTTTTCATCAGATAAGCAGGGCATGGAAGATATAACCACACCAGCTTCTTCGAGGGAATGGAGAGGGATGTAGAAGTTGAATACCACACTGAGAGAAGCATGTTGTTTCTAACACGAAGGACATATTAAGGGAGCGTGGATTTTGGTGAATTAAACGGGAAGTTTTCACTCTGGGAGCTTAGAAATGCCATAAACTGACAGCAAGGGGGAAGTGCCTAGGTCAATGTATAAATAGGCAGCTTAGCAGGGCAAACAGGAGAGTTCTGTAGAGTCAAGGAGACATCCCTTCGTCTGGTGTGGAGGGATGGAGAAACAGAAGTTATTTACTGGCTGCATTCTAGGATGCTGCTTCTCAGCAGAGACCTGGACGAGGACAAAGAGTTATGAACACAGCATAGAAAGACTCTTTGCTGTCACAAGGTCCTCTGGTCTCCTACAGCTATTGTTCTCTGCATTAGTAACTGGTAATAGGGTTGCCTATGAGTGTGAATGAATGTTCAGGTAATCGCCATCATTTGTTCACAGTACAGAATAGTGATTCAGAAAGGAGAGACATGACTCTTCCCCAAGGTTCTTTTATGCCCAAATTAATGATGGTTTGTTGAATGACTTAGTAATTGGTATAATGTGGCAAAAAGGAGAACCTTTTGATCTTCTATATTTCTATAATACAACCTTTCTTTTTAGGAATCACATAAAATCAATTGAAGAAGGGGCAATGATGTCACTGGGTTTTAATTTAAAAACTAAGATGGAAATATGCTTATTCCCTTAAAAATTTTTTAAAGTGATACAAGAGCAGAGATCCTGGCTACAACAGGAAGGGCCTCCCACCAACTCCTTGCCCTTACCTAAGCTGGGAAGCATTAACCTGGAGTCTGCCTCCAAATAGAAGCTGATAGATATCTTCCTCTTGTCAAGAGACCTATCCAGTTCCTTATGACAAAATGCCTCTGAGATCGGGAGCTTTTAAGTATAAACTCCCTACAACCTAGAATCACCTAGGACAAAAGCCTCGGTTGAGTAATTATCTAGAATTAGTTGACCTGTGAGCGTCTATTAAGCAGTTGTATGAATTGTTAATTGATATGGGGAGACTTCCCTTTTATTGCCGCTTCATGAATGACAGCTTTCGCTGGACTGGAGCCTTATCTGTTTGGAGTGAAGCAAGCTAGCTGAGTGAGTGCAAACTACCTAGCAAAGAGATGTCATGAGTGTGTTCCTTTCTCTCTTCTCTTGACCAGGAATATGGTGTGACTAGTTGTTTGGAGCTCCTGCCCACCTTCTTCTCAGTGATGAACTTAAACATGGTGCTGTAAGCCAGACACTCCCTTTCTTTTTCTATTTTGCCTTTGGATATCTCACAACAACATAAATGAAACTAAAACACCCATAACAAAGGTAACTTAGAGGAGGAGGGTTTACTTAAGTTCACAGTCCACCATGATCCACCATGGTGGGGCAAGTCATGGTGATGGGGTGTGAGGAAGACGGGGCGTATTGCCTAGTGGTAGAATTCTTGCCTAATAGATACAAGGACCCAGATTGGATCTCCAGGGCCCTACCTCAAATCCCCTGAACCCATGTATTTTTTTTAACTTGTCAATAAACTGGAACTTCCTTTCTTGATTGCATCTACAACCAGGAAACCAAGATAATTGCTGGAGTCAGCCTCTCTTCTCCTTTTTATCCAGTCTCAGACCTCAGATGTGGGAAGCTGCAGCCCACATTCAAGACTAGCCTTTCTTCTCATTGAAATCTCTCAGTCTCAAGGATGCACTCAAAGATCCATGTCCATGGATCATTCCCTATCCAGTTAAGTTCACAGTGAAGATGGACAATCACAGGTCCCTTTGCTTAATTTTTCCCCTCGACCTTCCCTTCCCTAGCAATAGAAATGAACCAGAATTATGAGATAAATTGAAGAAAGAGGAGGAGTTGATGTAGACAGAATCTGTTAGTTGGTTCCTAGGTCATGTGCTTCTAAAGCCACTCTTGATTTGGGGAAGAATGTGTTTTCCCATTTGTTCTCTCAATGTCTAGTAATTGAAGTCTATGATCGACTGTCAAATGAGACAGGGGTGAGCTTGCTATGAGGACTGTGCAGTTGAGTTTGTGTCTTTGAACTTTTTATCTGTAAGTACCTAAGCCGTTTTCAGATAAATCATAGCAACTACAGTTTTGCTCTTACTATGTGTATATTATTCTCTGTAGCAACCACAGTAGCCCCATCTTATAGATGAGTGCACAGTAGGCATGTTAAGAAATTCACTGAAACTCGTATGCTCACTTGTCAGCAAAACTGAATTCAAACCCATGTTCACTTTCGTGAACCCTCTGCCCTGATCTTTGAGTTGGTGGACTGCTTCCAAAGTGCACTGGGAACTTGATAGCTCTGCTTCCTTGGAAGAGGGCTGAAAGGGGCTACTACCAATTCTGGTGATTTCTAATCCAGAGATACTGCACTTCATGACAAGCACTCTCATGCAAGTATGTGGTGATGATGATGATGATGATGATGATAAAGATTTGAAAATTGGCAAGGCAGGCAGGCTTAACATGGAAGAGGTATTGGAATAAACTCCTCACTAACTTTCCAAAGGGCAGAGAACTTGCCATACCCTTATTACACAGAACTGTGGCAGGATATTCCTTTCCACTGCCCCTGTCTCTCATTGGTATCCATAAGGAAAATGATTCTAGAATTCTTCAGGACCAGTAGAATCTATAGATACTCAAATATATTATATAAAATGGCACAAGGCTTGTGTAGCAGTGTCACACCCTGTACTTGAAATAATCCTTGGATGGCATATGCTGCTCAGTGCAATAGAAATGCTATGTGGACCCTTGTGTTTGGGAAAATGACAAGAAATATTCTCTAAGTGTTCAGATGAATTGATACTTTTCAACCTATAGCTTAAGTAAATCTGTAGATCCAAGAATACAAAGATAACTTAATTTCTCTTTATCGAGAAGAAAGGAATGCATGCGGTTTCATTCAAAGTTTTTCTGTCTGGATACAGATTTCAAACATATAATCAGATGGATTTCTTTAATTTCACAGATTCTGTATTCTATAAGCATTTTAGATTTTCAGAAAATCTGAGCAGATTGTTCAGATGTTTCTATGCAGCTAGCTCATCTATGCTGATGTGAATATTAGCATATACTGGTGTGGTGTATTTGTTGAAACTGATACACTATGTTGATACACTGTAGCAGACTAATGTTGAAACAGTGTAGCAGACTAATGCTGATTCACTGTAGCAGACCAATTTTGAGACACTGTAGCAGACTAATGTTGATACACTGTAGCAGACTAATGTTGATACACTGTAGCAGACTAATGTCGAAACAATGTAGCAGACTAATGTTGATACACTGTAGCAGACTAATGTTGAAACAATGTAGCAGATTAATGTTGATACACTGTAGCAGACTGATCCCCAGCTTGGTCAGAATTCACTCTGCTGCATAGTAGTCTATATTTAGCTGACACCAAATGATGTGCATACATCATGACAGCACCATGCAAGATAATTCAATAGCTTTGAAATTCTCTGTGATGCTAAGGAATTGCTTAGTGGTAGAATTCTTGCCTAATAGATGTGAGGACCCAGATTGGATCTCCACGGCCCCACCTCAAATCCCTTAACCCATGTATTTTTTTTTAACATGTCAATAAACTGGAATTTCCTTTCTCGATATATTTAACAATGGTTAACTTTCTCTGTCCATGATGAAATCCAGGGAAATTTTTCTCATATCTAAGAGTGGTAGATTACCCAAACCAATGAAATGTAGATATTGGTAAAATGGATCAGTATATGCCTATACTCTCAAGCTAGCATGCAGGTTTCTTTTGGCCATTATTCCATTGCTCTTCAGGGAAGTGCTGAGAATCAAACTCAAGGATTCTCTCATGCTTGGCCACCATTGAGCCTGAAAGCAAAAGACTTGAGATAGAGCCCAGTAGGTGAGGGCTCAACTCCATCACCATCTGAAGAATTCTACTTGTTTTTGATGTATGAGTTTTCTGGCCTCAGTAAGTTAGATTCAGGTCTATCTGTTTGTTGTATATAGCAGTTAATGGTTGACTTCATTTCTCAAGTGGACTTAACTTTCAATTGATCAGTTCTAGTCATGTTAAGAAGATTGGTGTGACAAAGACCAATTTCTTTATATATTAAGATGAAGCTGAACAGCCAGATGAGTCTCTGACCAAGTCAAACGAGCTCTTAGACAATCTGCTTGACATAAGCCTCCAAGAAGTCTGCTACATCTGAGTGCCTTGTCTTGCAGGCCAGAATTCTCCTTCCCAAGCTGTGGAATATTGATGCAGGCTCTAGCAGTCTTGTAGAAAGTGCTGTAATTCAATATAATGAATACACTACAAATCTCTAGGGCTCTCATTCTTGGTAAACACTGGCTGAGTTTTCTTACCTCTGTTATTTATTTTGAATGCATTGTAAGGAAGGCTTTAGGGTTCAAAGAACAAAAGACATATTTAGTTACATTTCCTTTCAGGGTGCTTACAGCTTTGATTTTGAATGTTCACCAAAGGTGAGTATGCTACAGGCTTGATCCCATAAAACTTGTGGGAAGTAATGGTATCCTTAGTTGATGTAGTCTTATAGAGGGACAAGGGTGTACCCTTGAAGTTTATATTGGAACTCTAGGTCCTTCTATTCTGTCTCTTTGCTTCTTGATGGCTTTACTACATTTTCTACCTTGGGGCACTGTCCTAGGAGCAGATCACGTGCAGCAGGGACATGTGACCATACACTAAAACCTCTGAACCCATAATCAAAAGTCCCTTCTTTTAAACTGACCATCTTAGTTCTGTATCATGATGACCAGAAGTTGATCAACACAGCAGTGGCACACACCGTCTTTCTTCCATCACCTTGACTGACAAGTACAATATTAATAGTATGGCTATTGTCTTCAGCAATAGGACCTGACTGTCAAGTTTTGGAGAGTAACCAAAAGACTGGTAGTGGCCTGTTATGATCAGGGGTCTGCGGGCCTCATTGGCCAGCAATGCCCAAAGTGGCAACCCATTCCTAGCACTGGGATTCTGACTTGGTAGTCTGTGGTGTCTTGTTGGGGCACTGATCCTTCATCATTTTCTAATTTCTCCTTTCACTGGGTTGATGGGTATTGTTTATCCAGCCTTTACTTATCACCTGAGTAATTTACTTGTAAGTTCGGTGGTACCTGTTGTTGGTACCTGGACGGATTTATGGTCTACCACCCAGAGTCATAATCCAAATATGATCAGACCTTTCTAATAAGGTTATAAAGTCAAAGGACCATATCTACCTTTACAATTAAGAGTCTTAAATAAAAGATATTAAGTTAACAGCAAAAAGGGCATATTATGGATACTGGAAGTTCAGAAGCATAGTAAGCATAAAGACTTATAAAAATCAAATGATAAATAATGATAAAACATGCAAAACCCCACGACTTGGTTATTTTGGATGTTTTTAGTTTGTAGAATATAGAGGTCAGAACTCCTAAGATATTTAAATGTAGTGATTGATTGCTAAGTTTAACATAAGCCAACACATAACCTTTGAAAATCTATTTAAATAACAACAAAAGCAGTAATAATAGACACACAGTGGACTTCCAAAGAAAATAGTTCTTTCTTTCCTTCTTTCCTTTACTTTCTCTGTTCTTCCTCTGTTCCTTTCTCCATCCCTCCACCCCCATCCCTCCATCCCTCCCCTTCCTTTTCTATTTCCTTCCCTCCTTTCTTTTCTCCCTTCCATTTTTTGGACTTTTTCAGAACAATTGAATGTAAGTGGCATCACCTTTGGGAAAGCCCAGATATATAACATGTTGGACCTAGCTAGTAGTTGTATTGTTAACTATGCTGTGTGCCTTCTCATGATTTTGTGTCTGTGTGTATATGTTTGTATGCATGTATGTGTGTAAGCATATATGTGTGTGAATGCATATGTGTGGATTTAATATATATGTATGCATGAATAAATGCACATGTATATTGCATATGCATGTATGTGTTTATGGGTGTCTATATGTATGTGTATATTTCTCTCTCTCTCTCTCTCTCTCTCTCTCTCTGTATGTGCATGTGTGTGTGTGTGTGTGTGTGTGTGTGTGTGTGTGTGTACCGTCAGAGCATTCTGGAGAAAATGTGGGCTATTTTTCCAATTGCCATATGCTGAGATTCAAGGCCTGCCCCAGTAGCACTGGTGTGAGCTATTCCCAGTTGTGATGGCACAGCAACACTAATCCATTAAAAAGGCAACTATATTGGGATCAAGCAAGTCCCAAGGTAAAACAGGATCTTCAAACCAGCATCTGTTTTCTAATTAGGATTGCTTAGTAGCAATTTTTATCCAATAATTTAGTAAAATATCCTTTCTAATGTATGAATATCCTCTGCAGCTCAAGGCTGAAGTTAAACCAATAAATGCACTATTGTAAATTACTTCATAATTATGTATTGATTATGCATTGATGAACAGAAGCAGGTTACAAGACATCCGTTTTCCATATCACTTCATTCTTCAAATAGGTTGGTAGAAAATCATGTTCCTCCCTTTCAAAAATAAAGCTTTGTTTTGAATAATATGTATTTCATTATAATAGATGATTTCAAGAAAACATCTTAAACATTTTCTTGAAATCAGCTTTTGATTACAATGAAATATATTTTATTCAAAACAAAGCTTTATTTCTATGAACAAGATGCATGACACATATCTTGTCTCTTTAAATGTGACTTAGTGTAAAATCCCTTTGCTGAGTTGAAAGGACTGAGTTACTATTAGTTTGTTTTCAGGCCTGGTTAAAGAATACATAAGACCAAAAGAGCAGGGCCTTTTCAGAACGTTGGCTTCCCACGTGTCTAGTAACTCTTGGCTGGCTGTCTGCTGGAGCAATCCTTTCATTCACTGATCTCTGTTTGGTCCGTGGCTTCTCCTCCTACCTGCCCCTTATCATGGACTCATTTGTTTTGACTGTATGTCCTGAAATGTTCAGTCGTCTGATTTGTAATGCTTTGTTCCATTTCAGTAAGAATAGCCTAATTTTGCCTGAGAAGACATACATGGGCACTTCATACACACCTGCCTGTTCATCTGTTCTTTATTTCTTCAGCGCTTCTTACTAATAGTGTAAGTTCAGGGTTCAGCTATGTCTTTAGTGTGAGCCTCTTCTATGCTGGCCTGTCTCTGGAATAAGTCACAGGAAGGTGTATACCTAATAGCAATGCTGTGTATTTGATGGCACTGACAGACTTGTCCTTGAATCTGCTTTTAGTACTTCTTAGATTTTTTACTCTGTATCTGTGTGATTGAGACTTTTCATAAATGATATGACATGGTATAGATATAGATTTTTTGAAACCTACTTTTAATAAGGGTTCTCAAACACTTCAACATCCCCCTTCTAGCCCTCCACCCAAAGGGGTGAGTCCAATCTCCCTTTGTCAGGATACCAGCAGTCCAGTTTAGAAGTGTCAGGAAACCAAATACAAATCAGTAGTGATGGTATGATCCAGCTGAAACAGGCAGGCCTCCACTGAATTGACATGAGTCGGAGAGGTCAACCAGAACAAATTGGGATGCCAATGAGAAGTTTTCTGCCATGCCTCTCTCAATGAAGTGAAGATCAGTGATCAGCAAAGACAAAGATGCAAAACCAATGAGGCCTTGCAAAGCTAGCTATACAAGTGTACCTTCACTGTCCACTGAGTCCTATGTATAGTCTCTGCAAACACCACAAACATTGCCTCAGCAAAACACATGTGAGTATGCCTTAGCAAAACACTACATGAGTCTGCATCACACGACATAACCAGAAACTTCCACTTCAACACAGTTCTGTCTTGGGGTTGTTTTGATATTTAAACAAAATGGTATGTTCACTGAAGAATTTGTCCTTAGCATTCAGTGCTCAGTACATGGAAGGAGCTATTATGGACAGCAAGATGATTATGTATTCAGTACATAAATAGAATTCTCTTCCTGCTCTTTGTCACCAGGTGTCACCTTGAAATGCACCTCATTAATTCTGTGGGAAGAAGCTGTGGTCAATGATACTAGACAGAGCCTTAAAACTATACTTGTTGGAAAGCAGGTGTGACCATCCATCATAGTTTTTTTTCTTTTCCAAATCACTGAGCAAAATCTTCAGATTGGTTTGTTTGTAAATCCCTTACAGCAACCCAGAAGTAAAATCTGGTTGCTCATCACCAAGCCAAGTATCTAAGTGGCATTTGGAGCCCAAGATACAAAGGAACTCCCTCTTATTTAAATTAGCAAAGGTGGTTCTTAAGGACTGTTAACATTCTAAAATGATTTTTCATCCTTTCTGTCTTTAAGGAGTAACCATTTAATCCAATGGCATTAAAAAGGGAAGAGTCGGGCAGCATCTGGTGGGCAAGACTCCTGGATGCCTTCCTGACATCAGATCCCTTCCCCTTGCTCCCTCACACTCCTTTCCCATGTCCTTACACACACAGGTCGCCCTCCTGGTTATTACTCCATTTCTTCTTTATAAGAGAACCTTTGTCCTCAGTCACACAAGAAAAACCAGTCAGTCTTTACAGACTTAGAACAGTGGAAGGGCAGAAGAGTTTAGTACTTAGAAATTCTTAGACAACAAGCATTGGATTTGTTAGCCATCTTGCTCATCTGAGCCAAATGTCCCAAAGGCGACCTTACTGATCTTTAGCCCCCAACCAGCTAGTTACAGACACAAAAACATACTTATGCAATGGAGATAGCATGGTTTGGCAAACCAAGACAGAACTGTATATAAAGTAAATAGCTTTTCCACACATACATTATAGTTAAATTTAGCTATATCTTTCAGAGAAAGCCTAATGGAAGCAATATGAGAGATATTCTTAGTTTTGGATGTCTGATTTTGGAAGTCACTCTGGTGACAAATAGAGACTGTCACAAGCCAAGGATGAAGATGGAAACTGGAAACCTGTCAACCTTCAATACTTGACCTGATCTTGCCATACCTAAGTGACCTGAAACTATCATGACAGATATTCTTTTAAAACCTGGAAGTTTGAGTCAGTGTTACATCTCTGCACTCTTTCATACAAGCCAGAAGTGATGCTACACCATCTAAGCACTGGTAAAACTGACTAATGTTTAGTCTGCAGATAGGACTGTGTGGGACCAAAAGGGGGGATGAGAAGAAATGTAAAAACTGCATATCAACCCAAAATGATGAAATAGGATAATATAAACAATATGTAATTATTTTTATGATGAGATCTTATTTTCTGACGTTAAATATTTGTATATTTACAGAGGGCTGGTTTTATTTATTTTCCTCTTCATGGTTTTATTACTGAAGCTTGCTTGAATAAGATGATATCCATGCAGAGCTAGTGGAGAGTTCAGATTTATTTGGCTATATGCCAGCTCTCTACCTGACAATCAAGTAAAATGCAGGAGATGGGAGGAAAATATATTTGTGTAACTACATATTTCAGACAAGGACTTCCTTTTCAAATTTTTGATGGTGGTCTTTATATTTCTGCAATCTTACAAAAGCTGACATTGGAAAGAAAGGGAAAAAAGACAACTGAAGAGATACACAAGAAGAGAACATATGAACTGATAGTTTATTAGTTGTACCAACTAAAACATACTGTGACTTTTTAAACTTAGCCATTTTCCCCTCCAGTTGTCAACAAGATCCTGATGGGGAAAGATCATAGTTTTTTCATGTTCAGATCCTTGCTAAGACTCATAGTAAACTCTAAGAAGACATTTTTCTCCCTTCCTTCCTTCCTTCCTTCCTTCCTTCCTTCCTTCCTTCCTTCCTTCCTTCCTTCCTTCCTTCCTTCCTTTTATATATTGAATTGAAGTAGCTTTCACTTGGGTTAAACATTGCAAAATGCATTACTTGGTGTACTTGCCCAACGGAATGAGTCTCTGGCTTTATTTCTTTTTGTATCTTAGCCATAACTTTGCTAGCATTAGTTACCAAGAATAAGTTAAAGCAAACTAGGCTTTAGTGAGCCAAAGTAGCTGGACCAAATTTAACCTGGTTCATGAAGAACCCTAAGGGTTTGGGATATAGTTAATAGTAGAATATAGTTAAGAAAATTTGTTTACCAATTTGATGCTCATTCATCTTGAAAAATATTTTTGCTTAAAAACTATAACAATTGCAGAAAGTCTACATTTAGTGACTATTTCCAATATGGCAAATTTTTCTCGAGTGCCATTTATATTACACTTGATGGTCTGAGTAACATAATTAGCTAAATCCACTCATACTGTATGAGCTGTCCAATTTAAGAGAGTTTAGGTTTTTGGCAGAAATTAGGCAATTACCTGCATAATTTAAGCCAAAATTATTTTTTCACATTAGGCTTCTTTATCATAAAAATGTTTAGTGTTGATTCATGATTATTCTTCCTGTGATTTAACAGTAGATGCTCAGATAGATAAGTTTCCTTAGGTGACCATATGGTTGAGATCTCATGGATGAATCTTTCTTGTTACCAGAAATCTTCTATATTTAGCCTTTGAGATAGTATTTAATTTTGGGTTGGCTCAATCAAAATCTCCACCTTCTCTGTCTCTCTGTCTCTATGTCTCTGTATCTATACATATGTCTCTGTCTCTATACCTTTGTGTCTCTCTGTGTCTCTCTGTCTCTGTTTGTCTCTGTCTCTCTCTATGTCTCTGTCTCTGTTTGTCTCTGTCTCTCTCTGTCTCTCTCTTTCTCTCTTTCTCTCTCTCTCTCTTTCTCCTGTCACCTCTTGGGTTCCTCTACATAACCCTAGCTGTCCTGGAACTCACTAGGTAGACCAAGCTGGCCTCAGTCTGAGAGATCTACCCGCTTCTGTCCAGCAAATGCTAAGATTAAAGGTGTGCACCACCATGACTACTAGGCTGAATATTTAATACCAGAATTCAGTATGCACAGGCAGGTGGATTTCTATGAATTTGAGCCCAGCCTAGTTACACTGTTATTCTATGCCAGTCAGGGCTAAATTGTAAGACCCTGTCTCTAAAGTATGAATAACCAAAAAAAAAAAAAAAAAAAAAAAAAAAGAAAGAAAACAAAAACAAAAACAAAACAGAATTAACCGCAAAAGCAACAACAAAATGGGACTAGAGGTTGCTTCTCTTCTCAACAGCATCAAGCTCTTCATAAACCCCTGGAGCTCCAGCTCCAGGGCATCTCTCACTCTTTCTGGCCTCTGAGGGCACCACACACACATAGCAAACACATAGACACATACACATACCCATAAAACAAACAAACAAACATACATACATACATACAACATACAATACATACATACATAACTGTTAAAAGTCAGGGAGTTCTGGAGAGACAATCTTGTAGTTATGAGTACCTGCTGCTCCCCCAGAGGACACAAGTTCAGTTCCCAACACCTACATCAGGGAGCTTCTAGCTGCCAATAACTCCAATTCTATGGGAATCCAAGTCTCTGGACTCTGAGGGCAGCTGGATTCCCCTCTCTGCCACAGATCAATGCATAATCAAAAATAAAAGCTGTGTTAATAAGAAGGCTGAATTACTCATCAGCATCGCCTTAGAAACATGGGATAGTCACCACCTTATAAAACTATTTGTTAATGTATTTGATAAATGTATTTTGATAAAGTGTGTGCTCATTTTAAATGCTATAGTGTTTCTTATTTATAAGTATTTACTGACTGTATTATAAACAATGAAGAAATAAAACAAAAGTATTTTTAACTTGACAATTAAAAGAGCCTTAACACATGTGCTAACACCTGTTTGAAATCCAGATCCTGCCCCAACATCATGTTATGATGTTAACATAACATCATAGAGAACTGCAGCTAATTTCCATATATGTTTCTGAAAATGTCCAGAACCAGACTTCCAAATGAAGACTGTTATTTCCAATATTGGATTGATTTCAAGACCAGTCCACGATTGAGTCTGAATAACTGGTCACATTTAATAACAGTACAAGAGGCATTAAAACTTCTCTTTTTGATTCTCTGTTCCACAAGGTCTAAGAACTTGAGGCAAGGCAGCTTCTCCCATCAGGGGTATAGGTAAGCAATGGTGGGTCAGGAACTTATGTCCAATACAGCTTCCCAGTCACCATTGTCGGGGCACTCAGCAAGCTCACAGGTCAGTATCATTCTTTGTCCTGGCATCAGCATGTCTCACCCATTGCTCTGGCAGCCACCATGCTCCTTCAGTAACCTGCAGAAAAAACACAAACATGCCCTCTTCCCCATATTTAATACCTGATCCAGATCATGCCTTATGCCAGTAAGTGGATCCTTCCCTTTCATCTATGCATAAGTATGACTAGTTGTAGAGGGTCATAGACACTCAGAAGAAAGTTCTTTGGCCTCCAAATTTTTTAAAAAGGGGAGAGGCAGAGAGACTTTGGGCTGCTTGGCAGGAATATGACATTGGCAAGGACAAAGAAATAATTTCAGGTAGGAATCTAAAATCTTACGTAGAACAAAGAAGTGATCTCAAGCAGGAACCTAAATATTAGGCTAGAACAAAGAAGTAATTTCAGACAGGAATCTAAATTATAGGCTAGAACAAGGAAGTAGGCTTCAGACATGAAAATGACCTTGGGCTAGGACAGGGAAGTAGGCTCAGATACTTTGGTCACCCTGATAAGCCCTTAGAAACAGTGATCACCGGAGTGTTCATGTAATTGGGATTAATGCCTTGTTTTTTTCTTTGAATATTTGCGCTTATTGTCTTGCTTGTTCCTTGACTATTTGCATTTATTGTGTTGCTAGACCCTCAACCTAGAACTGACCTTAATACATGCATGCAATCAAAATGGTATAAAAGCATAAAGGAGGAAGGAGGATGGGATAGGGGGTCCTAGGGAGGGAAATGGGAAAAAGGGATGACATCTGTATTGTAAATAAATAAAATATCCAATAAAAAAGAAACCATGAAAGAAATAATTCACATAAAATATACACCATTTGTAATCTTACAAATCTAAATTTCATGATCTATGCTTTCCAAGATGTAGTCTATTTATGTGAGTATATATTCTCAACATTTGCATATAGAATTATGCAAAATGAAAACAACATTTAATATTTCAATATTTCATTAATATTTTATTCTATTTTAATATTAGATTTCTTTAATGATATAATTATTTTTAAAGAAATATTTTCCCATTAGATACATTCAAAATTGTTTTGTAGAACTCTTGACTTTTAGAGAATTCGATGTCTATAAATTTTGGTGCTATGATTAATATAATCATGCACTTCATTGCATACAAAGTGTTCTGCTTATCTATACTCTGTTTCTCAAAAGTGATTACAATTTATATTACTACATCAGAGGTCAAGGATGACTGCTAATGTCATTCAATATTACTTCCAATAAGTATTTTATCTTGATTATATATTGAACCTTAACTCATTTAAATTTATGCTAACTTTTAAGCTTTAGAGACATATTGTTCTAATTGACATGCATTTTAATAGGAACTGTAAGTACAATATACCAGAAATACAGAGGATGTTTTATTCTATTATGTATATTGAATATGCTTCTTAAACTGTCATTATATATATTTTCACAGTGAGAAGCTGTGTATGTGGTCTAGTGGGTTATAAAACTATTAGCATTTGAATTTAGAATATTGATGTGTGTGTTTTATTATTGATTGTTTGAAGTCAGATTAGGTGATTTCACAACATTATTTCTTAGATGTTTGTTGGCTGTAAAACTTGTCTGTGCATTGTTAAATGATTCTTTCCTGGTAAGGGTCTTGGGTGGTGAGAACCTGTTTTAAACCACACATTATTCCCATCACGTAGTGAGCTAGAAAATAAAGGAAGAGTGGCAAGCTCTGCTGCTGATGGTGAAGAATCACCATCAAGACGACTAGTTGAGTGCAAGTATCCACATCTGATTCTTTCAGCTGCTTGTGGGGCCTCTCGGAGGGCAGCCATGCGAGGCTCCTGTCTGTAAGCACACCATAGCATCAGTAAGTGTCATGCCTTGGAGCCTCTCTTTGAGCTGGATCCCAAGTTGGGCTGGTCACTGAACCTCGTTTCCCTCAGTCCCTTCTCCATTATTGTCCCTGCAGTTCTTTTAGACAAAAACAATTCTGGATCAGAGTTTTTGACTGTGGGATGGCAACCCCATCCCTCCACTTGATGCCTTGTCTTTCTGCTGGAGGAGGACTCTATGAATTCCTTCTTCCCACTCTAGGGCATTTCATCTAAAGTTCCTCTCTTTGAGTCCTTAGAGTCTCTCACCTTCCAGGTCTCTGGTACACTCTAGAGGGCCTGTCCACCTCCTACCTCCGAGGTTGCCTGTTTCCATTCTTTCTGCTGACCCTCAGGCCTTCACTCCAGTTTCCTGCCCTCCAATACCTGATCATGTTCCCCTTTTCCCCTCCCTTTTCTCTCTCCCATTCAAATCCCTTCTTCTCTCCCTCTGCCCGCCATGATTGCTTTCTTCTTCCTCCCAAGTGAGACTGAGGTATCCTCACTTGGGTCCTTCTGTTTGTTGACCTTCTTGACTTCTGTGGATTGTATCAGGTATTCTGCACTTTTTTGGCTAATATCCACTTATTAGTGGGTACATACCATGCATGTCCTTTTGGGTCTGAGTTGCCTCACTCAGGATGATATTTTCTAGTTCCATCCATTTGCCTGCAAAACTCATAATGTCCTTATTCTTAATAGGTGAGTAGTATTCCATTGTGTAAATAAAACCACATTTTCTGTATCCATTATTGTATTATGGGACATCTTTGTTGCTTCCAGCTTCTGGCTATCACAAATGAGGCCACTATGAACATAGAGGAACACATGCCCCTGTAGCATAGTGGGGCATCTTTTGGGTATACGCCCAAGAGTGGTATAGCTGGGTCTTCTGGTAGATCTATTTCCAATTTCCTGGGGAACCTCCAGTTTGATTTCCAGAGTGAACAGAAGTCAGGGACCCCTGTGGTTGAGTTAGGGAAAAGCTGGAAGAAGCTGAAGAGGAGGGTAACCCCATAGGAAGACCAGCAGTTTCAACTAACCTGGATCTCCAAGATCTATCAGACACTGGGCCACCAACCAGGAAGCATACAGTAGTTGGTCCAAGGCCCCCAACATATATACAGAAGAGGACTGCCTGATCTGGCCTCAGTGAGAGAAGACACACTTAACCCTTGAGAGACTTGAGGCCCCAGGGAGTGGGGAGGCCTGGTGGTGTAGGGTGTGGGGTAAAATCCTTTTGGAGACAGGAGATGAGGAATGAAATGAGGAACAGTCGGAGAGCATACTGGGAGGGGGATAACAACTGGACTGTAAAAAAAAAAAAGATTAAATAATAATAACTACAACAACAATAATAATAATGAAATTTTTTAAAAAGAAGATTAGTTGACTTCATGTAGGTTTAAGATTTCCTAGACAGCTCCACCAACAGAAAGTTAAGTCTTCTCCTGGTCTTCCTCTTAGCACACTAGAAGCTTACATGACAATCAGATCATCTCTGGGGGATGCAAATCTTCCAATAGTAATTTTATTCAATGAACATGTGCTGAAATAAAGAATAAATAAACTCCAGTTCACCTCCAGCTTCCAGGCCATCGACCTTGTGATGAAAATACCAAAATACAAAGGAGAACACAGAGCTCTCCCTGCTTCCTAGAGCGAGCCTGGAGAACTTGGGTCAACTGCTTCACTGACTACGTGCTTCTTACTAGAATCAGGCAAGTAGCATCCACCAGGCTTACCACCTTGGGTTTTCTGTTACAGAAGAATAAAATCTATAAGGCTAATTACAAATGATATAAACTCAGTACCCACTCAATTAGTATGCAAATAAAATTAAAAAAAAAACACAGTGAATGATTCTGTGCTTACCAATGGCTAATAAATGGAGGTATTTATTAGGACCGAAGTCCATCTCTTCTCAAGGCATAGGTTCAACAAATGGAAATCTCTGAGGGCTTAGCATTTCTTTAATGGATGGCAAGAATTCAGAATGTTAACTATTTAAGTTTGTCTTGGGTGGATTTCCCTTCCCTCACGATATTGCTCTGTTTATCCTCTTGATTTATCCTCATGTCCCGTTTAAGCAGGCTATGCACTTTAATGCCATCTTGTTTATGGGGACTAATAAAAGAAAATTCTCTGCAATGGGAGATTTGCTTTATTTAAATGCAAATTAAAACTATATTCCTTCAGTTACAGGCCAAAGATTATAAACGCATGCTGCTTCACAATTTCAGGCAAAAGTGAGAACGTTGTTCCTTCCCGTTGTAATGAAACTGATTTTATTCTTGCAAAATGGTGCGACTAATTGAGCTGTGACATTTATATTATCTTATGCATGCTTTGTGCTGCCTTTTGTAGAAAAAAAATGGAAAATAGCATTGTATGTAAGAAATAGCAGGGAAATGCCTACATTGTGAGGTTAGCGAAAGCACTGGCTGACTTGCTATGTTAATAAACAGGGGGTGTCTTATGTCTTATGATTTGAAAGCTATGGCTGGACATATGCTCTGGGACTTTTCTCAACGTATCCAGCAAGAATAATAATTTTCCTGAAGGGAAAATCTAAAAGGACAAGTGTAATGATTTGCCAAATGAATTGAAGAATTTTAAAAGTGAAGAGCCAAACCTGGCCATTCTCTGCTGATTTAATTCTGTTCCTTCTGTTAAAATGCACCTTTCTTCATGTATCGAAAACAAAGACAATATCCGGGCAATAAAAGATAAGAACAAATAAAGCCTGCGCCTTGCTCAGAAGGTGATGAATCTTTGAAGGAGATGAGGGTTGCCTGTCCACCCCACACCTGCAATTAAAGCAAACAAAGCTGGCCTATAATCACAGAGCTGGAAAATGTCTAGTAATGTTTTAAAAACAGATCCTTGGTATGATACAAAACAGAATATTGACTTATGGAAGATAGTGATCCTTCAGGCCACTTAGCTTCCATCCAGGACTCTGATTATTCCTCCTGTTAGTGGAGGCTAGTCCATCTCAGGACAGGTCAAGTCTTTTCATATGTTGGTATCTGTAAGTGTGATTCTTCATGCCTGGGCTTAGGGGAAACCTTGGCATCATGACAGACTGCCCAGGACTCCTCTGGTTATCATTCTGTATCTTGCTCTTTTGGAGAAGTTTCGTTATTGTTATTGTTGTTGTTGTTGTTATATATGGGACAGGACAGTGACTGAGTGAGACAATCTTTGCTGTTACAACAGGAGGAGGAGGAGATTGGAGTGAAGCATAGAAAAACAAACTCTCAAAGTCAAATTTTCTGTGGCTCGCACCTGTTACCCCAGCACTTTTGAGCCTGAAACAATGGGATTGAAAGTTCTAAGCCTGCCTGGGTTACCTAGCCTGGACTATCCAACCTGGATTACCTAGCCCGGGCTATCCAACCTGACTTACCTAGCCTGGGCTACCTGACCTGGCTTACCTAGCCTGGGCTAACCAACCTGTGTTACCTAGCCTAGGAAATGTAGCAATACTTTGTCTCAGTAAGAAGCAGAATCAAACTATAGATTAGCTTGAGGCAGTGTTTCTCCTTGGCTTTATTCAAGTTCTGGTTTTGATAAGAAGCCACTGTGACTCAGGATGGCTTATGGATGCTTAAAGAATCAGGGTGCTGATGCAAGCATATGCTTCATGGAAATATTAGAAACATGGAAGAAAGTCAGTAAAACAATGACTTTGCAATTTGCCTTCTCTCTTTTCCAGCCAATCATATTTCTTTAGTTTTGTGCTCTTTTTACTTATCTAAAATGTCTAAAATAATTGACTGTCCCACAAAATTATATTACCGCGGAGAAATTTTACTTTTTAATGTTTCCACATGATTTACCATAGTATAAGTATTTAATCTGTGTTTCAATTATAATTATGCTGCTGATAAACATTTTTTCTTGAATAAGAAAAAATACTAATTTTGACTTGTCAGTCTGATGTTGAAGGCACTTAAAATGGTTTTTAATTTGACTCGCTGATGAGATTTTCTTTTAACTAAATACTTACCAATATCTGTATTGATTTATTTCTGTGTGTGTGTGTGTTCACACGCACATGCACATACAAGTGTGACTGTAGGATGTAGGTGCGTGTGGAAATATTTGTGAAAGCCAGATTTTGGGTGTATTCATCAGTGACTGTCCAGCTTAGTTGTTGAGAGAGGGTCTTTCATTGACTGAGCTTAGAGCTCACTGACTAGGTTAGGCTAGTTAGCAAGTTCCAGAGCTCCACCTGTCTCCATGTTCTCAGTGCTGGGGTTGCTAATGTTTATTGTCATGCCTGGATTTTACAAAGATGATAGAAATCTCAACTCACATCTTTGTGCTCGAATGATAAGCATTTTATTCACTGGGCCTTCTTCCCAGCCCCTTTGCTTTTATTTACTATTCTGTTAATTTATTTCAAAAGAGTCTCATGTACCTCAGCCTGGCTTTGAACTCTTGATCCTCCTGCTTCTACTTCCCGAATGACAGGATTACGCATATGCAACATATGGAGTAGCCTTTTATATGGGAAAATTAATAATATGATACCAACATTTGTCACAAAAGAGTGCCTAATAAGATGTTCTTTAATAGAGCTGGAGAGATGACTCAGTGGTGAAATGCATGCGCTCCTCTTGCAGAAGACCCTGGTCTAGCTCCTAGCATCCTGATGGCAGCTCACAACTGCTGCAGCTCTAGTTCTAGGTTTCTGATGATCTCTAAGTCCTCTGCAAGTATCTTCAGTCATGGGGTGCATATTCATACATACATGCAGTCAAATGCCCACACACATAATAAAAACATAAGTATTTTAAAAGAATGTTCTTAATGAATACTGAGTTAGTTAATACACATGGTAAATAAAAGTTCAAAATTTTTCTTTTACTATGTAAGATGTATAGCTCTTGGGAAATGCTCTATGTGATTATGTTTACCCTGAGATCTATGAAACTTATATGATCCAGTATAATGCTTCACAAATATAAACCTAGCACATGGAAAGCTGAGACAGAAGGTCTTCCATGATTTCGAAACCTGTCTGTCCTATGTTGTGAGTTTCAGGTGGGCCCAGGCTATGGTATGAGACCCTGTCTCAAAAATTAAGCTAGGAATATGGAATTATAAATGCATTAATTTTTAATTAATTTCAAATGGAAAAGGAAAAGATATGAACAGAAAATGTGACCCTTCTAATGGCATAGTTAAACATGATAATATTGAAAATCCCTTTCCTATAATTTTGTCAAAATCTTTGCCGCTACAGAATTGTTTTTGTACTCATACAAAAATGATTAAGAGAGGAGAAAAGAAGATCAATAAGAAAAGATTAAAGGGACTGTCACTTTCCAGCCTAAGGACCAGAAAGAAGGCTGAAAGTCGCCAAATGTATGGGGCGTAAGCATCAGATGGTGATTAGCTGATATTAATTTATGTCACAAAGAAGGGCTAGAGCATGGAAAACTGCTTTGGGAAGAATTCTGTGTCATCAAGAAAATATCTCACTATAAAAATGAGGAACAAGGAATGTTATTTGTTTGTGGAGCTGAAAAATATCTCCCTATTTTAGTACATAGTATTCTGACTAAGACACATTATGATGCCACATGTTTTGTTTTTCAAAGGAACTTTGTAAGACAAATATTCATTATTCAAAGTGAAAATGAAGAAAAATGCAATGCAGAAAAACACTGTTCATATTATCACATATACTCAGGGAATTCTGATTAGCATCCATTATTCTTTCAAAGGCCTTATGAAGTTATATATTTGTGTTAACAAAATTCAATAAACGTTGAAACTTAAACTTAAAAAAATAAATATAAATATATATAATTTCCATTACAACTTACCCTTCTCATCAAACACGTTATTGGGATTTTTTTCTCATTACCTAATGCTTTCAAAAACAGCCGTACCATTCCATTATTTGGACAGTCTTGATTTAGGCAATATATTATCGAACCTTTATTTTGTAACCATTAAACAAAACGTTCCTGGATGTCTTTTGACCTGTTGTTCTGAACACATTCCTGCTCATTTCCTTAAATTATACTTCTGCAGGTAAGATTTCTTGAGCAGAGGCTATAAACAATGTAAAGGTCTTTCAGAAATCTTGATGAATCAAGTGAATCTTATCAACATGGGCATTTGTATATAACTAATAGGTATATAAGCATTTTTTAGGTCTATATAACTAATAGGCATAGATAACTAATAACTGAAGAGGAAAACAGTTGTTTTTTTTTTTTCAGTCTGCAGAGTCTTTGGAGCTATGGTAGACAAAAGAAATTCTTTTCCTTTTGAATTTTTTTCCACTCGTAAAAAAAGAACAAACGTCTAAAGGATCTTGAAACCTGCCATTGCCTGTGGCTTAGTTAACCATATCAAGATCATGTCTTTCCCAAGAAAAGCATGTTTCAAATAAGAAGGAAATGTCAGCTCTGAGTACTTTTATTAACCCTCTCCCATCTACCTTCAGAGTCCTTTGGCCGGCCACTTCCTTTTTCTGGTTTATTTGTACAAGAAATGAGTAGATTCATTAACTGTGCCACTTGGTGGCTAGGCAGGGACTGCTAGTGTCCAGTAACAGGCAATCATTGTATTTTTCGTGGGGTGACAGATATTTCCTTTGTTGATGGCCCCAGGAGCCAATGTAATCTGAGATAGGTCTCTGTTTACTTCTTGTTTTACTGATATGCTAACCCATTGGAAACCAGGGAGAAAGAAAAATAAACATCATGGGGTAGGGTACCTGCTGTCACTCTTCCCTTAGTGGCTCTTTTAGGGATTTTTTTCAAAAGCTCTTGTTTCTCTCTTCTCAATCAACTAAGAGCATCAACACTCTGCCAAATTAAAAGGCATATTCAAAATTTATTGAACTTAGGAGTTTTAGAATTTGAGCTGTGTGTATGTATGAGTTCAAATGTTCTGTTGACCACTTCTTAGTGACATATCTATAAAAGGTAAATAACATTGACCAATCTGTCTACAGCCATGCACTTATTCATTTTACCGCATGAAACAAGAATATTGCCTTCTGATTTTCTACTCCACTTTTTAGATATGTTGAAAAGATTTTATTATAAACAGCTTGAAATAAATACGAAGTGAGAAAAATATTCCAAGTTACCACACATGACATATTTAGTAGAAATTATTGTGTCACAAACATTAATAATCTCATTGTGAACTCATTATAAACAGTAAGTATATATACATGTGTGTGAGCAGTGTCCCCAGCCTGACATTCATGTTTTAAGTGTAAACATGTGATGCATACTGAGGTTGGATAATTCTCCACTTATTCCACCCTTACCTATGTCTGGACTCCTCCTTATCTGATATTCTGTGGTTTCAGTGATTTGGAGTACTCAAGATGTACAGAGCTGGTTTAAACCAAATGTATCAAACTTGTGTATTCAAATGACTGATGTGCATTTGCATATTTATTTTATCTTCAATGTTGCATACCAGTGAGAGCCAGTGGAGGATCCTTCATGTACCTACTATATATATATATTATGGAGAGAGATATGTAGATATTTGTATATACACACCTTTATAAATATTCCTACTTACACTTGAATACTAAAGTTATTTACCACAGCTCCCTTTTCACATGTGCTATTAAATTTTGTCACATTTTCATTTTGATACATGGTGACATAATTATTTCAACAGAATTTGAGGAACCACAATACTTATGAAAATTGAAGTCTGTAAGTAACCCTCTAAGAAGAATTCTTCATGAGGACTAGTAAATTTGTTAACAGAATATGTCTTTCAGTATCCAATGGTAATGGCCCAAACCCCTGCAGATACCACAGTTGAAGGGCCATAGACTTTACACAGAACATACAGTCTTACGCCCACACACTTTAATAATTAAGATGACTTATGGTTTTCTCAGACAATGAAAGTACTATGCCACCAGTTGTTACAATGTATAGGTGTATTTTATTTTATGCCCCTACATTTTGAAGTGTGATCTATGCTTGTTTAGATGTGAGGACTAAGTGGCTATACTTTTAAAACTATACTTTGTGTGCTGGAGAGATAGTTCAGCAGTTAAGAAAAGAACAGAATTCAGTTCTCAGCATTCATACCAGGTGGTCCTCAACTGCTTGCAATTCCAAATCCAAGGGTATCATTTGCCTCTGGACTCTGTGGGCACCTGCATTTGTTTGCACAGACCTCACTCATACACATACATATTAAAGAACAAGTAAGGAAATAAAACAAAAACGAGCTGTTATATATGTTCAAGAGCATGATGTATTCCAAAGACAGACAATCACACCCTAGCACAAAGCTAGAGGTGTCCAGTCCTTACAGGATGGAACTAGCACTGCAGTCCTCCACTAGCACTCGCTGGTATGCAACATCCTCCTTCCTATAGTTCATGGTCCCAGGTTGACCTTGAACTTAGGAATCTGTCTGCCTTCGTATCTGCCTGCCTTTGTATCTTTCTGACAAGCTGGCTCAGTGTAGCGCCTTGTTCCTTTAGATCTGTGAAGCCCCTTATACAATTCATACTGTATCCTTATATTTTTGGACTCATATTTTAAAGCATTCGCTTCCACAGCCTTAAGAGCTGTCCTGAAGGTCCCAGTATTTACCATTTTGTTGAGATATTAATCACACCTCGCCTTCTGGAGTCATGTTGTTTCTGATTATCATGGAGTCATTCATGTTAACAGGGAGGACATTCCTTAAATGAGGAATGTAAAATATGTACATTACTTTACAAACAAGTCTTATACCCATGGCAGCCATAGACACTTGTGGAGCCCCAAAACATTGACCCTGTCCCAGGGGAAGGAACCCTGTCATTCTGTCCCCACCAAGGCCATGCTGTACCTTGCAGTGCATGGTGACTGCTTTCTGGTTTATTTGCCTTCAGTACTTTGGCACATGTCCCAGCAACAGCCCAAGACTAGGATCTATTCCTCATAGAACGATATTGAGAATGGAATAGAAGTTGGTCTTTGATGACATTTTGAAAAGTAAATTAAAAATAAACATATTGCTAAAAGCTGACTTCTTAGATACAAAAGGCTGATGGGAAGACAATGTTTCAATTTAGAAGCAGCCTGATCTCTCCCATGGAGCAGGGCCAGATTCTGACCTGGAATGGCTGTTCAGCTATGTTCACAGGATTGCACTATTCACATGAGGGCTTGATCTGTAGTTCTGATAAGAACTGAGGTTCTTAGGCGAAAAGCAATTTTATTGGGTCCTGTCCTTGATCCAAGTAGAGATCAGTTGAAAGCAGCTCTTGGCTGTTGATGTAGCAATGTTAAGTGTAACCCAAATAGAACAAGGAGTGATCCCGGCCTGGCTCCAGGAAGAGAACATCCTCAGCATGATTCTGTGCCAGCTATAATGAGAAAGAGCTTAAGACAATGCCAGAATGGCATGTGGTAGGATGTAGACTTTAATTCCATCTCTGTTAGAGCAATGGAAAACAATTATCAATTTCCCCTTCAGAGCTAAGTTCATGCTTGAATTCTAACTCTCATCCTTGCCTCTGCACTCGATTTCTTATAGGTGAGCCTGTATTAAGATTAGGATTTCTTGATACACTAACACTATAGATAGACATGGTCCATAAAGCTTATAGGTGTATGACTTGGTAGAAATTTGAGTAAATAGAGTATTAATGATAATTTATAATAGTAGAAGGCATTAAGTGTTCTCATGGTTTGAATATGCTTTGCCTAGGGAGTGACATCATTTGGAGGTGTGGCCTTGTTGGAATAATAAGTCGCTATAGTCATGGGCTTTAAGACTTTTTATCCTAGCTGCCTGCTATTCTGCTAGAAGCCTGCAGATGATCTAAGTTCTGCCTGCACCATACCTGTCTGGATACCACCATGCTCCTGCCTTGATAAATAATGGACCCTCTGAACTTCTAAGCCAGCCCCAACTAAACTTTGTCATTGTAAGAGTTGCTTTGGTCAGATTGCCCCACCTGGGATCCATCACATATACAGTCACCAAACCCAAACACTATTGTGGATGCCAAGAGGTGCATGCTAACAGGAGCCTGATATAGCTGTTTCCTGAGAGGCTCTGCTAGAGCCTGACAAATACAGAGGTGGATGCTTGCAGCCAATCATTTGACTGAGCATGGGGTATCCAATGGGGTCCCCAATGGTGGAGTTAGTAAAAGGACTGAAGGAGCTCAAGGGGTTTGCAACCCCATAGGAAGAACAATAATATCAGCCAACCAGACCACTCAGAGCTTCCAGGGACTAAATCACCAACCAAAGAGTACACATGGACAGACCCATGGCTCCAGCTGCATATGTATCAGAGGATGGCCTTGTGGGCATCAGTGGGAGGAGAGGCCCTTGGTCCTATGAAGGGTTGATGATCCCAGTGTAGGGGAATTTGAGGGTGGGGAGGTGAGAGTGTGTGGACGGGTGGGGGAACACCCTCATAGAAGCAAGGGAGGGGGGATGGAATAGAAGGTTTCTGGGGGTAACAGGGAAAGGGGATAACATTTGAAATGTAAGTAAAGAAAAAGAAAAGAGTTGCTTTGGTCATTGTGTCTGTACACAGAAGTAAAACCCTAACTAAGACAAGGGTTCCTATTAAACATGCTGTCAGAACCTTACATATTCAATAACTGTACTAAAACCAAATTCTCTCTTGGAGTATATATATATTTAATTGATTATTTCTTTTTTTTATTACATGTATTTGGGTGTTTGTGTGTGTGTGTGTGTTACAACATAAAAGTTCGTTCTATCCTTCCATCATGTGTATTCTGGGATTGAACTCAGGTCGTCAGGCTTGGCAGCAAGTGCTTTTATTCACTGAGCCATCTCAACAGCCCTAGATATTTTAATTATCAATTCTTTTACTTATGAATCTAAATAAATAGAGTTTTCTATGACACAGCTCTTCCTCTAGTACTGCCTCCTGCCACAGGTGTTTACTCGTCTACCCTGTGGGAAGGGACCTTCAGTTTCCTTTCAGTAGGGAACCCACCAGGTTATTCTGACCCTGACTGTTTCTATGGAGTCGAGGAACAACCGAAGATCCTACCACCAAGAGAAGGTGGTTAGAGGGCTTGAATGGTGGTAAGCGTGAATGAAACCAGAGAGGTTAAGCTCACACGAGGGAGAAGCCAAAAAGGTAGGCCAAGGACATGCTTTGTTCTTTATTTCTAGAACACTGAAAAGCCAATATTTTGGTCATCCTGATAAACCCTTAGAAACAGTGATCATGGGAGTGTTCACATAATTGGGTTTATTGCCTTGCTTTTTCTTTGGCTATTTGTGTTTATTGTCTTGCTTGTTCCTTGACTATTTGCATCTATTGTATTGCTAGACCCTCATCCTAGAACTGACCTTAATACATGCATGTAATCAAAATGGTATAAAAGCATAGAGGAGGAGGGGGGATGGGATGGGGGCTCTAGGGAATGGAATTTGGGAAAGAGGATGACATCTGTATTGTAAATATACAATAAAAATTAAAAATAAAAAAACTGATTTTTTTTAAAAAAAAGAAAAGCATTTAACCGATTGACATCTTTTTAAACGTTCATTCCAGAAACAACTAGAAAATGGGCCTGGAGAAGGATAAAGCAGATGCCTGCAACAGCTTGGAGCAAATTCAATAATCCAGGAGGGGGGGGGGCTTTGGTTAAGGGACTGGTGGTGGTCAATCATACAGTGAACTTCCAGAAGTCATCTCTTCTTCCCTGCACATAGAAGCCAAAACGTCTGGCTGTTCGGGTGTACAACGTAGGCTTCTTGAATTTGATACTTTATAGGTGATATTTCTTTGCTAGTTTTTTAAATATTCTTTTAAAAAATTTTTAAGGCTTATTGATTCATTTTATATATGTGAGTATACTGTCACTGTCTTCAGACATCCCAGATGGTTGTGAGCCACCATGTGGTTGTTGGGAATTGAACTCAGGACCTCTGGAAGAACAGTCACTGCTCTTAACTGCTGAGCCATCTCTCCAGCCTTTCTTTGACAGTTTTTAAATGAAAAATTCCTCTAGTTTTAAATAACATTCAAGGCTGTAGTTCTGGAATTACTTAGGTCACTTGAATTTAAGAGACAACTAGCAAGTCCTACTGAATTATTGTACCACAATACACTAGCAGATTAACATCTTTCCTTGCTTTCTTCTGTGTACTATTTTCAAAAAAAAATATAAACTGAACATTTGAATAGTTAAACAACACAAATCATTAGGCTATTTCTTTGCTTTGTGTGGCTGACAATGATCCAGTATTTCACAAGGATTAAATCATTTTCTTTATAATCCATATTGCATATGGTAGTTATAAAAACAAGTGAGGATAAACAATTTGAACTTGCTACATTCTTTGCTTGTTTTAACTGGCTCACTTAATAGTATTGGTACAAAGACCTAAATTTAAATATTTCTGACATTTTAATACCATAATTCTGGCTTGTCAAAAATTATAGTATCAGAATGTAGTATGAACTAGAAAATTTAATGGGTGATTTACATGCTACTTATATGGAAATGTAATACTTATGTTCTGACTGACAGTTTTTGCCAATTCCATGTCAAATATTATTAAACACTTGTTGGAAAAGGTTTGCCAACATCCACTGGATTGATTGCCAATGGAAATATAATTTTATTGAACTTTTTCCAGATAAAGATGACATACTGATTCTGGATTCAAAGAGCACTCTTTGTATCCGAAAAGGCATTCAAATATTTATATATGGTATTTTATTTGCATTTCTAATGCATCTTTAAGAAGTTTTTCTCCTTCTAACCTTTCCCTTCCTTCCTTCCTTCCATTCTTCCTTCCTTGTTTTTTTTCCTTCTTCTATCGCTCTTTTTTCTTCTCTCTCTCTGTCCTCCTTCCTTCCTTCCTTCCTTCCTTCCTTCCTTCCTTCCTTCTTTCTCTTCTTTCTTCTTTCTTTCTTCTCTTCTTTCTCTTCTTTCTTTCTTTCTTTTGGAAAGCTTAAACTGTGTGAGTTTTCTGAAGGTTTAGTGAAGCCACAATTTTATTAAGTTATTGCTCATTTGTAAATGTTGTAAAATGGCATTCCAAAATGGCATTCAATAGAAATTTCTGTGTTCTTGTGCTAGAAGTCACCAGAACGAGGGATGTGGTCAAATGAACCTGAGGCAGATTGTGATCGCTGGTCCTTCATATACCATTAGGAGCTGGGAAATGAGCATGGTCTCTCCCTCGTCAGTAGAAGTCTCCAGCTGCCACATATTTATCTGGGGCCAGTAGGGAATCTGGTGCCATTCACTGTTTGTACAAAATTACTCCATTGACTGACTATTATTAATTACTCTCCGGAAAGAATTTTAAATCAGGCAGGACTCGAGTTTCAAAAGTAGCTTCCGTATTAACCCTTCTCTTTGGCTTGAGATGATATGATGTCTACAAATATCTTGTTGGTACACACAGATGAGGCCAAACCAGTGACACTGAGACTAGGTTTTGTGGAATTAACTCACTCCCCATTTGCCAGAGATTCACTGGCCATTACCAGAGACCTAGCAATATGCACGTTGAGCTCAGAGCTATTTTTTAAATTATAATATCTCTCAAATCCGAAGTGTTTCTAATCAGGGCAAGTCTACCCACACAAACAGGGTTGTTCTGGGAAGTTAAAAAACATGTCTGCAACCAAGAGCGAATTCTGAAGCCCCCAGAAATACCTTCAAACTGCAGAAAACAGAGACCAGACACCAGACGCTAACATATCATCATGATTGTGATTTTCAGTCTTGACGCACAGATTGGTTTCTCTTATTTCAGATGCAGGTGGAAAGATTCCTGTAGCATCATCAGTAAGCAGGCGTTGTTGTTTATGAAGTTGTGAATTTCAACACTAGGACAGGTTCCTGGAGAAATATCCCTGATGACCACCAGGAAGTATGAGCAGAAAGGGAAAGAGTCAAAGAGTTTTCAAAGTGAAGTGACATGATGTTCATTTCATATGCAAATGTTTAGTTGTCCATGAAAACAGCTTATACTGGTGGGCCTTCTCCAAGCCAGCATCTCTGTTTACAAACCATACAAGCAAGAGTTCCAATCTCCATTAGCTTTTATTTTCTGGTAGGCTGATTTAAAGTGATTTGCACACATGTCTCAGGCTCCAAACACCAATCTGAGAAGTCACTTCCCACACAACTTCAAGAGTTTTCCCCTTAGTTGTAAAAGTCACGTCGGAAAAGTGTAAAAGCCATCTCAGCGAAGCCTTCTATTTTCCACAGCTAGGAAACCCCTCCAAAATATGTAACAGACAACCCTTTTTCTCAAGACCTTCTCCGTTTCTAGTACGCATTTTTCAACGATGTTATACGTCATCTTGACATTTGTCACAACTCTCCAATACACCAGAGGAGTGAACAGGGGAGCCATAAAGAGGATAAATGGGTTCTAGGTTGTCCTCGGATCCTTCTACATCAACTAGATAATAACTTTGATTCTCTAATTTTCTCTGCGAGGAGATGAGCATGCCTTAGTCTGTAGTATGCCTTCATCATGGAAATGAGTGAACACCAACAATGACTGTTCTGAGGGTGTAGAGTACCATTCTCTTCTTAAAGAGATTGCTCATCCAAAACCTCTGCACAAGAAATTGCTAGAAGGTTTTGTTTAACTAGAGATGTTTTTAATCATTAAGACTGGGGGATGCAGAGGAACATGGAAAGCATTCTTAGTGACATTCATTGTATTTGTAGCTCCTCATGTTGCTGTGACAAAATAGTTGAGAAAAGCAAGTTTAAAAATAGGAGAGCAGGAAAGAGATGGATGCAGGTCTATGAGCCAGATGTGTGAGCCAGGTGTGTAAAGCAGTTGTTCATATTGAAGATGTATTCAAGAAGCAGAGAGAGATGAATAAAAATCCCATAGTTGTTTTTATTCAGTGGAGGTCCCTACCTAGCACTTGGAATGCTAAAACTAACATTTAGGGTGGGTCGTCCTGTCTCAGTTAATCCTATCTAGAAACGCCCTCTCTGACACACTGAGAGGTATGTTCTCACAGGGGTTCCTAGAGAATCAAGTTAGTGATGGTGGTTGTCTCTCACTGTCACCCGGATCGATAGAGGAGAATGCTAACATATGAACATTAGCATCCTGCCTCCATTCTCCTCATACAGATTTCAGTATGGCTATCCAGAAATCACTTCATACTTTTTGGTAATAGATAAAAAGTAGGAACTGGTGAGAGAAATGGAGGGCATGAAAAGAGAGTAGTAATCATGACCTTATTTAGTATTCTGTTCTATTTCGATTGTGATGTGGTCTGGGGAAAAGAGCTAAGTCTGTCTGTAAAGGAAAAGTCTTTTTCTGAAGCAGGTGGGCTGAATCATCCATGGATGGGGCTTGAGTGGGTCTCAGCAATGGCTTGATAGGCATGCGCTGGGCATCTTGAAGCTTAAGGTGACTCCGTGTCAGGACCAGAGGACTCAGATACGTCCCTTCAAAACCCCAATCTGAAAGACTAAGACACTTTTGGACAAATTTCACACACTGAAAATGATTGTATAGCAATTGTTTTATCTAGAAGCAATGCAAATTTGAAAATGTCATGGTGAAATATAGGCAAAGTATAGAAGATTTGATCAATAAAAATGTGTTCTGTTAATTTAGCAAATGTAAGACTGACAAATTTTGATAATAGATGTGGATTGAAATTGTCTCTCTGAGTCTAATCCTTTAATCTGAAAGACACTGTTTTAACATATTTTATGTGGAGTACCGACATGTAGAACCTCTTTGAATAATCAAGGCAGCAGGAATGGGGTGCTGTAGGCCATAGAAAACTACCTATGTTCCTGCCATTAGACTATTCTCCCATATTTGTACAGTGATTGGGTATCAGGGCTTAGACACAACCCTTCTGATATCCCTGTGATGCTGTGAACTTGAGACATTAATGAGAAGGTACACAACCATAGATACCTGTGGTTTAACAAAGGCCATTCCAATTCATTTGTTCGATATAGTTGTTAGTCCACTAAGATGGCTACAAATATGTACCACAAGCCAGGTGGGTCATATAACAGACATCTTTCCTTGGAGTTCTGAAGGCTGAAGTTCAAGGCTAAGGTGCAAGCAATATCTACTTTTCCAAGACCAATCTCCCTCCCCTCTTTGCCTTGAGGATGGCTGCCTTCCTCCCGAGTCCTCATGTGAGCTACCTCTGTGTGTCTAGATCTTCATCCTTTCTTAAATGAACACCAGTCATGTTGGAATCCACCTACATAAGTGTGTTCAAGCTTAAATACTTCTTCCAAGATTGCCCCTTTCTGATTGCAATCTCACTCTGAAGTGCTGAACTTAGAACTTTAATATAGGAACTTTGAAGAAACACAGTTCAACCCCTGACAGGGCCTATGGCACTGTCTGTATTTACTTTACCACTGGTCTTAATGCAGGGTTGTTGGTAGGCTAGACACCACCTTTTCAATAGTTGCATATTTCACTCTATTTTACCTTTCTCATTCCAACTTTGGACAAATAAAATACAAATGCATCCCTCTTTCTCATACAGAATACTACCAAGACCTGACACATTGAAGATGATAAGTCCTGAGGATACCTGAGGTGACGCTCCATTGCTGTGTGTGTACCACCACACATAAGTACCGGTGACAGCCATTTAACACTTAATCTATTCCCTTTCTTGTAGGGCTCTGCACTGAGCACACCAGGCAGACAGAGTCCTGGGGTCCCTGTTGCATTATTTGCCTCTGCTTTGAGCTGTTAAGTCCACCACAGCCATTTAGTAAATTATCAGTTTTCTTATTGGTCCTAAATCGTGCCTAATTAAAAATCTGACCTCCGCAAGCTAGTCCTCTTCCTAAAGAGACAGAACATAAACAGGAAAAATCAACTAATTGCTACAAAAACTGCTTTTGTGGCACTGTAATTGGACCTCGGTGAAACAAATGAACCACCAGGGATTCCTTAATGAATGTTTAACTGCAAACGGTAGTCGGGCACTTAAGCAGCTAGGCTGATGGTCCCTAATGAAATCAAATAAATCAAATAAAAGAATCTGGCATTTTTACTAACCAGATTTCTTGGCACTATGACATGAAGAATAATATATTTCCAAGTAAATAAACACAGGGAGAGTTATAAATGGAGCCATGAAACCCCTGTTGAAACTGCTCAAATTACACTTAGAAAAATACACCCACCCACGAAACCCTCCTCGGCAGAGTGACACGCGCTGTTTAATTTCACACATGAGTCTCACTGACGGGAAAGTCACTTGAGGGGAATGTAGGACAGGAGGCGGACTCCGTCTGCATTGACACTTACAAAGAGTGCAGTGGCTCTCTTTGACCTTTCTTTTAAAAATATTTTCAGTTCCAACGAACATTTTAACATTGACAAATACTAACACCACAGCTGACAACTTTATCAACATGTTTCCTCCCAGTCAACGGCTTTCTAACATATAATTCTCTTGCCTAATGATAGCAAATAAATCCAATCGACTGTGGCAAAGTTC
The DNA here is from genome assembly GCA_021653895.1 of Mastomys natalensis. Lineage (NCBI taxonomy): Eukaryota > Metazoa > Chordata > Mammalia > Rodentia > Muridae > Mastomys > Mastomys natalensis. The sequence continues at coordinate 1,031,260 of JAJTUV010000022.1, read as the reverse complement.
TGAAATCACAGTTTTAAGAGTATATCAATATTAAAAGGAAGTTTAATAAGTGTGTATTTCCACAACCAGTTTACTGATGGGTATTTACCACTTAGTGACAATGGTGATTTCTGAAACTAGTGTGCACACACCCCTTGTCATCTTGGTAATGGCAGTCAACATTTACCTCCAGGTCCATGAGGTATGAACTATATCATACTGTCTTTCCCATTTATTGTTACTTAGGGAGTGGGTACAGAAAACTATGTGTATGCAAGGTGGATAATTGAGGATTTCTCTGACTCTCCAGCCTATTCCAGTATCATCTGACAACTCCATGGAAATTCATGTCCTCTAGTCTCAATGCAAATTTGCTCCACGTAAGTCCCAGAAGCTCCAGGAGCAGGGCGTACAACCTTCTTTTAGAGACTCACCAGGTGGTCAGATATATCCTCTCATGTATATAGTAGTCCTACATAATCACCGATTAGTAGAAAAACTGAGAACACAGAGTCAAGTCTGCTCACCTTTCCATCCCCGAGTAACAGACTGAGTGACAGGGAGTCTCAGTGGTCTGAGCATCCCCGAGTAACAGACTGAGTGACAGGGAGTCTCAGTGGTCTGAGCATCCCCGAGTAACAGACTGAGTGACAGGGCGTCTCAGTGGTCTGAGCATCCCTGAGTAACAGACTGAGTGACAGGGCGTCTCAGTGGTCTGAGCATCCCTGAGTAACAGACTGAGTGACAGGGCATCTCAGTGGTCTGAGCATCCCGAGTAACAGACTGAATGACAGGGAGTCTCAGTGGTCTGAGGGTGATGAGGATTTCAGACTCTCTGTAACAGATGCTTCATCACATCTCACACAAGAACGGACACTTTTGACCTAGAGCATCTTATCTTATTCCCAACAAATAAGTATGTTTCTAATATCCACATCTGGAAAATGAGAAACCTGCTGCCCAACTTGATTTGGCAGGAATCAGACACCTGTATTGTCCCACAGAGGGCTGCAGACTGTTCATGTCATAATCTGCCTTTATAGAAGACTTTACCTATACATGGCCAAATGACACGTCATAGTTTCTTTTTTCCATGTTTCCATCCATAGGGTGGATGGAAAAACAGCTTTCCCCTTTACAGGTTTCCTTCATTGAGTCTTCAGAAGAAATTGGCTTCCTTAACACTGTTGATGTTTTTAAACATTCATTATTTCTATCCTTTCATTAATTAATAGAAATCTATTGGCCCTTGCGATATTCATAGACATGATTCTACAAATAGCCTCTTCTTTATGAAAAACCCTACACTAGGACACCCCAAAGTATGCTTTTTCACATGTGAATGGTCTTGAAAACCATTGAACATCAGTAGATGTAACAGGAAAGGCTATTACCCCAGTTACTTGCCTGAATGAGGTAGTATATACATTTCTTTACCACTACCTTGGGAATAATAGCACACATCATGGTGGACATGGAGGTGACTTTGCACAATGAGCCTTACAAAAATGACCTAAATCTGGGGCTGGAGAGCTGCCGCACCAGTTAAGAGCACTGGCTGCTCTTCCAGAGGATGTGGGTTCAATTCCTTACAACCACATGCAGATCACAACTGTCCAGAACTCCAGGTCCATGGACTCCAGTGTCTTCATCTAGAAAGGCATAAATGCAGGCAAAACACAAATGCTCATAAAATAAAAATAAATAGATCATAAACGCTGTATCTGAGGTCAGATTCCTAGTTAAATTTCCTAGTTACATCCACACAATATCTCGTCCTCTTTTGTTTTATCAAAAGGAGCCACAAGTTTTACCATTTAACATAACTCCTTCTTTCTGAGCTGTTAATTATACTAATGGGCAATAATTCTAATACTAGACAAACTCATAGGATGGTTGGAACTGAAGGGCAATATGAAATGTCTTCCTTTCTGATACTTACATCAAATTATTAATTACACTTATTTTCTTAAAAGGGCTTTTGAAGAGAGGTTTGCCTCAATATGTAATGTACTTAGATATCATTTTAAATGTTTAAATGACTCAGCAAATAGTATTCAAAATATTAATATATATTTTTATATGAATAATTATAGAATAATTCAGCAGACCTATATATTGTAATGTCTGGCTCTGCCAAACACTACCAATTTTAATAACTTTTAGACTCTGTGTCATCATCTTTAAGATTCAAAATTGGGGTTTGTGCTAAATTGAACTTCAAAGTGTCTTCTATCTTGAGTCTCTAAAATCTGGAATGGGGGGATTGTGCTCAGTGGTTCTGATTTCTCCCATTTTGGCAAAGAAAACAAAGTCCTCCTGTCACCTCCACATGCTGAGGACCACAAAGAAGACTGTAGTCAAACTGCCTTCAATTACAGAAGTCTCTACTGTTGCCAGTGGCATTGCTGGGGAGCAAAACCAGCCAATCAGGATAACCCATGGGCTTCTATTTTGAACATACACCACCTGGCATTGTGCAGCATGGCCACCTGCAAACAAGGTTGCTGAGAAAGATCAGATTGAGTTCTCCCTGTGGCTCCAGGTCACATTGCCATGTTCCCAGCTTCATGGAATCATTGAAGCCCATCTCCTAAAGAATTGTACTAATAACATATAGTTCATTGGCTTAGATCAAGGTCAAATGTGGTAACTGTTTGCAAAGGCTCTTATTTTATTCTAAAATCATTTTTCCATGTTAATATCTAAGAGACTAACATTTTCCCTTCCAAATTTCAAATGTCTATGAAAGAGACACTGAGTTTGTGAGAGCAGCTGAGTTCTTGACTCAATTGGTTAAGGAAACCTGTTGGCAGCCTGAGCCACTGAGTTAATTTAAACACACAGCTTATTATTTTCCTAGTGCATCTAGTACCCAAAGTAACTGTTAGGAAATTGTGTTCAAGTAGAGATCCCCGGGGACTACTTAAATAAATAGTTAAGACTCATTTGAAATTAGCTGCTCACATTTGCATACAAACAAAATAATGTGTTCAAGCTTTTAAAAACTGTTCAGTGGTATGAATTTAAATTCTTGGCCCCGAGGATCAGTACCTACACCTGTAATTCATGGAGCCTAGCTGTTCACCTGTAGCTCCAAGCCACAAACTCATTTGTGCAAAGCAGTGAACTGGCCCAGGAAAATGCACCTTCCTGGCTTGTAGAAGCCTGTGTGCTCTTCCCGAGTTTCACACTTCTCTCTTGGTTTGTGTGCATTGTGAGTGTGGGTGGAGGCTGGAGACAGAAGACAGTCGGTTTCACGGTGCACATGTCATGCAAGTTATGCAAGTAAGCTACAGTAGTCTACAAGCCTGCCCGTGTAGCCACTACACCCTCCCACCACTGCTCTCTTACTTCTGGCTGATTAACAAGTCCCGAGTCTCCAGACCTAATCATAATGTACATACTTGGTGGCTGGAAAGTCCTTGTTGATGGCTCCAATTGGAATTAAAAAGGAGCCTGAAAACTCAGTATGTCTCAGTTTATCTTTTATTGCTGTGAACAAATACCAGAGCAAAGCAATGGAAGGAAGATAGGGTTTATTTTGGCTCACAGTTTGGAGTTACAGTCCATCTGGAAGGGGAAATCAGAGAGCATCAGTAGGTATGGGAGGAAGAGTGTCCCTGCCTGCACCCTGTTTGTGATGCAGTGGTACTGTGCTTGGACTGTTTTTTTTTTTTTTTTTTTTCTGATTTTATTTTTAGATAGAATCACACTATTTTGGAATACCTTGCCTCAGATTTGCCATACCACATATTCTGGCTTAGAATCAAGGCCCACCTGCTTTAGCCTCAGAAATAGAATTGAAGATGTGGATTACCAAACTCAGTCTGTTTCATTTAGAGTAGTGGCTCTCAACCTTGCTAATGCTGTGACCCTTCAGTACGGTTCCTCATATTGTGGTGGCCCCTCCCAACCATACAATTATTTTCATTACTACTTTGTAACTATTTTTGTTATTGTTATGAATTATAATGTAAATATCTGATTTGTGACCCCACCCCAAAGGATTGAGATCTACAGATTAAGAACTAACTGCTTTAGAAATATGAAAGAATAACTTTTTGAGGGTTGATTGTGAAAAGCTACCAAGTCTCTGAAAAATCATTATCCTCGTAAAAGGAAAATAAGACAGAATCCAAGAAAAACTACCTATTTTCTGTCATGAAAAGCCCAGCCCTCCATGATACCAATACTACAATTATTATGACTAAGCAATAAAGCTTCAAAGATAAGTAAATGAAAACTAGCAAGAACACAGAAAGAAATGATAACATCATAAAATGGAAAATCTTTATGCTTTTCATTCAGAAACTTACGTTGAATGAGTTATGATTTCAGATATAAATTTCTATAGTGAGAAAATCCTATTTTAAGAAGAGATAAAATGTTATGCTCACAAACAAAGACAAAACAACCCAAAACACTTACATTATTTTCAGTGGCATATGGAACCATTGACAAATATTATCAAGTAATGAGCCACAAAAGAAGTCCCAACTAGATTTATTCTTTGCAGATCACATATTTAGCCAGCATAAAATTAAACTTTCCACCTTAATCTAAATATAATATTATATTTGAACACTGAGAACACCCTCCTAAATAATTTATAGAGCAAATGAGAAGCTGTGAAAATGTGATGGGCATGTCAGGATTTAGAGACAGGAGAGGTATGCATATAAACGCATGTTTGGGATGAGTGCAAAGGGTTCACACAGGAATTTGAAAGCTTAGTTCATGTAGGTAAAACAAAAACAGCCTGGAAAAAAAAGCATGCCCATTACTAAGTTAATTGAAATAAAATTGGAAGTAATATTAATTCAAGAAGAGACAAGAATATGTAAACAAAACCTTACCAGAAATACAAGATGCAATGCTTTCTCTTTGGAAGAAGTCGAAATAGAAAACTTGAAAATGTTAACTGCCGGGCGGTGGTGGCGCACGCCTTTAATCCCAGCACTTGGGAGGCAGAGGCAGGTGGATTTCTGAGTTCGAGGCCAGCCTGGTCTACAGAGTGAGTTCCAGGACAGCCCGAGCTACACAGAGAAACCCTGACTTGAAAAAAAAAAAAAACCAAAAACCAAAAAAAAAAAAAAAAAAAGAAAATGTTAACTGAGAGAGTAAATTCACTAAGGAGTTTACAAATGAGAGTGAAATTAGCAAATTATCACAATAAAGAGTAAAATATATACAGAATTACAGAATGCTATATGCATTGTATTTGAAAGTAAGCATTACTTGTTAATTTTCTAGAAAACTAAAATTTCCATAAATGACAAAAAGAACCAGAAAACTGACTATTCAGTTACATTCTTAAGAAATTAAAGTTATGATAAAATACCCTACATTGTTGCTTTTTAAAAATGACAGTAATTTTACAGGGGAATTGTACAAACTTTAGAAAAATATCATTCAATTTTTAAGGAATAGACAATCCCTAATATAAATAGTTTGAGAACACACATTAAAGAAATTTACATTGTCTTTGGGATTAAAAGAAACTTAGATGATTTAAACTCTAAATTGTGACCTAATAGATGTACACTAAGAAGTCTCATGGCTCAATGTATAATTGTGAAAATAATAAAGGTAATGCAACAAATGAACACTAATAATTTTAGTAAATGTAGAAAACAAATAGTTTGATAGAATGCAGTTATAAAAATGGGCACTCAGTACCATTATATGAAGAAAGGTCTGTAAAAGTGTGAGTGATAAGCTAGGGGGTCACAGAAAGTTCTTGTTACAACAGGGCTGGAGGGACCAGAATAGAGAACACAAACAGTTTCTTGAAGCCCAAGTTAACCAAACTGAAGACCTACAGGTTCAGTGCGAGACCTTGTCTCAAAATAAAGGTGCAGGTCTTGGAGAATGCCTTTGTGTACCTAAGGCCTACCTGCCAGGAGTCTGCCTATGCATATACATGCTGTCACACAGCTGTACATACCGACAAGTACACACCGCCACCCCTAGAAAATGTGATTACAACTTATCCACTAACTGCCAATAGCTGCCACTTTGCTGAATGGGGAATATTGAGCTATTTTTATTAAAAGCAGACATAGTCTAAACTAATGTTTTGTACTATAGATCCCAGATTGTTAACCAAAGGGTGGATTGATAATAGAAATAAGAATATTAAAAAAAAGTGTTGTGGGCAGATATGAGTTTTACATAGAGAATTCTAGAGGCCAACTGAAATAATGAGTTTGCCAAGAGTTGTAAGATCAGCCAAAAAATTCAGGTATATTTAAAGATATAGAAAACACAAGGAGACTTACTTCTCTACTTCTCTTTTGCGGCTATCGGTGGGTTTTGTTCTCAAGTCAAAAACACCAGGGCTCTGGCTGCAAATGTGGCAGAGGACGGCCTTGTTGGACATTAGTGGGAGGAGTGGCCCTTGTTCCTGTTGGAGTTCGATGCCCCAGCATAGGGGAATAGCAGGGAGGGAAGGAGGGAGTGGGTGGGTGGGTGAGCATGCTCATGGAGGCAAGGGAGGGGGGATGGGATAGGAGGCACCCAGAGGGGAGACCTGGAAAGGGGATAACATTTGAAATTTAAATAAAGAAAATATCCAATAAAAGAAAAAAATTACAAAAAGACAAAGTTTCACCACCAAACAAAACAAAAACATATTCTTCAAGAATAGATTAAAATCATTACATGAGAGGAAATTTAAAAACAAACAAACAAACAAAAAAACCCCACCAGGGTAAAAACAGTTTTCCCATACTTCTTCCTGTTATTACTTCTTGGAATCTTTAAAATAATTAGAAAAAAAAAAAAAAACTTCCTCCACGATCACAGCATGATTGACTTCTGAAATTAAGACTGCTTGGGAAAGACGGCACGAAGAGCCAGCTAATCTGTCTTGCCTGACTCAGAAGCTCTGGAATTCCAGTGCACATTTCTCACAGCTGGGCAAGGGTTTGGGTTGTGGTCAGCTGAGTCCCGTGACGACTGAGAGCAGCATATGGCAGCTCATTCTGGATGCCACTTTGATCTATTTTTAAGGGCTGCAGTAAGGACTCAAGCAAATGTGGCCTTTCTTCTTTAGCAGTGGACCTTCAAATATCTCTGAGTTCTTGTGATTAAAATCATCAAAGGCAATTGTTGACAGTGGTTACATGCAGAGATATGGACTCATGGAAAATCAAGTGTGTCCAACGTGGCGTGCTCTCGTAATGGCTCAGGAGTGGCTTTGGGGCATCCTTGCCTCTAAATACTGAAATAAGTGTGTTCCTTTCAAATAAGCAAATCTCATTCTGTAGTCTCCAAGTACTCTTCTTGTTCATGTGAAAGTATAAGAAAACTTTAACATCACTTTGAACCTTTGCATAAAATGCCATCCTTCTGAAATAAAACCTCTTCAACTTCTGTGTGGAATACAATTGATCTCACAGCAGTTGAGAATTGAATGGCGGTTACTAGGAGTGGAGGAAGGGGTAGATGGGGACGGACATTTACACAGGATTAAGAAATTATGATATGCTGCCACAGAATAGGTGACTCAGGTGGCAGAAATGTCTACTTTATAAAGCTAGAAGGGACTGAACTTTTTCTCCATTGAGAAAAATGACAAATATTTGAGAAGACAAATACGTTTAGCTTGATTTAAACATTGGGCAATGTGTGCATCCTCAAGACATTAGAAATACATGCATCTATAAAAATGTAAAACTTTATGGCTTTGTGTATTAGTCAAGGTTTTTAGTTTAAAAAAATCTTGAAACTAACCCTGTTTTTAAACTATAGGCTTTATACACGACAGACTGAATCGGCTATATTATTAGCAGTAACTAGGGAAACTGGCTGTGGTGACACAGTCTTGTGTCACCATCACTGATGAGGCTGAGGCAAGGGGCCAGCCTGGTCTACATAATAAGGCCCTATCTCACAGAAACAAACAGCCTGATAATAATCATAGCTGCCTTTATTATTAATGTTAAATAATAACATTTCCCACTGTGTATTTCCCAGAAATTAACAAAAGAGGCTACATCTTTGTGTATTAGGAAAATGGGACCACCTGTATCCACCCAACACTTTTTTTTAGCTCAAGTGAACTATGCAGAAGCCCTAGGTCCCTAAATACAAAAATCATTGATATGGATAGGCAATACTTATCATTCCAATCTCATGATAGACATAGACATTCACATATTTTATGGGGCTTTTAAACATTGTGTCCTTCATATTATATCTCATACTTGAACTCATAAAAATATATGTACTCTTACGTGCCTCAGATTGGAATGTCATGTTTATTTATCTATGGCTCCTAACATGAGATTGGAAATGTTAAAGCAATGGACATTTTTATTACCTGGTACATAGCAAGGGGGAATGGGTCCTTGAGGTAGTTCCAGTGAAAACGTTGGTCTGCTTCTCATCAGGGGGAAAGAATAGGGAAAGGTCCAAGCTGGGAGCTGGCGTTGTGCACTGTGTATTCAGATGCTGATTTCTGTAGCCCAGAGGTCTTGTTGCAGTCTGGGATGTTGTCACTTTTCTGAAGCATCTCCTGTTGTATAAAAATATATAAACAGTATATATGTATACTGTTGTATAAACATTGTTCTCCTTCACCTCTGATTGGTTAATAAAGAACTGATCAGCCTATAGCTGTGCAGGAGAGTTAAGGTGGGACTTCCGATCCCAGTGAGGGGACCCAGGTAGAGAGAGGAGAGAGAAGTTGCCATGAGCAAGAGGCCATAAGAGACTTTCCTTGAGAGAGTCACCATGAACAGGTGGCCATGAGAGAGTGCATTTCTAAGATTTGTGATAAACAGCTTCTTTTGATGGTACATCTAGAGTTACCATTATCTTGCTAGCTGGAAGTGCAAGCTCCTTCTCTCTGATCCAGCAGTCCTTGGCTTCCTTCAACACTTTTTCTTCACCACTGACCAATGATAATGTACTATCTCTAGAACCAACTAGTAGGCAATATAAAGACTTAAATAAGAGGTGACAACATCCCATTATAATTGCTGCATTCTGGGTCTTAGAGGTAAGTCACAAATATGGCACTAAGCAAATAGAGGAGGGGTATCAGGGTTTCAATTCCTGCACAGAACATCATGACCAAGAAGAAAATTGGAGAGGAAAGGATTTATTCAGCTTATACTTCCACATTGCTGTTCATCACGAAAGGAAGTCAGGACAGGAACTCACACAGGGCAGGAACTTGGAGGTAGGAGCTGATGCAGAGGCCATTTAGGGTGCTGCTTACTGGATTAATTCCCCTGACTTGCTCAGCTTGCTTTCTTATAGAATCCAGGACCACCAGCCCAGGGATGGCACCATCCACATTGGGCCCTCCCACCCTTGATCACTAATTGAGAAAATGTCTTAGAACTGGATCTCATGGAGGCATTGCCTCAAGGGAGGCTCCTTTCTCTGTGATAACTCCAGCTTGTGTCAAGTTGACACAACTCACATTGCAATAATCTTCCAAATAGAAACTGTACATAGGATGAATCTATAATTCCAAAAGCAATAGCAATTTAAGTTTAAAATAAAACCTTAGTCCCTCCCATATGGGAATTAGTGATACAACTCTGGAATCCTCTCCTTGACGTAAGCAGGGATCATTTGCCAGAGTCTCGCTTCTTCAGTAAGGGCCTTACGGCCTGTGTGTGCTCTGCTTAGCCCAGTGCTGGAGTTTTTGTCTTCATGGGAGGTGTGCTTGGTAAGATTTAAGTCTAATGTTCGGAAAATGTTCATATATGTTTTTACATAGAATTTTCTTGGTTCTTATTCTGAATTTTTCTTCTGTTACTGTTGGTTTCTTTCTCTGAAATTTACATCTTCTTCCTGCTTACCTCAAGAAGAGTCTATTTTTCGTTCCCTGTTTCTGGATTTACAGGATCTTAGCCTGTCCTTGGTTGATTTTCTATGAAATACCTTTTGCCTCAGAATTTTACCTATTATTCATTGCACTATATTTTGTGTATTTTCTCTACTTTATCATTCAGTCCTGTCATTCGACTTTTAACTTGATATGTATTACATTAATTTTGAAATTCTTATTGTTTCTTTACTCAGCAGCTATCACTTTAGCTATTCATGAGGGACCATCCGGAGTCTCCTTGTTCATGGGAGTCAGTGCAGCTACACCTATCATATTCACGAGGTAATCACATTTTTCTAGTTTCCTTTAGTTGCATTTTAAATGTAGACTTAAAATGTTTCTCATTATACTAAATTTATATATGTTCAGTCTCCTAGATAGAAAGAAAAACCCTTGCTCCTTCTACTCCATGAAAGGTTCTTGTCTTCCCTAACTTCACCTTAAAGACTATTCATGCTGTTAACAAATTTATCTCTTTTGTAAACTTATAAACTCCAATAAAAACAATCAAATATACCTCTCGTGGACCAAACAGACTCCATCTGGATAAGCACACCTGCCAATCAATGGCCTAAGTTCCCACTTGCTACCTATTCCAGAGGGTGGGATTCCTCTTCTGTTTCCTGGGTTTGGGACTCCCCTCCCCAAATCACTAAGACCTAAGAGTTTCAAATGTACATCGAAGGAAAAATTTCTCACAAATGTGCTTAACTTTATTCTCTACCTCTAATGTGTGCGCGTGCGCGTGCGCGTGCGCGCGCGTCGTGCGTGTGTGTGTGTGTGTGTGTGTGTGTGTGTGTGTGTTGTTTCATCGTCTTAAAAAGTCCAAGGAATTACTCAAAATCTACATCCAGGACAGCTCCAGAGAAGCAACCCACAGATGCTCCAGTCTACTCTCACAGACTCAGACGCTTCTACTGGACCTGCTCCTTCTTACCCACAGATGGTTCCACGGACCCTGGACCACAAGAGTCAGCCAACTCTCCGGAGACTGGACCAGCATCCCCACCCCGTGCTCATTTTCCTAGGCTTCCCAGAGACGCGTCACCCAGAGTCAGCAGGAAGTAGCTAAAGATCACAACGACCCTATTCCTGCTTCACCATTACCTCTTTCTAGTTTTCCCTTTTTTAAATTAACCAAAATGAAGAAATGTTAGCATTCATTCTAAGCTCTACCCCACAGTATCACACGACGCTCCTTTTGTGTCTTCTTAATAGAATATTTCTTAGAGCTACTATAGGACAGTATTGAGCAGGTCAGAGACTTTACAAATCCTCCTGTCCTGACACATGCTTAATCTCAGTATTGATATTGCCTCTCGGAGTGATGCATTTATTATATTCAATAAACTCACCGCAGGTGCATCCTTCCATCCTACCTGTACAGTTTGCTCTAGGTTTGGTCCTTAGTGTTGTACTGTGAATGGGTTAGACAAACTTACTTGATAGTTCCTACATTCTAGTATCACACAGAATGCTGGCTCTGCTACTGATCTGTTTACTGTCTCCTGCATGTCATACAGCAGGCAAGATGCACAGCATAGTATCCTCAGACTTGTTTCTTTCACTTAACATTATGCTTTTAAGTTCTACTCACCTCTTTTCAAGACTTGACATTGATAAGCCATTTCTATTTTTTTTTAAAAAAAAAAAAAAACAGAGTATGTTTCTTTTAATAAAGGTTTAAATGTTCAAGTTTTCTAGCACTTAAAAGTCGCTTATTATTATTTGCTACTGAAATATCAGTGGAAGTATATTTACTGAAAATTTGATATTTAAGGACTAGTAAAACGCATCACAGTACAAGTGTGTTTTAGAACGTAATTTAAGACTGAAGTATACACATGCAAGGCTTTTAAAATGTATCTGACATGAAGCAAAACTGCTTATAGGGGAAAGCAAGGAGCTATATCATGGTTAGTTGACAGGATAGGCAGAGCAAACACTATCACCCTGCCAAGAGGGAAATTTGGAAGCACGACAGAGCAGAGAACAATTGCTGTTTGTAGAGTCTTTTCCCACAATTCCTTTCCCAGCAGTGTGTTTGAATACCCTTCTTTGGCATCTCTTGAAGACTTCTTTGTCTCTAACAATGAGTATGAATACTCCTGAAAATGGATGAGATGAAAGCCCTTAAGACAACCTGAAGAGGCAATCAACTGTCCTCTCATATAAAAGAGAAAACGTTTGAAAGTCTACACAAGGAACTTTATACCTATTCATCATCATTAAAGTAGATAATTTTAACTCAACAAGAATTTTTATCTTTTCCTTTTATGTTGGCCAACACCTATCACTGTGGACAGTCTACCAAGATAAACAACATAAAGAAGAGGTTGGTTTTGGGTGGTGGGCTCAATGACCTCTGTCCTAGGATGGGTGACCCTCTGCATGCAGTACTGTACTGATGTAGGTCATCACTGGAGAAACATGTAACATAAGAGGTTTCCTTTCCCACCCAGGGAGAGGAAGGCACTGTGGAGAAGTATACCTGCAAAAGGAAAATTTACTTCCTCCAGCAAGGCTCTCCCCACCCCCACAATGTTTCCTCTATCTCCCAATAATATTATTAGCTGTACCCATGCCTCTCATGCTTAGCCTTTGGGGGTCAATGAAGATCCACAACTACTGCTTTTATTCTGTTTGTTTTCCTTTTGCTATTGGGCAGGAGTCTCAAGTTTCTTGGACTGATCTTTAACTCGTGGCCTCAAGTGATTACCTTGAGTCCCTGGATCTGTGAGTTCGCACCACCACCCTAGGTGAGGCAAATGCACAATTGCAGATTGCTCATCACAGTGGGTTGGAATGAACTAGAAAGCAATAAAATGTATAGTATCCCAGTTGTGTTTGTCAGGATATTATTTATCTTGGCGGTGTCTCTAGACTAAGGCAATCTCTAAAAGCCCCTGACTATAAAGTAAAGCAAAGTCTGTCGATGTAGTAGTAACGTATAGGGTCAGAGCTAAGTTTAAAGCTAGGAGCTGCATCGCTACAGGATGTCATGAGATGTAATTAAAAACTACATTTCTTACCTTCCTATTTAATTTTTCATATGTATATCCTTTATGTCTTTAATCAGAAAAGAGATGTCTTAATTGGCAAGTTGCCTCTCTTCCCTGTTATTTCTTACTCCACTCTCTGTAAGTATGCTGCAGGAAACACTGTTCTTTCTTGCTTGTGCAGCTTGCTTGTGTAGCTCTCCTCTCGGACTGTTACCTTTTCCCCTCAGTTATGCAGGTAGGTCTGCCTCTAAGGCTCACAATTTCTCTATTTCCCTCTTCATTTGGCAAAGGGCAATCATGAGAGTCACTGAGATAGCTCAAACTGCTTCTGGTACACCTGCAGCTTATGATTGCTGTTTCTAGCCTTCATTGTATTTATGACCAAGGAAAGCCTTTGAAAAGCCCACTGGGCTTCTAAAATAACTTTGCTTTGTGCTCAATCCTAATAGAATTCACCATCAACCCATCGTTTTTTGTCTCGAATTCTAGACAAATGCAACACCATTCACTCTCACTCTATCAGAAATAACTGTAGAGTTTGTTAATTTTCGGTATCTAACTTTCCAAATCCTGTCCACTTGACTTCTGCAGTATCTCCTGAATGACTCCCATTTCCAGCAGTCCTGATTACATTCTTCTCTAATCCACATGAACATGCACATTTGACCACTGGTTTTGAAAGTTCAGAAGCTCAGCTCATGGGGAATGAACATTTGTTTAATATTTCTATTCTCTGTAAGGACCATCATATTATCTTGCTAATTCATCCATTAATTGGCTATCATGTTCTCAGGTTCTCAAGCTATAATGTGTTGGCCTTGGAAATCTTCCTCTTAGTGCATGGCTTAAAGATATAAACAAGACAGTGATTGGTGGAATCTGCCTTGCCCTTTGACATTATATGTTTAAATGCTAAAAGAATATGTGGTGTTTTGTGCCTTGCAGTACAGTGATGGAGAAATGTCCCTCACCCATTGTATTCTCTCCAGCATGTCACACAGGAGGCACAGTCAGAGAAATGAGAGGCAACTATGTCAATATTATGTGATTTCTATGTATTCATTTTTGTTCGCTAATAATGTATTATTCACATATTAAAATTCCATCCTCAACTGTATAATTGATAAATTTTGGCACTTTGTATAATTATATAATGACCTCTATCCCAAGACATGGGACATTTTCTCTCTGTATATACTTTCTTCTTTAGACTTGATCTCTCTCTCCACTCTACATCCCTAGAAGTGATTGACTGGCCTTCTCCAAACATAGTTTGCCTCTGATTAAGTCAGAGGGAATCCACATGGGTTTTAAACCAGGATCAGGACTCCTCCGTATCTATTTATTTCTTAATTTTATTTTATTGTGCATTATGGATGCAGTGCCCATGGAGGCCAGAAGAGGGCGATGGATTCCCTGAGATGGGACTTACCCTGTGTGCTGCCATGTGGGTGCTGTGAATGGAATCCTGACCTTCGTGAAGAACAATCAACGCTCTTAATCATTTTGCCATCTCTCCAGTCCCCACACCTGTTTTTTATCATCACTCCATTTGTGGTGTGGTTACTGCTCTCAACAATTGCCTTTGCTATCAATTAAGAGCAAAGATACAGCTATAGATGATACAGAGATGGGTGATGTACATGTAGATAAAATTTACCTTCACCTGTTCCTTCTCTGTGCCTATGAGAGTCTGACCTACCAGGTTACCCTCCTGAAGAACTCGCTTTGATGTTTCTTGCAATACAGACCCAAACTCTATGCTTCCTCGGTTTCTTCAGTTGAGAAAGCTTTTATTTCTCCTTCAATTTGAAAGACAATTTTACCTTAAATACATGACTCTCTTCTTGTTTGTGCATAATGATGTTTTACATTTTATTTTTAATTAGTTCTACCATCACTTGGATTGTTGTAAGAGTGAAAGAGTGGACCGGGTGGCTTGTGGTTACAGGATTTCTCACGGTTGAGGAGCTGAGACGTTTTCAGGATGAAGCTGTGAGGGGAGGCCTCCTCCAAACTTCAAACCTCTGGGTTTCCAACTTCATTCACAGTGGAAAAGGCAAAGCAGCTCTCTGCGTCTCTTCTACCAAGGTGCGGCCTCATTTCTTTCCCCTTATCTTGTGTTGTTTTGGTTTGTTTTGTGGTTGCTTGCTTGTTTTGTGCATCAAAGACTGCATCTTATATTAGGCTTACATGGAACGTACTACATGCCCTAGAACTGCTTTGAACTCATAGAAATCCTCTTGGCTCCACTTCCCCACTGGTGTTCATAGGCATGAGCCCTGCACATGGCTTACTGACTGCTCTTGAGAGCTCTATCTTCATGATCTAAGCACATCTGTCAACTAAAATCACCAGCAGGGAAGTTAGGGTTTAACTGTAGCAGTTTTGGAGAGACATGTGGCCAGGTCACAGCACCTCAGCAGACACTCTGGTTTGATTCCTTGTCTTCTTTGATGTTGAAGTAATTACTTAAAATCAGCCGCTGCCGTGGAGGCTCTGCCTAGCTCAGCCGCCATGTTTCTCAGCCAGAGGCCACCTGCGCACAGCAGCTAGAACCGGCCAGCCAGAAAACACCAGCCCTGGCGACCTCGAGACACCAGCGTGGGAAATGGCTCTGCCAATCTTCTATACTATCTTCCCAAGGCTGGGCATTGCCCAGACCATTCCACCATCCATGTGGGCCCAGTAAGAGAATGAGACTCTAATTCTTGTAGATTAATCAAAGGCTTTATATGTTTGGTAATGATTAATAACAAGATGCCCATACAAAGGGAGTTGTATCCCAATTAGCTAACCTAATTATAAGTTGTTCCCCACGAGTGCTCTCCATACCTGTGTGGTTCTCGATCCTCCTACATCTCTGCCTCTCTAACTCCTCCTCTTCCTTTTCCTCTTCCTCTCCTAACTCCTCCCACCTTACCTCCTCCTACACTTTGAAGCCTTTTCTACTTCAGTTTGCTTTTCTGCAGTTTGCAAGTCATGTTTTTAGATATGGGTGGTTTTGCTTTTTCTCTTCCGCGTCTGCGTTTTAGTGTGTGTGAGCTATTTATAAATGTTAGAATATTTCTTCTCTTCTGTCTTTCCATACTTTCGTTATGTCAATTGTGTGTGCACTGAAATTTTAGAAATTATCTCCTGCTTTTTATATTCTAACTCTGTTTTATTTGGGATTATTTCATTGCTACTTCTTTCTGTGCCACAGCTCGAGGTGTCTGTGACCTTTGGGCTCTATTTCTCTCCTTCACTGTGTCTACTCACCAATCCATAAGAAACAATCAGCATTTCCGTTTTCCTATCTTTTGATTCTCAGTGTATCTGTACATGTGACTACATGTTCACAGGTTCTATGAAGTTGGTAAATTTTGTTTTACCAAAGCCCTAAATACATCTAAGTCATTATTACTTTAAATTCTGTGCCCAATAAATCAAAACTGGCTTCACATCTGAGGCTAAGTCTTAGGCTCCCTTTGCCCCTGAATGTTATTTCCTGTTTTTTAATCTCTCTTTAGAGCCAGAGAAGATGCAGTTAGGAGTGACAATCTAGGTAAATAGGGTGTCACTGATGTCAATGTCAGAGAAACAGGGTTGCATTTTTACCTTTGCCTGAGCTGCTGATTCTGGCACTCTTGGCACTGTGTTCTCCTTGGTCTTCTCAGGTCCTCTTTGAGAAGCTCAGCTGAATCTTGCTCTTCTTTCCACTGAAATATACACGTCGGGGAAGGAGAGACGCTGGTTTCCTCATCTCCAGCTCTCAGCCACTTGGACCACTGACTATGATCCTAGTGCACTTTTCTTAGCTCCCTGTTCCTTTTAGATGACATACAGTGGACAGACAGGGTTAGATCTAGAGAAATATTCTTTCCCTGCATGAAATATGGCCTTGGAGCAGATGTTTGGGCATGGTAAGCTTTCTGGGAATACTTTACAAATTTGCTCCCTCCATCCCCATTGACAGCCAGGAACACAATTTTCTTGACTCTATATACGGCTTGTAGAAGCTCAGATCCTGGAAAAACTACAAGTCCCTCAGACTGCAGCTGCCTGGAATTTCTCGTGCCTGAACTAATCTAAACATGGCCTCTAGAAATTTGTAACAATGAAAACTTAACTATTTCCACCACGTTACAGTTCCAGCCCTTTCTCGTCTAGGCCAGCATCTCTCAGCTCCAGTGCTGTGGTTTAACAGCCTCCCATGATTTGATTACTATTTTTGTGATCTTCATTTTCCGGGGAGAAAATACTGATTTTCAGTTACTACTTAAATCCTGAAAATTCTGTGATGTTTTGAGAATGGAGCAAAGATATGGATTTTCAAATGTAACATGTCAGACAGGAACATCCCGACATCCCCAGGATGCCCCTTTCCTCCTCTTAGCCTGAAATTTCCATCACCTGCTTGCTTGGCTGTTCATTGATACCCCACAGAGCTTGGGACCAAAGTGCTTTCATTTAGCTTTTATGTCTATTCCATTTTCCTCTTTTTACATCAATGTGTATACTACCTCTCAGACCACATTCAAGCCAGCTGATCTCCCCATCTCCCCCTTCAACTCTAGCCAATTGATAAACCTGAAGAAAAGAATTCTTGTTTGTTTGTTTTTTTAATTTATTTTTCATCTACATTTGATTCAAATGATACAATTGTCATTCCCTCCATGAAATTCTGGGTCTCACTGTAAACATTGTTCATAGATGCATCTTAATGTACAGATTACCTGGGATTGGGAGCATTGTCTCACAGAATAGTTGACTTGCTTACTATCCATAACATTTCCTTTTTGAAAATAGCATAAGCCAAGATTTTGTGCATTCATGACTAATTTACAACTTTTTTGTAAAATTGTAAATAATTATATAAAAGCTTAACAGTAGCGTTGATCTGTAGCCCTAGGCCCAGCCAGTCTGTAGTCTTTGGGTAAAAACAATCTTCATGTGGATGCTTCGGAGTCATCCAGTGTGAACTTGGCCATTTGCAAGTTCAGTAGAGACAGATTTTTTACAGCAAAGGAAATGGTGAAAATATTCTGCCTTTGGGGTAATTGTAAAAATGTTTTAATGTGCCTCAGCTGGAAATTTCTATGTTCTGCAAAATGAAATGATCATTTTCTCCCTGTAAAAAGTGCCTTTCATGTTGGGAAGTATTTGTGAATTGAGGATATTTGAAAACTGCATGAAACATCTTCAAAGTTCACTGTTTGCCATGAGAGTGTGGATTTTCCTCCTTCTCTGTGCTGCTACCATGAGAGAGCCATGAGATTGAAACAATGCATCCAAGTTTGTGGGCTAGACCTAAGACATCATACCTCAGCCCAGGGGAGGGAATCCTGGCCTGAGCATACTGCCTTCCTGGAAAATTATAAAGGTGGCTTCTCTTCTCTTTTGCTTCTAATATGATTGGGAAAAACATGAAACAAAAGAAGGAATGAATGGGGAAAGAAAAGTAGAAAAGAAACAGAATTTCCAAAGTTCTATATGATAAGACTTAACATAAATAAATTTGATGAATTTATTTTATAATTAAAGTAAATGGCAGAAGGCCTTTCCAGTATACATTGGCTTCACTCTTCTGCAAATATTTTCCTAATCTATTCTAAAATTTGTGACTCAATATTTTAATATCACAAAATTCATAATTACTTTTTCTTTACAACCGTACATTTCAAAGAACCTTTTAATGGCTACACCCAGCTTTGATAAAATTGTTTTCAGTAGTTTCCACAATGTAATTGAAGGTGGTCATTTCTACTGTGTAAATATAGATTTTTTTTTTTACTGTTCAAAGAACAGAAAAAATACTGATGTCAATAAAGAAATCACTGCGCTGTTAAAGTCTTCACAGTGTCTGTAAAAATACACGGCCATGGTGAAATTTTTATGGGTTATAGGAGTCTGATATGAAGTGAACTTTCTGACTGCAAGTTTGATTAGGAACAGGTATTGTGTGCACTGTCATAATTCAGGGTAATATGCAAGAAGGAGAGGTAAGGACCCTGAAGTGAATGGTGGACTGGCAGCCAACCTCACAGAGTAAGCAGATGTGTTTATTCATTGTTTTCTGTATTTCCGTATTTATTGTAGGGAGACAGCTGGTGGCTAGATTTGTCTGGGCATAAAAGACGAAAGAACTATTGACAAAGCACCTATGTATTATCTGAAAGATAACCTGGAGAAGACAACTGGCAGAAAATATCAGGTTGTCCAAATAAAGTCTTCAGAAATCAGAATAGTAGAGTTAAGATTTAAAGAAATCACTTGATTATGCCAGGTAGTAACAAAGTTTGCCTTGACAATCATAAAGAATAAACATGGTGGAGACAGCCATTGTTCTCCCAGGTTTAGGAATATTTCTCAGGGTAGGAAAGGGATGACGAGTGACTATTGAATGCAGTTTGGTTACTGGGAACACTGACTTACGGAAGACGGGGTGAGCATGGAACCCACGCGAACCACATTGGTCTTAACAACTTCACTTTTTCCGCTTGTGATGTCTGCCGGGCAAGCTTCATGCATTTTCTATACTCACATCTATCTGAGGGCTGATTTCAGCTAGCTGAGTATGACACAACAGGGCACACATGCACTGTTGGTTTCCATGTATTAAACGTGCCAATGTGATTTTAGAAAATATGTTGAACCAATTGAAACTTTAATATATATATATTAAATATATGTATATATTTATATATGTATATATTTGTGTATATATTTGTACATATGTTTATATATGTAAATATTTGTATATATGTAATATATTTATATATGTTATAAGTATATATATATACACACATATATATGTATATATACATGTACATTACATTTGGTACCCATTTATTGTCCCTATATATATTCTATTATTTCTTTGTGAGGTTCTGTTTCCTAACAGTCATGATTCCCATTCTAAAGAATTTCTTCATAGTCTGGCCTGTGAACCTAAATTGTCTCAAGTTCCATTTTACTAAAATCTTCTCTGCTTAGATTGATGGTTTTTAAATTAAAGATCCATTAGTGCCTATCATTTACACAAGTGATGATTTCAGAATGATATTATGTGTTTTGACCATGGTACACTCTTCCTCTTTCTTTATCTTCGTTAAGTTTCCAATTCTGTGATGAAACTCCATGGCTGAAAGCGACTTGGGAAAAAAAGGGTTTCAGCTTACACATCCCAAGTCACAGTCCACTGAAGGAAGCCAAGACAGAACCTCAAGACAGGAATTGATCAGAGACCACAGGGAAAGTTGCTCATTGGCTTGCTTCACAAGGTTTGCTCGAGCTTCTCTCTTATGTAACCTAGGGCCACCTGCCTTGGGGTATGGTGGTCTACAGTGAGCTGGGCCTTCCCACAGCACTCACTACCTCAGAGGCTTGCCCACCGGCCAATCTTATGAATACATTTTCTTACTTAAGATTCCTTTTATTCAGATATTCCTAGGGATTTTTTTAAATTGACATAAATCAACCAACACACCCCTTCCTCGCTAGTACACTTTCAGTCTCCTTTCTGCCTTCATGTCCACATATGTAAAATCTCTGTTCTAGTTATTGAAAATAAAAGATATTTATCTTTCATTTACTACAATGATCTCCAGTTCTGTTCCTCTTCTGCAAATGATTTCATTTCTTCCTTCCTTCCTCTCTCCTTCCTTCCTTCCTTCCTTCCTTCCTTCTCCCTTCCTTCCTTCCTTCCTTCCTTCCTTCCTTCCTTCCTTCCTTCCTTCCTCTCTCCTTCCTTCTTTCCTTCCTTACTTCCTTTCTTTCCTTCTTTTTTTTTTATGGCTGACTATACTGTATTGTATATGTATCCCATATTTTGTTTATCAATTCACAATTTGGAGATATTTTTACTGCACATAGAATTCCCTGAATAATCATTCTCTTCTTATTCTTTGTCTTAAAATTATTAGTCTATTAACTTCCTGGCTTAGATAGTTTCTGAGGAACGATCTGTTTTAATCCTCTTCATGGTCACCCTGTATGGACTGTTTCCTCTTCTCAGGCTGCTGGAGGAGTTTTCTTTTCTTTGATATTTTTTTCAAAGTTTGTGCATCTAGGCACACATACACAGCAGCGACCTTGCTCTGGTCTGGAGGAGGAGGAGGAGGAGGGAGGAGAGAGGAGGAGGAGGAGGAGGAGGAATAAAAGAAGAAGAAGAAGAAGAAGAAGAAGAAGAAGAAGAAGTTGTTGTTGAGGAAGAGGAAGAGGAGTAGAAGGAAGAGGAAGAAGGAGGAGGAGGAAAAGGAGGAGGAAAAGACAATAACAGGAAGTGGGTCTTTTTTTCCCCCTGGAGGCTAACTCCTGCTTCACCATGATCCTGAAAGAGCATTTTTTCTGGACCCGTCTATTCCACAACCTTTCTCTTGAGCACCTATTAGACTTGTGAGTAAAATGTTTTAAGAATAAACTTTCCCTGTGTCCTGAGCCCTTACCCATAAAAAATCCTGGAAGGATTCCTTGAGAATCTCAGTTACTTCCTTTGCACCCATTTCTCAGATGTGTACCTTGTGTAGATGCCAGCTACACTGGGCATTGGGAAAACCCATTTCTTCTGTGTTTATGCATCTTAGTTGCATCTCCACTGAGTTCAAGAAAAGACAATTTTGTAGAAAATTATCTTTGTTTGCATTTTTATGCCTTCCTCTATTTGCCAAATCATATAATGAAGACTAATAATCATCAGCAGGAGGAGCTGGGACATAGCTAGGGTAGGAGATCTCTACCCTCAAGAATGAGATCAGCATGCTTATAAACAAAAAGCCAGCTCTCCCCTTCTTCCATTCTTTTTTTCTGCAAGGTCAGAACATAGGAGAACTGAACAGTGATCCATGTGGAGGAAGGTCCTGGACAGAACCTGTTTGTTTTTTATAAGCTGTTTGGTTTTGCATAAGTTATGACAGTGGTCCCAACAGAATAAGACAGTGATGTGGCCTTCTTTCTCATGAGGTTTAGAGCAATTCTCTCTGCAGCTTTCCATTAACTGGAGATGATCCCAGGAAAGAGGATATGCTCTAATTCAGTCTTCACACAGAATATTATCTTATGTAAAGGAATAACGTGTAATTCATTCACTCTACAAAGACTTCCCAGGCATAACAGAAGAAAACTCATTGTGAATTTCCAAAGACATGACTTAATGGTGAAAGAGTAATCTTCAAGATTCACTACCAAGGCACCAGGAAGGAAAAAGAGTCACCTTAAGTAAGCTTGTGTCTCCATCTGAAGACGAACGTCCTTTGTGTCCATGGTCTCTATAAGAGCTCTGTGAACTTCGTGTCAGTCCAGAGCCGTGGCTCTCAACTTTCCAAATGCTGCAACCCTTTAACGCAGTTCTTCATGTTGTGGTGACCCTCAAGCTTCAAAATTATTTTCGTTGCTATTCTATAACTGTAGATAGAGCGAGTTCAGATCCCGTATTTATTGCTAGCTGATGTGAACCTAAGTAACATAACAATATTAATTAGTTTTTGTCAACTTCACACAAGCTGGAGTCATCTGGGAAGAGGGGACCTCAGCAAAAGGCCTGTAGGCAAATCTGTAAGGCATTTTCATTAGACATGATTGACATGGGAGGAACAGACTCACCTGGGCAGGTGGTCTCTCTTATATAAACAAACAAATTGAATGAGTCACTGGAGAAGAAATCAGTAAGCAGCCCTCCTCCATGGGCTCTGCTCAGTCCCTGTCTCTTAGTTGCTACCTCAAGTTCCTACCCTGACTTCCTTTGATGAGGAAGATTTGTGAAATTAAATAAACCCTTCCCTCCTCCTGTGTTGCTTTTGATTGTGGTATTTATCACAGCAAAAAAAAAAAAAAAAAAAAAAAACAGTGGCTCTCAGTCTCTCTAACCTTCAGTTTAGCGTTCTCTCTCTCTCTCTCTCTCTCTCTCTCTCTCTCTCTCTCTCTCTCTCTCTCTCGACATTGATGACAATGGTTGTTTCCTAATTTGGGTGATCATTAACTATCATTGAAGATGTGTTACCAAACATGCACATTATATCCGAGGTTCTTCGGGACGGTAAAATGTACTTTATGCTGTCCCTGTAAGGACGTCAAGTTCATGAACAGTAGGAAAAACTAGACTGGAATTTCTTTGATATGTGTTCAAGAACAGTACATTGTCACAGCTCATAGGTACTAATTAAGTAGGGAGATGCGAGACAAAAGCACAAGTTTGCTTTCCATGGCTGGCTATGCAGAACGGAAGATTTGAAAACTGCTTCGATTGACCAAGAAAACCTACGTGCTTGTGAGTACGTGGAAGATGACATCACATTGTTCTACCAGCATTCTGGATGAAAATGGGGAGGAAGTTGAGGGTGGGGGATTCAGGAAGGAATCAGAGCTATGTGTCCTGAGGACATATTGGCCATAGAACTCACTTCTTCCTTCAAGAAATAGCTATGGCAGTGTTAAGTGCCAGCGTGGAGTTTCCAGTGTGTATTTTCTGGCTAGGGGTATAATTTTTATTCCCGTTTATTGACTAAGAGCTGCTCTATTTGCTGAACTAACCATGTCACGAGGCTGTGGGGCGCCTTGCGGTTTCGCCTGCAGTACACACCGCTTTCCCATAGATGGCGGCATTTCACAAACAACCTCCCCATAGCAGCCTCCTAATCTGTTGACAGGATTAGGGACCCCTGTTGTTTTACAGGAAGTAAATAAATCCTTCTGGTATTCTGAAAACCTCAGAAGTGTTTGCGAGTGGTAAGGAATTGTTTATTCTGTGGCGAATGGTATCAAATGAATATTTACGGCGTTTAAAGCAATTACCCCAGATTGAAGTGGACCCCTGCTAAAGCCCAGCCTGTTCTGGCTGGCTTAGGTAGGAGTGAACTCTGCTCTAAGAAAACGGGAATAGAGATGGTCTTTGCTTTCTAACCAGATGTAGAAACTAAAACAAATTCTCAACTCATTATGTAAAATATAAGCCATATGGTGGTGTAACTACAGAGAATAAACAGAATAAAAGATATGTATGTGAGGAAGAATTAACCAAGTAGTGGGAATGTTTAAGCAAAGGGTTAAAGTCAGCTTCAGTCCATTGAAATTCCCAACGTTAGATGATGTTAAAGTGTCTGTCTGGTCATAAGCTGGGATGTGGTTTTCTCTTCCTCTTTCTGTTTCCTTTCTCTCTTAATTCTTCTCCTCTCACCTCCCCTTCTCTCCTTTCTTCTTTGTTCCCTAATATAGATTGTTATTGTTATTTGTTTGTTTGTTTGCTGTAGCCCAGACTGACTTCAAATTCAGTGTCCCCAACCTCCCACACCTCAGCCTCCAGAGACAGGAATTCCAGACCTCAAATACCACAGAAAGTTCACTTTCATTCTTATTCACGAGTCTTTGTGTGTGTTGTATGAGGCAGGAGTGTTCACATGTGCTTCAGGGTGTACCTGTGAGCCTGTGAAGGCCAACCGTCCATGTTACATGTCTTCCTCCCCAGCTCTGTGCTTTATTGTTTACAGCAGAGTATGTCATTAGTTGACATGGAGCTCCGATTGGCTGTATTGACAGTTCCCAGGGTCCCCCTGGCTCAGTCTCCCAGTCTGTGTCTGGGTTTACAGACACAGTTAGCAAACACATTTTTTCTTTTCTTAATGATGCTGAGGATATGAACTCAAATCTTCACACTTGCACTACCAGCACCTTATCACCAAATCATGTCCTCATCAGGACCCTTAAATACACTTTGACATATTTAATGATACAATAATGATACAAATAATTATCTATCCATGAGACTTCCAGTAGGGCAATTAAATGATTATATCATTAAATTTCCCAGTACTCTTAGATATATTGTATTTTTCTTCTAATTTATTTTTACTGCTCAACTTATTCTATCTTTCAACAAGTTGAGGATTTTTCTACAAATTTGTATCTGTGCTACAGTTTTAAAAGTTCCCCTTTTCCTTTCAACTCTGTAACAGATCTTATATGTGCAACACATCTGTAAAAGCATCTTAAATTATCTGTCTCGACTCTAAACGTAATTAAAGGGTAGTTACAATGAGAGAGGCTAAGATGATGGCTCAGTCAATACAATGCCTGTGGTGTGTGTACAACGACCTGACTCTGGATCTCCAGAACCTGCAAAAATCCAAGACTTGGAGGAGGGACAGAAACAGGCAGATCCCTGATGCGTATTTACCAGACAGGCACACCAACACCATGAGCTTCAAGTTCAACGACAGACCCTGGCTTGAATGTAGAAAGTGAAGGGTAAAGACATTTGACATTGGCCTTAGGCCTCCATGTGCACATACACAACAACATACATGCAACACCACACACACACACAACACGACATACAAACCAACAGACATGCTAAAGAACAATTAGAAATACTGGGATGGATTGCTTTTGTTTGTGTAGACCAGGCTAACCTCAAACTCACAGAGATCCATCTGCCTCTACTTCTCCAGTGCTGGGATTAAAGACGTGAACCACCAAGCCTAGCCAAAATCTTGAGAAAATGCAAAATTAATAATAGTTTAAAGTGCCTCTTTGAAACCATATAATTACAGATATGTATGGGATGTGGTCTAATATGCCAATATGACTAGCAAATTTTCAGAAAGCAAAGAGAAAAAAAAGAAGAGATTTGTTCAACGTTTAGTAAAAATCCAAGGCTGTAGTCTCCCTCCCCTCCTCTCCTTCCCTCTCCCCGTCTCTCTCAATATATATATGCATATATATATTCATAGATAGATAGCGTATGTATGCTAGTAACAAAAAATCCTGAATATGACTTGCTTTTCCTTTTACATGTATGTTCATGTAAATATAATTAAAATCACGAGAAGTCATGTCATCTTGAGGACTGGGATTAAGGGCACCTGAGCTGTTAGTCCATTTTCGTGGGCTCTTGTCTTAGATCATTAGACTTTACCAGAGTTTGGCAGAGTTCGGTGTCCACCCCTGACATGAGTTTCTAGCTGGGCTGTCTATACTGCTATCTATCTACGTGTGATCTGGAAAACATTTCTGATCCTGTCTGCATTTCTAAAGTAAGCGGGGCACTTACTGTTCCACATACCTAAGTAGATTTTCTCCTTGGTTACAGATCCTCTGTGGCATCTTATTTCTTCCTGTTTAGTGTGTTAGGCATCTCTCAGTCCCTTGCTATCCCCCATCATCACTCTGCATTAGGGCGCTCCTCCTGACTGAAGGACTGTGCTTCTCATGCCACTTCCTTTCAGTGTGTCCAGAATACTTTCCCAAAGCACGCTGTCAGAGCAGTCAGTCACTAACCCATCTCAGTCCTCTCCCTGATAGTTGAGATTGTTCTCCAACTCTGCCTTCTCAAGGAGAGCTAATTAGGTTAAATCAGTTCTTCCTGTCTCTGAACATGGCATATGTGGTCACCGATTCAATGACTTCTTTTCCTTTCCCCACATCAAGCAGTCTCCTCTTTAAAGTGCTGACCTTGATATAGCTACAGATTCATCCTTGTATGGAACTTGGCCCAGAACACAGCAGAGAATCAACAACCAGCCCCCAGGAGGCAAAGTGAACCCAGAGGGGGCACAGCACCTGTGATGGTTGCTATTATTCAGGTCTTAGTCGCTCCTCTGTTTCCTCAGATCTTTCCATGCATGTGATCCAAACTACACCTCTGTTTATCTTTTTATATTCATGTACAAACTGAACAACTGCTGCTAATTTTGTAGGAGCTAAAACTATCTCCTGCACAGTGAGTATTGTGATTAGATAACTAGCTGGTTCTTACTTATATCCCCCTGCATGAGAGAAACATCTCATAGTTCTGACATATGCTCCAAAGGGGGTCCCTCACTGGGAATAATTACAGCATGTTGGTTAAACACACTCTACTAATTCAGACCAGTGCAAGTGTGGGGGTGAACGAATTAATATGTGCACTTGCCTGGGATGAGGGAAACCCTCATAGCTAGTGAATTATCTCAAAGTGTGTCGGTGATGCTATGTCTAGAAAAGACTAGTCTTTGAGACAGTTGCCTGAATAAAAAGATCATGCTCACTGGTGGTGGTGAATCTGTTGAGTTCATCCAGTCTGTTGAGGGTCCCAATAGAACACGGACTCAAGGTAAAGGTGGACTGGCTGTGTTTATTTAAGCTAGGCCACTTTATCTCTTAGATCTAAGCACTCCAGATTCTTGGGCCTTTGGACTGAGGCTTACTGTGTTTATTCTAATGCTCTGGAGAACCTTGGCTAATACACTGAGTTTGTGTTCTTTCATTAGTAACAAATACCCCAGTCCTATTGCCTTCAGCTTTTTCAAGTCAGGTATTCAGCTATGACATGACAGCTACCAATAAATGGTTACAATGAAAAGACTTGTGCACCATTTCTGTGAACTAGGTGGTACTTTGTTCCTTCCTGATTTGCTAACAATAGAAGACACAGCCTCCAATGTTCTCGTTACTGCTGTTGTTTAGTGCTACTCTTGCTTGAGACCACTGTCTTGACTACCCATAGTGACAGTGTGAGTTTTAAACATTCCCTTGTTCCTGGAGGCATGAGTTAAGAGGGTAAAGGAACAAGATCTGGAGACAGTGTAATCTAAAGTTATGACCTCTGCTGATGTGAGGAGAGTCTCCACTCTTCTGTTTGATTTTCATTACCCATTAAGTGGAAATCACAGTAGTTATGTCAGAGGACTAGTGTAGAAAACGGATCTGTTTGCATTTAATAGAAAAATTAAAACCTTTTTGAGGCAGAAGCCGATTATATGGCCACAAAGTTTCCCTGGTACTGGGATTACAGACATAACTGTCAGGCAGGTCTGGCAACTTCTAAAATGTTTTGAAAGTGAGAAGTATTGGAACAGAACTGAAGAATGAATGTTTTGGTAAAGGGTTAACAAAGGAGAAATTAATTATGTAGAATTATTTAAAATCCTAGAGACCTGGGTGTTGTGGTGAATGCCTGAAATCCTAGAAGGCTAAATAAGACAAGAGGATTGTCAGGACTCAAGGCTCTTCTGGATTCTGTAGCAAGATGCTCCCTCAAAACCAAGCAAAAGTCCTAACTGAGGCTGTGCATACTTTAGAAGCAGACTTACCTGTACTTGTGTCCAAAGTCTGCTCTCTGTCTTGGGGTGACTTCAGTGTGACCTGTTTCAGTTCCTCATCAGTAAATTGGAGTAATAACATCTCTTCTGTCTTTGCTGTGAGGCTTACATACAATAGGAGGCTTACAACATAGGCTTACAACAGTAAGGAGACCGGTCCGACAAACATTCAGCGAAGACTCGCTTCATGTTTTCTTTGTTAGTTAGCATTTCGTTATGTGTAAAATACATCAGATAATCATGTTAAAATGAAAGTGGGGGGCATTATTGGAAAGAGGGGTTCTTGGCTTAAGAGATTTTAGCCCACAATCCATAGTGGTGATGCTTTTCGTCCTCTTCCAAAGCAGTCCAGTCCATCAAGGTGGGAGCATACAGTGAAAGGAAGCTGCTTACCTCATGGCAGCTAGGAAGTATAAAGAAGAGACTGATGTCCCACAATTCCCTTGAACGACAGGCCCCAGTGCCTGAAGAACCCCTAAGACCCATCTCTTAAAAGTCCACCATGTGCACAGAGCTCTGCCTTCCTGAGCACGGGGCTGACTGGGCAAGAGGGATCCCTCTGGGAGAGAACCCACTGGGCAGAGCAATCCCTCTGAGGAGAGAACCATGCCAAGATAAATGAACTGCTACTTTGCTGTCTCAAAACTGCAAGAGTTTGGCATCTTGAGTCACAAGTATGAAACATGACAAATAGCTGTATTTGAAGAGATCACATACTTCCTGAAGAGCAAAACTGTGTTCTTCAACTTGTCCTCTACATCTTCAGAACCTGTTGATCAAACAACCTAGTAAGGAGTTCTTGGGCAAAGGCAGATAGTTCACAAAAGCTGAAGCTCACTGGCTTGCTGCTGTAACAGTGCATACCTATGAGGGGAACTAGGCCAGCTCTCTGTGAGTGTTAGAACACATGGGATCGTTACCATGAGATAGAAAAGAAAGCCCATTGTAACATCATGCAAAAGAAACATAGACACTCTCTTACTGTCTAGCGGGCATGTGTGGGACACCCTGATTATTCAGGCATGGAGTGTGGAAGGACATTCAGTATTTAAGATTTCTATGACTGGGAGCAAGTAACCTCAGAATGAGCTGTGCCTCTATTAGTCTCTGACTGAGAGGTATAAGGTAAATAAACACAGGCAGGCAACGCAGTTTGGTGATGGTGTCCAGTTAAATAAACCCTTCATGGCACCTGGTAAACTGACACCAGGTTGCAGGGGCACAAGCAGCCTTGGCCTAGGCCTGGACTTTTCATTGTCTATCGATCATCATATTTCATACTAAAGTGTCTCAGCTTTCTTATAGGATTCTGCATTCGGTTGGCCTCCCATCCCCTTATATGGTGGCATTGCATAGCTTTCTTGTCGGAGTGACAACGTTACTGACATAGACAAAGCCAGGTCAAAGTTTCAGAAGAATCAACCTACCAATTCTTGATCCCCTGCCCTTGGGCTGAACATCATTGCACAAGGGTGTGCTACAGAGGAGGCCCTTACCTCCTGGCAAAAAGGAAGGAGAGGAGAGAATGCAACAAGAAGCCAAGCCAACACAGCCTCTAAAATCATGCTTCCTGTAACCTCCTTCCTCCAAGGAGCTCCCACTTTCTCTTTGTCATCACTGCCTGACACTACTAAGATATTACAAACCCATCAGGGAACTAATCCAGTCATAGACTGTTGTAGAAGAATTATTTAAATCACCAAATTTGTTGCTGTAAAATCTCCTACCAGAAGGAGACCAGTAAAGGAAAACAAAACTCAATAATTACGGTATAAATTGCACGCCTAGATTGGGCAGATTTACCACTACACTACTCTAATCCCCTGCTATGAGATTCCTTATAACTTGCAGTTTATCCAGGCCATGTGCTTGTCCTTCCAGCTCCGGCTCCTCTGTTGTCAGCTTCCTACTTCTACCTCTGCCTCCCTCCTGCTCTACCTTTTGTATCGAATTCCTCTCACTCTCTCATCCCTAAGCCTTTTTCTCCGCCTCCCCTTCTACTGCCCAATCTCTGGCTCTAGCCTTTATTTTACAGGTTTTAATTGGACAGAAGGTTTACAAGACATCACCTGTGTACAAATTCAATCATCCTCTGCAGCCCCTCCCAGGAAAGTGAAACTAGGATCAAAATACAAGGCTGAGGCTATCCACAACAGTAGGCAGAGAAGAAATTCATACTTTTTAAAAAAACATGGAAATTGTGTATCAACTGAGGCTTCAGTTATATAGTTAACAATATAAATAATATGAAGAAAAATGTACACAAACACATTAGATGAAAACAGAATCAGTCACAGAAATATAAGATTTCCCTTCACTGAAAGACATTACCCTGTATGACCTAACAGGGAGTCCAAATTGTTGCATATTTCATTTAAGCAACTTAAATGGTCCTAAACTGATATTATTAACATAGTATTATGATATGAATAAGTTTTTAAGTACTCATTTTACAGGGCCAGGAAGGGTGCTATAACTAAAGAACTAGCCAACATGTGAAAAGCGAACTCATCTCTCTATCTGTGTACCTATGTATCTGTGTATCTATAGTATCTGTGTATCTATGTATGTATATATGTATGTATGTATGTATGTATGTATGTATGTATGTCTGTAATGTATATATCTATCTAATCTGCTCTATCTATCTATCTATCTATCTATCATCTATCTATGTATCTATCTATCTATCTATCTATCTATCTATCTATCTATCTATCTCCTCTCCCCAGCCCCTTGTATGTGAACAGGATGTGCACACTGAAGAAACAAACACAAATTTTCAATGTGTTTTCTAACACAGAAAATAGGATGTTCCAAATAGGAAGACATCAAAAAACTGTCATGGAAGCCAAAAGAAGTGTTTCAAGCCATAAAATTATAGTTTGGGTTTTTCATCTTGGC
The DNA here is from genome assembly GCA_021653895.1 of Mastomys natalensis. Lineage (NCBI taxonomy): Eukaryota > Metazoa > Chordata > Mammalia > Rodentia > Muridae > Mastomys > Mastomys natalensis. Next base: position 1,000,469 of record JAJTUV010000022.1, on the reverse strand, counting down.
TTCACTCACACACACACACACACACACACACACACACACACACACCATGAAATGAAACAAGTAACAGAAAAAATTCAACACTAGTGATAAAATGTATCCAAGGCCATGTATGCTTTTCCACTTACCAAATTAAGGTAGCTTTTAGACTATGCTGAGATTCCATGTTACAGAAATTAGGCAACGTTAAGAGTCCATATATTGAACTTTCTGGAAGCATTAATAGCAATTTGTAACATTTGGTCTAGCAACTCTAGGTCATTAGTTAAATATATTAAAGAATAGACAGACATTCCAATATGACATCGCTTATAATCAGAGAAATTAGAATGGCCCAAACATTCAATCATAGACCCTGATTAAATGTAGGATTATGTATGAAGTAGGTTTTAGAAAAAGTGCTCATGTGAAAATATTAAAGACAAAGATTATTTTCCTTCAATTTGTAATAGTTTTAAATGAACTTTTGAAGATTTTATTTATTTTATGTCTATGCATGTGAGTGTTTTGTCTGCATAGATATTTATGTACCATGTGTGTGCCTGGTGACAGATCCTCTAGAACTGGTGTTATGAACAGTTGTCCATCACCATATAGGTGCTAGCCACTGAACTCAGGTCCTCAGCAAGGGCAGCCAATGCTTTTAAACCTTGTACTACTTCTCTAGCATGATATTTTGTAATATTTTTATAGTATTTTATTACCTTTTTATACAATCTCATGATTTCCATTTCTCTAAGTAAATGCCTGCAATTGTTAGCTAATAATAGTGTCATTTCAAGAGAGAGATCAGGGAAGAATAAGACTCCGGTGTTTAAATGGTGGGTGTTAGGGTGCAATTTCAGACTTATTTGATTTCATATTTCCAGCATCTGCAAATCAAGGCCATCAGTGTATTTGCATATTTACTCCAAAAATGATCATAAAGACCTTTACATGGATAAGGCAGCTGTGTAGATGTGAGATTCCATAACACGGTCATGAAGAGAGAAGCTGGAATTGATCCTATCAGCTATCCATAAAGGAAACTCCATAAAGGAGTCTCTCAGCTCTGTCCCCATATACAAGATAAACAACATAGCACCCATGTTCCCAGTTGCCATGGCTCCTGGAGAGCCTCTTAGGTTTGCGTTCCATGCCACAGCTGGTTTGGGCATGTCTCAGACATTCAAAGATCAAAGAACACCTTGCATTCCTGTGCACACCCACAAGCCATTTCTGGAGTCCTTCTAGCTGCGGAGACAAAAAAACCAGGAAAGTAAAATAAACTCCCATCCACCCCCATGGAACAGAGGCTGACATCAGAAGCCATATTGCATGGGAGAGAAGTTTAACAATGGGAGACAGTATTCAGAAAAGGCACAGTGAGACATAAATCCTGAAGAGTGACTGTCACCCCATCTCCTTTTTTTTCCTGTCCCCCACAACATTAAGCAGAGGTTTTATTTTTGTTTTGCATTTGGCCTCAACCTTGACCTACTGGTCAGAGACCCAAGGTAACACTATCAGAAGTCTACGTCAGTAAGGAGATGGCTCTTGATTAAATGACTTGGTCTTTCATTTCCATAGTCTTCTCCACTCTTCTCTCACCTGCTTTGACCACTTTTCCATGGCGCTCCACACACTCCAAGTAAGGAGAGAAATAGTTCTTGGTGTTAAACATTAAAGTTTGATACTCTGTAATTCCACTGTGGGAGATGTTATAAGAAATGAAGAGAAGATGTCATAGGACTGCTAGTCAAGTCAAAGTGATGCATGCTGTTCTCCTGAAGGGTCAAGTTCACATTCCTCCACATTGAGTGGCTCAGTGCTTGTAACTCAAGCTCTATGGGATCTGAGACTCATGGCCTCTGTGGACACCTGCATTTGCATGCACATACCAAACAGACACATAATTAAAAATAAACTAAGTCTACGTGAATACAATGTATTCCCAAGCTTTATCTAATAGCTTTAATTTATACTGGAAAGCTGAAAATTCCCCCTCCAGTGAGCTCCAAGATGGCAAGAACATAAATATGGTCTTCCTTAGCTCAATACATTAATAAAATAAATTATGAGACAGACTATCCTAACCTTGGACCCTAAATAATTTTCTCAAATGAAAAATGTATGAACTGGGCATCACATTAGCTATAAAAACCATTTGAAAATTAATACAGTATTTGTAGACAACAATGTAGCAAGGCAACTAATTCCTGGATTTTCTTCTTCCAACATTCTTTATCAAATTTTAAATCTTTTGGAGGCCCCCTGGTTGTTTTGCACTAAATCTGCACTTAAAAAGAAAGGTGATTTTAAAAAAAACAAAAACACCCTGAGGGCAAAATAAAGCACTTTGAACTAAGTCGAACAGTGCAGACAGAAAACACTGTGGTTTAGCTGAACATGTGAGCTCACCCTGCCTGGTTTAGCTGAACATGTGAGCTCGCCCTGCCAGGATTCGTAAGGCAAAGCGTTCTGGTTTATCCACGTATCATGGCAAATCTACATTGTTACCATATCAGTGTAAGGTATTTTCTAGAGTGATTCTGTTGATGTGATCTTATCTCAAGCTGAATGCCCCGTTCTCTTTATTTCCTTGAAGTGGCTGTACATACTAGGAATCCAGGCATACAGAGGATGCAGAAGTGGGTTGTGAGTTCAAGTCTGACCTAAGCTGTGTAGTGAGACTGTCTCCAGAATGTTTCTAAATGAAGGATGGTTTTGTTAGATTGAAATGCTTTGTGAAAAGCCTACATGTGTTGCAAATCATCTCATTGTTAAATATGCAGTAGATGTATCACCAGTGCTGTTTGCCCGTCTTGAGTGTCCATCAATTCTTCCCTCCCTCTCTGACATTCTACCTTCTGTTGCTTTTACTGTTGCTGAGACAGGCAATCCTATGGCGTTTAGGTGCACTGTAACTCACAATCGTTCTGCCTCATACTCCCGATGCTATTAGAGATGTGTACCTCCATGCCTGGCTTTATGACTTCCTGGCTCCTGCTCTTTTGAATTCAAATCTCTCCCTCCCAATCATACTCCAATGATTTCATAAGTGATACGATCTGCTTTATGGTAAAGAGTCTGGCTTTATCATAAAGTCTGATGCTTCCAACAGGCAGTTTCTCAAGGACTGCTGCTGTCCTCCTCACTGCTGTATCAGGGTTAAAGTCTTCAAAAACATTTCATCTGAGTTAGCGAGATGGCTCACTGGATCAAAGTGTCTGCCAAGTTTTCCAACTTGAATTCAATCCTGAGTCCCATAGGTAATATAGAAAACGGACTCTCCCTATTTGTCCTACCACTTCCACAGATGAACACACACGTCTGTGCAACACATGCACACACACTTATACACACACATACTTACATATGCATATCCACACAGAGAGCAGGGAAAATAAGCAGATGAATACAATGTAAGAGCGTTGATGAGTATTTCATCTGTTCTGGAGATGTCTACTACGTTGTTCCTCTAGCCTCCTTTCCAACATAGGCTTATCTAACTTGCCCACACTCCCGTTTCACTTTTTGCAAACAAAACTAATAAAAGTATAATCTCATAGGTTATAAAGATTCATATCATAAAGTTATTTTTATGTATATACTTCAATGAGCATTAAAAAGTAAACAAATAGGCTTGAAAGATGACTCAGGAGTGTAGCTTAGAGGCAGGTCACTTTCCAAGCATGTATTTGACTTCCAAGACCTCAAATATTAACTCAAGATATTAAGCATAAATTTGAGATCACTGTTCAGACAACAGGGCTCACCAGCTATTCATGAGCTGCTACTGCCGTCTTAAAACTTCTCCTTTCCCAGATATTGACATGACTGAGAAGAAGAAAGTATCCCATGGCTCCAGCCATATATGTAACCGAGGAGGCCTTGTTGGGCATTAAAGGGAAGGGAGGTTCTTGGTCTTATGAAGGCTTGATGCCCAGCATAGGGGAATGCTAGGGCGGTCAGGCGGGAGTGGGCATGTGGGTGTGGGAGCACCCTCATGGAGGCAGGGGGAGGGGAGTGGGATGGGGATTCTGGAAGAGGTAAATGGGAAGGGGGATAACATTTGACGTGTAAGTAAACAAAATAACCAATAAAAATTTTTTAAAAAAAGATAATGACTCTTCAACAGAGCCATTTTCCAATCTGCTTCTTAAACTATGAACGTCCAAAACACCTTCCAACTTATTGACTGCCTTATCAAAACTGACATTCTTTCTACATTCTCTATTTTGTCTTTTGTTGTTGTTTATACTCTTGAAAAATACTTTTACTCTGTCAAAATATCAGTCTTTGAAAAGAGGATAAGTGCTAACATTTTAGGAAGTGTCCCTTGTGTCCGATGTTGGGGGGGGGCAGAGGGATAGGGAAGAGAGAGAGAGGAGAGAGAGAGAGAGAGAGAGAGAGAGAGAGATGAATTGAGAGACTTACTGAATATGTTGAAGTTGTTGAGGTAGGCATGGGGAAGTTAGAGGAGGGAATTTGGGGAGCAGATATGTTCATATTTCATTGTATAAGTTTGCCATATTTTTGAAAATAAAAATTACAATTAAATGTGTGTGTGTGTGTGTGTGTGTGTGTGTGTGTGTGTGTGTGTGTGTTTTGTTTTAATTTCCATTTCTACATAGATTTTCATGTTCCCATGAAGAACCATCATTTTGGAAACAGAAATTTGAGCTTATGTTGGATTCATACAGACATATTTGAAGAATTGACATTGAGGTTACTTGGGAGCTGCTGTCTTTGCACATGGGACTGACCCAATTGACTCAATTTTCCTTCTTTCTGTGTGTACTTATAATGCAGATGTGTATAGATGCTGGATCTTCTGTGTGTACTTATAATGCGTGTACTTATAATGCAGATGTGTAAATGGTGGGGGCCCAAGGACAGCTACTGCCATAAAAAATAGGCTTGACTATTTTTTTTTTTTTTTTGATTTGGAGTGGATCCTGAGTGAAAAATGATTGTTCAATTCCATTTTGAGGCTTCAACATGTCGCAGTTACTCTCTGGGAGAATTTCCCCTTTGCCTGCCCACCTCATCATCTCTCCAAGAGAATGCAGTATCCTAAGGGACTTGACTTCAGGACTTCCTGTAGGTACTCAAATCCATTGACACTAGAGTGCTTTATATAATAAGTGGACCAGTATTGCAGCCAACATTTGCACATGATCCTGCACACTATCAGACATGGCTAGGTCACTTACAGTACCTTTCATCATGGGAGTAGTTACTAAGCTAAACAGAGACATGCAAAGAAGTTCATGTCTTCAGGACAAACAATGTTTTCCTGAATGTTTTGATCCATGGTTAGTTGGTTCTGTGGAGGAACAATACACCGGTACTGGAGGCTAACTATTTTTTTAAAGGATATCTGGCTCTCACTGGACTCATGGTCACTGATCTTAGAAGTATTTATTGGGACAAGTAAACCAGTAGAAATGTATTAATTTCTGATGGAAATATTGAAGGTAATAGAAAAAAACCAGTAGTGTGTCTTCTTATATCACTGTGGGTGGCCACCTAAATATACGGGGGTCAACAACACAAGAGGATATTTATGCATAGTTTCCAGATCTTACATTAAAGAAAGTTTTTATCTCAATGATTGATACACTGGTAAAGGAAAATCCTAGTTATGACCATGAGCTTACTACACAGTTTACTTAGGATCCTATTACTACTTTTAAGTGGGGAAAAAAAAAGGGAAGGTTGACCAGCAATCAGATTACTGTCAATAGAGTATAATAAATTGAATTTGTGGATGTTTTGAACTTGGGAATAGAACAAAATGACTACAGTAATAGTTACAACGGTGTGCAGGAAGTAATAGACCAATGAAAACAGCAGGTGCTTTTCCTAGGAGAGGGAGAGTAGAGGCAAGGGTCTGGAGAAAGATAACGACAGTAAAGTCCGGCTGAATGATGCTGAGTGCTACAGTCCAAAATGAGAAAAGGATGTTGGTACTCTGTCATCATTGGAACAAACATGCCACTTTGTAGGCCATTAACTATCACCTCTCAGCTTACCACAGACTCTGATTTTTATGATTTTGCCCAAGCTGTGCCTAAGAGTGCAAGTCTTACGGTCTCTTTCAGCCTAATTATAAAGGTGCATGGCCCATGCAGTGAAGTAATATAATGGAAGATAAAGCTCCCAAGAGTCTCAGTGCAAGGCCAGTGTAACACATGAGCTAATGAAAACTTGGGAGGCTTTGCAAAGAAAAAGCCTCCCTCAGAAAGGTAGACTCTAAGGTAATGAGGAGGCATGTACTTGTGATAAGGGGATTGAAGCCAGATATCAAGGATGGAGAAACCTGGAACTAACTTTCTACAAGAGATCCGACTACTGGATTGGTTACAGTAACTGTACTAGGAAGTGAAGGGAGTTGACCTCAGGCATAAAGGGATGAGCTGCCTTATGACCAATCCTGGGTCTAGGTTGAAACCTTTAAATGCTCAGAACCATGTGGTTGTGAAACATCCAATTAAAGAGAGTTACATAAACCTCACTAATTTATCACTAGAAAGTAGCCCCAACCTTGATCAAAGGTCAAAGGAAAGTAGCCAGTTGTCAGTACCCAGTGCAGACCACCAGCATACGGCTTCTGGCTGTCACTCAAACACTACATGGGAAGGTTTTTGATCTCCAATGCTAAGACTGATACAGATCTTCCATTTCAGAGCCCTAGCATTTCTCAAGGAAGCCTCTCAGTTTCCTCTGCTCTCATTACATTCAGGTGCCCAAATGTAATGCTGTCATCTCAGTGGTGTGTATAGCACAGCTACACAAATCTGCTTCTGTTTTCAAGGTTCATGAAATATGCTACATTAGGATTGTTTGTTGTCTGCTTGTCTTTAATGCTTCTCTCTCTCTCTCTCTCTCTCTCTCTCTCTCTCTCTCTCTTTCTCTCTCTCTCTCATGTTTAACATCTATGTACATATGCACACACCATGATTCATAGAAATTATGACCAAATTGTTTCAGAATACTGGTACAGAACTCTACCAGAAACAAACTTAATAGTATGTGTTTGACTCCACGGCCCCTTGGTCTATATCACTCACCCTTCCTGACCCAGCTACCCTCTGGTGCGGGACTTCTGCTCACAGCCATGGTCCCCAGGAACTTTCTCAGTCATTTTCACCTTTCATGTCACCATAGCTCTCTATTGTCTTTGCCAGACATTTGACCTTCTCTTGCTCAAACTATGGCTTTCTCTTACAACTAAATAGGACAGGGTTCGACTTAGGGTTCAGACTTTAAGTTATCCCCAACTTTAAGTTGTCTTATTGAGTGCTCCAAATACAAGGAGTATATAAAGCCCTAGGAGGAATCTGTGTTTGTGGTGATATTAAAGTGCTTTGCAAAAGAGTAGAAAAACTATTTTGAAAATAAGAGAAGAGTCTACAGAAGATGAAGACTATGCAGGAGGAACCCAAGCTTCCTCAGTGAACCTCAGGTATTGCTTGTGAGGAATGCTGGGCCTGAGCTTTGCTGGGATTATCAGGTGGCTCAGGAAGAAGGCTTTCCACAGAGAGACAAGAGCAAAGGCAAGAGAAGTCAAGGAGGCAAAGACTGGGCTTGCAACAGTGCAGAAAGTGGCAGAATGGAAGGCAAATGTGAAGAAGCTGAACTAGAGGACAGTCACTCCTTTACATCATGAAAGCCCCTTACAAATCCATCCAAGTCACCTCATAAGACAAAGTGTTGCCTTTGTATAAAGTCATTGCCCTCTACAGTTTTCTCTTTTATGAAAGAAAATGATAATATAACCTCACATCAATCACAATTTCTTTTTAATGAGTCCTTCATATATGACATTGTACTTAACTCCAAAACTTGACTTGAAACTTTTTACATTGGAAACATCTCAAATTTGTCACATACATGTATGAAACTGTAAACAATAATTAAAGAATCATTATTAAAATATATTTTATAATAATATTTCTGTCAATTTATTTTGATCTGGTTCTCCTTTTAGAGTTTGAAATAAAAAGCTTTAATGAAATTTAGAAAATCACTTTCATTCACCCTTACATGTATGTCAGTTCTCAGCTTTGTTGTGGTTCATCTTGTCTGGTAGCTTGATGGAATTTAGAATCCCTGCGTAAATCAACCTCTGCCATGTCTGTGGCGGGTTCTCTAGATTAGGCAAATTAAGGTAGAAAGACCCACCCTAAATATGGGTGCCATTGTTCTGTGGAGTGGAATCCTGGGTTGCAATAAAAACCAAAAAGGAAGCTGAACGCCAGCATGCCTTGCTGTCTACTTCCCAACTGGACAGTCTGAGTAGCACCCTGTCATAATGGGCTCACCCTTGAACTGTGATCCTTTCCTTCCTCAAACTGCTTTAATCAGGGTTTTATCACAGTGAGAAACTAGGGATTAGGCCGACAGACAGGGAGAAGAACCATGGCTAGGTAAGAAAAGAGGTAAACATCAAATACTTCAGTTACCTTTCTGCTTGAAACAAAAACCTGGCAGTTTAAAACAAAGACTTTACAGGGTTTTGTCTCCCACTGGCAAGCCCCCTGCTGATGGACCAGCTCAACAAATTCCCCAGAACACAACAATTCTGGACCAATCAAGCATCTTCTTATCTGTCTTCAAAGTGACCAACCCTAAATTAGGGAAGGAAAACTCTTCAAGGTTTTCAAACCCCAGCAGGCCTCCAGAGGAGACTGGATTTGTATGCTTTTCTACTCTGCCTTTGTTTTGCAGAGGGTCATCTTCTCTTGTGTGTTGGTTGAATGTACATGTTTCTTCTCCCTACAAAATAAAAGCCCTGCTGTTTCTAGTTCTGTCTTCAGTGTTTTGAGATTTCTCTGTTGCTACCTGTTGCGCCTTAGATTTTTTTCCCCTGCCTTTTAATTTTTTAACTGACAGAGAAAACAAACCCAGTCAAGACTCCTATATTGTATCAATAGTAACAAGAAAAGTCCCAGAAACCCATTTACTGTCTGTTGTTTCAGTTATGATTTTGCAATTCTAGGTTTTCAGATGATAATGGCAAGCTCTCTACTCTTGACCCTTAATCTAGCCCACTGTGAATTGTTTTATGTTTAAATGATGACATTTGTCAGTTTAAAACATTGAATTCCTGTTAAAGGGATAGCAGAATTACTCCTCTATCTGCAAAACAGAATCAGTCCCCGATGTATGCATGGCTGCACATATGGTAGGGCTTTGTATATGCAGAGGACTGTGTTTAGTTCACAACTAAGTGTTTAATTGGTCGCTTTTGCTAGTGATATCCTTGTATCGAAATGTAAAGCTAGACTTCGAAGCAAGAACATACTCAGTGTTTAGGATTACCTGACAGTTTGGCTCAGTTGCTAGGTAGTGGAAATGTTAAGAGGTTACTTCCCTTAAAAGTCTCTGAGTCATTGGGACAGTGTCCTTGCAGGGAATGGTTGGACCCAGCCTCTCTCTTGCTTCTCTTTCCTAAACTTGATCATGAGATGAACAGAGAGGCTCTGGCTGTGGTATACTGCCCCTCAACCAGAGGCCCCAAAGCCATGACTCCATATAACTGTAGACTAGAATGTCTCCAACTGCGCTGCAAGATAGACCTGTCCATAAGCTGCTTAGAGACCAGACAGAAGTGAACATGTGATTCTTCATTACCCCCTTCTTAATGCATTTCCTTTTGTTAGTTTGGAAATTTCAAGTCATTTCACCACATACTTTTAAAAATCATAGCAATCCATTTGGCAAACAAATAGTGTGAAGAGACGACATAGCCAGTTGTTTTAGAATATTCCAGCAACTTCTAATCAGAAAAACAAGCAACAACTGGCTTTTGTTTCTCTTTTAAAATCAACTTTGGCCAATGCTTATGTTTTTGCTAAAATGTTCTCTGGGTATGTGATTGTTTCGTACTATTACAGTTTGCTCATTTGGTTTTATCTTATTTTATTTCATTATCGTTCTTTAGATGCCTATTTGTTTTCTAATGAGAGACAGAAAGGGTATAGATTCTGGTGGGAGAGGAGGAGAATCTTGGAGGAGTTAGAGAGAAGGGAATTGTAATCTGAGTACATTGTATGAAAAATACCTACTTTACATAAAAACAAAGGTGTTATTTTAAAATGTTATTATATGTACTTTCATTTAGCTACGTACTGGTTGGTCTACTGTTTCCAATTCTAACCTGTGTTGGATTCAGTATTTTTCCATTTGGTTGTTCCAATGTCCTCTTTGAGGTTTGTAGAGTTATGTTAGTTTGGTACGGGACCTCAGAATTCTCACTGCCTTTTGAATCACTATAAGTAGAAAATATTTAACAGATATTTATAGTTTAAAATGTGTCTTATCTATGAAATATATATCATACATGATCCTGACCAAATATTTTCCTTGACATGAGTAACTTTTTCTTATGTTTGTTGTCCTCCGAATATAGCTGGATGTCAATATGTGGCTTTTGTTATTGTTGTTAATTATACACTCTCAAGAAGCTGGCACAGAACAGTTGTTTCAAAGAATGGGATAAGAAACGCTGTCAGCAGCCACTCCTGAACCGCTTGTGTTTGGCACCCCCAGGGAATGGAGGGAACGTGCATACCTGAGCTTTCGCCCATCAGATAGCAGCTTTTGATTTATTTGAACTACCTTTGATCACACTGTTTCAAAAATAGTTCATGCACACAGTTAATGGGGTACTATGGAACAGATGCTAGGCTCTGCTGAGGGACACACTGTGAACCAGAGTGGCTATGTGCCTCTAGAGACAGTTTTATTGCATAGATCTGTCTTCTTAGACACTATACTTGGTTGTTCTGTGCTTTAGGTGTGGTTTCATCTAAGAGCCAAGAGGTAGCATGGCCATCTCTGCCTTTAGCAGTACTTTGAGAAATACCTTAGTCCTAAAGGGCGCGCGCCACACACACACACACACACACACACACACCTGTCTCATATTCTGCAAAAGCATTTACAGCTGTAAGGATTGATTTTTCAACTGAAACTGATTCTGTCTTAAATTAAACCCAAGAAAAGGAAAACAGAGTGGGTTTTGTTGGAATGGTACCTGAAAAACCTGAAAGTAGCTCTTCGAAGGCACTGACTCCAGAGGTTCAACTGTAAGCCTTCAGTTACTACCTCTGCTTGTTGGTTCTGCTTTGGCTCCAGTCTCTGTGTGTGACAGACACAGTACCACCTCCAAGGCTCACATCCCCTCCAAGTAGCAACTCTAACAGGAAAGAGCAGTCTTTCCCTCTGTAGAACAAGCCTAGAAATCTGTTTCTATATGCACTACTTGCCTGTCCACAAAGCATCCTTCTCAAATGGGAGATAGAAAACCTTCTGATCATCTCCTCAAAAATACAGGGAGATAAAAAGGGGGGTTGTTTGTTTGTTTGTTTGTTTTATGAATGCAGAGAAAGAATCAGAAGTCATGATTATCACATTCAAACAAACATCACACATGTTGGTATCAAAGATGTTAAGTCTCAAAGAATTCAACCCTTTCATTCCTAAGAGAACACATTTAGAAATAGATCTATATATCTATATATCTGTCTGTCTGTCTACCTATCTACCTATCTACCTACCTACCTATATCTTATATTAAGTGAAGAAAAACTTACTAACATTGGCCATGGGAATCCTATGCAGAGTCCAAAGCCATTTGGTATCAGCTCTTTCTTCATGATGCCCCACATCTGCATCTCTGTGGAATAACTACTGTATACCTCGGACTAGATCTGACTTCTCTCACTCACTGAGTTCCTACCACTATTTTATATATTCTAATTTCTGCTGCACACAGTTGTCCTGACCAGAATTGGACAGCACAAAAGAAAAGTCATGTCAAACCTGCCTTGTTTCTCAAATTGTATCTCAAGAATGACTTTACATCTTTTAATGAAGCTAAAATGGATTGTGATCCTCTTGGCCAATGCAGGGGGCATCCTTAAGGTAGTCCCAGCATTACCATTTACTGTCTCCATCAATTGCAGTTTTTCTTTCATTCCCAGGATAATTTATGGGTCACACCATCTGTGCACATGTGTGCACAGTTGGCTCCTCACCAATATCAACACAATAAAACCTGTAGCTCAAGGGCTTCATAGAGGGGGTGGTGGGTTCCAGGATAGAGTGTTGTTTAAAACTCAGAAGGGACTTAGGAAAGACGAGTCCATTTCTTCTGAAGGGAATTCAGCTGCTCACTGAAACCTCAGTGTGATATATAGAACCAGTGTCGTCGTAAGTAATGACTAGGGCTTGTAACTTGTGAATCCTCTTAGCACTTCATATTCTGACCAGACAGACGTCCTAATGACTCCTGCCAGGAATACACGCACCCACAGATTCTCACAGGCAACCTGAACTCATGGCTTCCTTAACAGTACACCAACCCTCAAAGAAAAGGAGAAAGACATTAGGATGAGAAGCAGCCCGTGTGCATGTAGATGAGCTGCCAGTGGCTGCTTATTTTTGCTCTGATTAAGAGAATTGTAACAGTTTCTCACATTACAAAGTCAGAGTGCCTATATGGGATCCTATTTAAGAATACAATTTATTCATTTTTTTTTCATTTTCTGTTAAGTTCATATACGTGTGCCATGCATTCTGGTGAATCCATCCCCCATTCTGGTGAAAACACCCCTCATTACCTTCCCCTCTCCCAACCGCTTTCCCCCAATGTGCTTCATGTGCTCATTAAAAAAAAAAAGTAAAAATAAAACAACTGCCCCTCCCCCTCCAAACCCTACTCAATCCACTTAGTGTTACTTGTACACACATATACATAGGGCAAGCTACTCAGAGAGGAAGCAGTCTCTCAGGGGCAGTGACTCTGAAGAAAACTGACTCTCCGTCCCTCAGAAATCATCAACCACCAATTGCTCTTCACACAGGATGAGCCCCTCCCCCATCCATGTTGAAAGTTTGACTAGTCCAACATTCCTTTGGCTCTGTGTAGAAGCAAATCTATGGCTGTTATTTCTCTCTTTCCATAGAAATGTTTTCTTTGAAATATATGGATCATAAATACTTTTGCTTTTATTTGCTAAAAACCAAACCAAACAAACAAACAAAACAAAAAAAAACCCTCCTCCCAAAAGACAAAAAACAAGTGAACAAAATCAAAACCAAAAAACTAATGACTTGCTTTTGCCTATGATTTCACAAGATACTTTCGAAGATGTCAGATTCTAGGTCAATTCTGGCAAATACAACAGCGGTGATGGTTGAGAAAATCCTGGCGACACTGTGGGCTGAAGGTTTATTTCAGCATTTTTAGCCATCCTGGATCTTCAGGGCTTGTACATTTCCTAACAAGAAGCCTCCTCTCATGTCATCTCTCTTCCTCTCTGGGTGACATGACAGCAACTTTCCCTCTTTGCACCATGTTATGAGCAGCTGCCCTGGGCAGAGCATCTAACTTTCCTAGTTTGTAAATGTTTCTTTCTCCTGTGACATATCTCTCTTTGTGGGTAGTTGGTTAGAGATTTGTTTTTCAAGTTTTAAGAATTGCTCCCGCCCCCAGCTTAAACTACACATTTGATTTTTTAAATGTGTGTGTGTGTGTGTGTGTGTGATGTGTGTATGAGGCTGCAATGGAGGCCAGAAGAAATCAGATTCCCTTGAAGATGGAGTTACAGGCTATTGTGAGCTCCCAGCCTGGGCTGTGGGACCTAAATTCTGGTCAGTGTAGTCAGGATTGGGCTGAGGTTTTTTTGTGTCATTGTTCTGGTGACTTTTGACTTACCCCAGTCCCAAAATACGTACTGACACTTTTTTATGCCTCTTTTACCTAGATCCCCTGCCTTCTAAATGCCTTCTCAACATGTAGCTTAAAGCAATTCCTGCATACACTACTGCAAGTATCTCCTGCATCCCTGCATATCACACACACACACACAACACACACACACACACACACACACACACACACGTCATTCTCAGCACATGTAAGGCCTTGTTTCTGAGTCTCCAAGAGCAACAACTTTTTTTTTCCCCAGCATCCTTCTTTGCATCTTTTCACCAACAGACCCTGGTTCCTGACATTTACTCAGAGGCTGATGAATTTGCCCAGCCCCATGGTCAGGCTCTTCTGTGGCTTTCTGTTTTGTCTATTAGAATGTACCAATTAGAAACAACAACTAAACAAAACATTCAATTTTCTGCCTAATGTTTCATTTTAATTTTTTAAAAAAATGTAATAGAGAATGACATATAATAGAATCAAAATAGGAAGAGAGAATTAAAATCTTTCCCAAATGGTCAAACAATTTATGATCTTCGTTAGAAAATGGCACTTTGCTCCTTGATACACAGAGTAGACTCCGGACCAGTAAGACATCCTGCTAGAACTTTGTTCCTGGTGTTGTGATTTGAATTGTTTTCTACACATTGCTCATCATCCCCTTGCTTTCTTAAAGTCTCTATAGGTAAAGTAAGCTCACATGTATTGTTCTCATATAGCATATCAACAGCTGCAGAAACTTGGCTCCATGAAAGACCCAACACAATGGTGTTTTATCAGGTGTGAGTTTCTAGGTTACTGTTGTTTTTTTTTTTTTTTTTCAGTCTGTTTATTTTTCTTGGAGTTCATCTTTTTATAAAAGTTTTCAAACAAGCCGATTCACTCTTCTATCCATTTACACTGTTTGGCAGAGTCACTGAGAAATGCCTGAAAATAAAGTTCTGTACCCCTGGGAACTGTTTCTCATGGGGCATCTTGCATGATTCGTTCCAAGTCCTGGATTGATGCATTTGTGCCAAACGCAGTCCAAGTCAGTGTCTTTTATTACCGTTCACGCTCCGAGTATGAAATATCCCCCATAAGTTCACTTGACTCAGGCTGGCGACGCTACTTGAGATTGCTGTGGAGTCATTCTGATGTAGTCTCACTGGAGGAAGTGGGTCGATGGTGTAGGCTGGAGGCTTCGTAACTGGGCCTTTTCCCCTGTTCACTCCACGCTTCCTGAATGTGGACACAAAGTGACCAGCCAGCTTCCTGTCCTGCCACCATGCCTTCCTGGTCCACTGCCATCATGTCTCCCAGTGCCATGACTCACTGAATTCCTGAGTTGCAAGCCAAAGCCAGAATAAAACAAACAAACAATACAACCCCCAACTCAACTTTTTCTCCCTTAAGTTGCCTTTAACAGATATGTCATCACAGCTCCAGCAACAGAAACGGTCACTGACGCAGTGGTTTGTGTAGAATGCAGCCGTACCGAAAGATAAATACTGTTTGGTCTAAACCTTGGTAGCATAGAGAGTAATACTTAGGATCATCATCAATATACATAGGAATCCCCTTTAGCCTTTATTTCCATCATCTAAACTTCAGCTGATTTCCTTCAGCATGCCGTAATCCTATATGCCTCCAACACAAGAACGTTGGCCAGTCTCATACTGTTAGCTGTTGTAAACATATATTAGTTTCATATTAATATATCAAATCATATTGTATTGCATTTATATTGACAAATATATTAATTAACCATATTATTAAGGGTTATATATTTATTCTTCTTAACATAGGGTTGTGGTAGATAGTTCATGCTGGAATTCACTGTGTATCACAGGGTAGCTTTCAGTTCATGATCTTCCTACTTCAGCCTCCCGAGTACTGGGACTACAAGCTTGTGCCATCACACTTAACAATGAAGAGACTTCAAGTGTGGGTTCTGTGCTTTCATCCCGCTACAGGCTACATGTCATTAAATATCCTCTTTTTACTGAACACTGTTTTTCATACAAAGTTATTTGGACACACTGAAATTTACGGTAGCATGGTCTCAGAAATAAATCTAAGTTCAAATTCCAATATTTGCCAAGTAGTTGCTTAGATGTTCTCAGCTATATATTCTTTGCAAGGAATGAGACACTGAAGGGAATCCATAGAAGACATGACTTGCTCTGTGAAGTGCATGAAAGATGACTTTGCATGTAAGTATATAGAACATACATTGGGACATGTATGTGTATAACTTGGCAATGCTGTTAACAGCATAAACCAGACCACAAAAGTGGTACTTTTATAGACTTTAAGGAATCAATCTTTGGGTAGTGATCAATAGGCTGAAAACCTGACTATACAGTGAAGTAAAATATTTTCTTTTATTCTTGCATATTGTTTTCATTTTTGTCATTTAAAGACCTCCATAATATAATCACAACTGTTTACTGATATGCTGCTTGTTTGGCTAATATAAACACATAGAGTTGAGTGTCTCTTTGTGATAAATTAAATGTCACTGGAAAAGAAAAAAATAATCATTTCATTTGAGCTATGTCAGCTAAATAGTTTTTAAACTATTACAGCACAGGTGATGGGAAGAAATGAGCTGTAAATGAATAAATTCATTTGTTGCTGCAGAGATGAAAAAATTAAATGACATTTGAAAATGAATGTTTTTTCTTTTTTTAAAAATGTCATTTACCCCTAGTTTTTTGAGTGCTGACAATGAAGTTAAAATTTTTCCTCCACGCATTACTTTTTAATTTTTCATAGCGATGAGCATAGAACATTTGGTTCAAAATTGAGTAATGCACAGTTTCTGAGTGGTAGATATAATAAGTGTAAATCTATTAAATTTTGAGTTGTGTTATATAGTAATAATGCTAATTGTACAATATTCTATGAAGATATATTTTAAAGAGGATATACAAAGGGTTGTCAATGCATTATATTTTTCCTCTTTAAAATATTTTTAGTTAAAATAGAATTATATCACTTTCTCTGTCCCTTTCAACCCTTCCTGATTCACAACCCCACTCTCAAACTGATAGCCTTTTTTATTTTATCATTATTTTTACATATACATAGTTACACAGTTGTATATCTGTGCACATTAAAATTGTATAAAATTTACTTAGTCCATTTTTGTTGTTTATGTGTATATAATTTCGGGATTGACCACTTTGTATCAAATAGCCTGTGTCTAATCCCCGAGAAAAATGAATTCTTCCTCTCCTTGTGGTCATTAGCGATATATAGTTCTTTGTGTAGGTGTGGGGCCCTGTTTAAAATTTTCCCCCTTCCAGTTTAACACTATGTCCGTGGATATTGTCACCATTCCAGTCTGGTTTTCTATGATAGTCTTCATTTGCTGTAAAGAAAAGTTTCTTTAATGAGGGGTGGTAGCTATACTTATGTTTGAGTTTAAGGATAGGAATCAGAATATATTAAAGATTATACTGTCTAGGAAAGTGATTATAATAGATTTCTCTCTACAGTTCATGACTTCACTAGTCCCTGGAATTTGTCTAGGTTTCTAATCTGAAACATGATTCCCTCATGTTGACTAAGGGTGCTTGAAGTGTCAATTAGAGAGCTGTTGATTATCACCAGTATGTACGTGCTACATACTGCACCTTGTGGATATCTTGCCATGCTGGTAATTGTGGTTCATAGACTTTGTAGCAGAAATATTAATTACTTCCCTCCTTTGGCAGCTTGGATAGTATATTCTGGTACCATGGAAGCTAGATTGCAGGAAGCAACTTTCAGGTTATATCCAACTCCAATCATCTATATGCTTTGTCCTAAGTGTGTGGTGTCTCCAGCAATAGGGGCTGACCGTCAGCCTCTGTGAGATGACCAAGGGCAACAGCAGTAATCTATATTGGTTTTGAGAGTTAATTGCACTACCCTACCTAACATTCAAAAAGGTCTCTTGTACCTAGTATGGGGTTTTCAATAGTCTATGCTTCCTGTGAGGAGCACTGTCAGCCCAAGTGGCATAACTTCCTTTCTTTTATATGGTGTTGTGTGTGTGTGTGTGTGTATGTGTGTGCATGTACACTTATGTGTATTCTGTATAATTTTTGGTAAATATGAAACAATGATATCCTTGAGACTTCATAAAAAACCTTTTTTTTTTCCTATTCCTCTTTAAAGCCCTACCCCATCTACGGCCTGCTGTTACTTTCCTGATTTCTGAGCTTACTCTATGTTGTATATTAACAGTTGGAGGCAGGAAACACAGATGAGCAAGCATGCCCCATTTAGCATTCTGAGTTTGAGTCACTTCACTTGGTAAAATCTTTTCAAGGTTCATCCGTTAACCTGCCCATTACCTGATTTCATTTGCTTTACAGCTGAATAGTATTTCATTTTGTGTCTGTACCACATTTTCATTATCTGTTCTTGTTACAATCGAATTTTAAGATGCAAAATACATGAGAATCTCCAACAGGCCATCAAAACTCTCCGCATTGGAG
Organism: Mastomys natalensis; assembly: GCA_021653895.1. Taxonomy (NCBI): domain Eukaryota; kingdom Metazoa; phylum Chordata; class Mammalia; order Rodentia; family Muridae; genus Mastomys; species Mastomys natalensis. The sequence continues at coordinate 982,289 of JAJTUV010000022.1, read as the reverse complement.
TGATCCATTTATTAGCCTGGCTAACAAATGCTATGGAATTTCCACTTAAGTCCACACCTTGGCAAACCCTGATTGGAGAAATTAATAATGATCCTAACTCTCACAGAATTTTATAAACCATAAAGGTACAAGTGAGGAAGACATTCTCACACATCAACAGTTGCATATGCTCTGTATATAAATTGATTGATAACCATTATGTCATTTGAAGTCACTCTTCTATCTGTAGTTTAACACGAGCTAGGAGAGGAGATGATGGGAACTGGGAGGTTATCTATTCATCCCTCCAGGTGCCTCTCTCCTTGAGATGAGCTTGTTGGACAAAGGCACTATATTAGCCTGCTCATCTATAAACCAGCATCCAGGCAAGATCCTCAGATAAAGCTTGTACAGGAAATTGAAAATATGCTTTACTTTCAGTGAATCAAAATGCACTACAACGAACAATATACTCTAGCAGGTCATAATATATTATCTTACTGAATTCTGCATCAGAGATGTAAGTTGGCAAGTGATAACCAGTTCAGGGCTATGTTGACTCTTTCCTTACATGCATTCTCTCTGGAGACCTACAATCAAAGGGATGCCTGCTCCAAGTCCCAAGTCATTAGCCATGAATCTCAGTTCCCCAAAAGGAACATTTCCCAATCAGCAGACACAGAGTTGGCCATCTTCCCCGGGAACAAGCTATAATGCACATGGAAGCACTGATTTTCATGCATCCCCTTCAACAAATGCTCCCTCTAGTTTGTTGTTTGAATCCACATTTTTCCTTGGCAACACATCATACATACAGGCACAGAGAGATTGGAGCATTTGTGACCAAGGTCTAAGCCCTTAGGGTGGCTTCATGGGACCTTTCTTGCCACCAGAAACTACCTCTGTAAATGACCTAGGTATATATTGAGGTGATAACTTCCTCTGTCAGACTTCCCACCAGGATCTGGGTCTCCCTGTCACACTCCTTAGGTACGCTCTTGTTTTCCTGTTACTGCCCAGTACATTGGTGAGAGCTAACCGAGCATCTTCTTCCTCAGCTTCCAAGGTTATGGCCTGACTTCTTCACTCCTTTATTAGGATCACGACTTACTTATAAGCACTGCCATCTGACATCCAATACCACCTCTTTTGTTATTGCAATCGAGAACTTTGGATGGGACTTAGATTTCTAGATTATCATAGGTTATCATGCTGCCTAAAGTCCGGCTACCTCTGGCATCATTCCAAATGCACAAGGATGATCCATCAATAGCCTAACTTTTGATCTCTTGTGTGTGAGCAAGAATTTATTGTCAACTTCAAGATAAGTAATTGATGTGTTTTGTAACAGAACAGACATGGGACGGGAGATGGATTAGATGGCTCATGAGCCTGCCAGCCTGTTTTCAATATTCCTGGGAGTTCACATAGCAGAAGGGAACTGTTTCCTGCAAATTATCTTCTCACCTCCATAAACATATTGTGGCATATTCATCTACACACACAAGCAAAACAAAGATAAATAGATAAATAAACAAATGTAATCTAAAAATCATTCAACAAGAGGAAATGAACAAGTGATTAATGTTTCTTATATAAACCATTTCCAAGAAGGGGCTGGAAGACAGTTCTTGCAGAGAACTCAGATTCTGTCCCCAGCACACATATCGGGCAGCTCATAGCCACCTGCAACTCTAGTTCCAGAGGATCTGACTCCCCAGGCCTCCCAGAGATCTGCATGCACCTGATACCCATAGAAGATACACATGCATACACATACATTTAAAGAAGTTAGCCTGTTCTGTTGCTGAATGTCCTCAACCAGAATACTTTCCTTATAGCTGGTTATTTCTAGCATCTTGCTTATTGAAATCCATTTTCATTTCCCTTTTTAAAATTAACATTAGCAAATAAGTAAACAATATCCATGCCAGACATCTTTTTGCCTATAGAATTAGGTAGATATTTATGCTAAATTTCCACATAAAATAACCATTGTTCTCCTTTTTCTTCAGAAATTCGATTGTTCACATATGATGCCTCATTTAGTCCTGTGTAAATAAGAACACAAAGGTAATTAGAACTCATCTCTTTCAATGTGTTACATTGGATGTGGAGAAACTGAGGTCCCAAATTTTTGCAGAGCATCTTCAATAACTCGGGACCTTCAATAACTCAGGACTAAGGCAAGAGATGAAACAGAGTCCTTATATTCTTAGTCGTCCCTGATTTAACTTTAAAAAGAACTTTATAGGGCCAATGGGATGGCTTAATGGGTAAAGGCTTTTTCTAAAATGACCCTGACGACCTGAGTTTAATCCTGAGAACCCACCTAAAGGTGAAAGGAAAGAATCAATTGGACAAAACTGTCCTTTGATCTTCACACACACATCCCACATGCATACATACACACTAGTAATAATAATAATAATAATAATAATAATAATAATAATAATAATGAATTAAACTCTTTAAATACTACATTCATTGATAAGCTAAATCCATACGATAGTGAAAACAGGCTCAATTATCATGTTTTCAAAACAGTCATCTATTGTCCAAGATTGGTCCAACTGTATTGGGGACTATTGAAAACTGAATTTACTTTTATAATTCATAGAAATTAAGAATTTAAAGACTGATTAATTTGGGTTATTTTATATTTAAAATTTTTCAAGCTAATCTGTTTATTATCTCTAACATTTTAGCATTTATTTATTTATTTGATTGTGTGTGTGTGCATGTGTGTGTGTGTTCAGTATACTACTGTGTGTACATTTGGAGGGCAGAGGACAACTTGTGGGAGCCAATTTCTCCTTGTCAGCGACCAAACTTCAGTTACCCAGCTTAAGAGGCAAATGTCCTCTCCCTTTGAGCCATCCCTTGTCTCAAATTTTATTATTCCTTTGTGTGTTTGTCAGTAAGAATTTATAGTTTTGAATTCCACAAATATGAACAAAATTTCCTTATTAGTTTACTAAGACAAAAATTTTTTTAAAAATTTAGGTGATATAAATTTTAGGGAACATATTTTCACTCAGTTGCTAATACTAGAGAAATGCCTAAGACTAACTTTAATTCTTTACTGATGAAATATTATTATGAGCTAAAATTTCAATGGGTTCTGACAAAGCCTACTCCAATTTCAGGTTACTACGGCCAATGAGGACCGAAAGGAACCTGGGTAGATGGAGAGCCATCTACTTACTGACTTACTATGGCTCCCTAACTCTGAGAGGGCATCTGATGCCCAGTGAATGTGCAGTTCAGCTGTCCACATAAACCAGTAAGACTTATCAAGCAGTGCCTACATCCAGATAGCTACATCCAGATAGCAGTCCTCCTGACTTTGCCGTATCAAGAACGTTTCTAGACTCTCTAAACATCCTCTTTTGTAAAGCAGAAATGACATCTACTTCAAGAATTAAGTCAAGTGGTGGGAGATAGTGGCAGGCAAATAGTAAATGAATATCTTTATTGCTTGTAAGGTTCCATTTCATGACTAATTTATCAGTATATTAGCATATTATAGGTTAGATTTTATTGATACAATCCAAGTTCTAGAAAATTCTGAAATTGAATATATTTATAACCCAATTTTAATTTTGAATTAATTGATCATGTATTAATTCATCCAATGACACTGAAATAGATGATTAGACTGATCAGACATAAGTGATGTTTTACATTCAGCAAAAAGCATAGACTTCAGTGGCTAGAGAAATAGCTTGTTTGGTATGTGCTCGTCAGTTAAGCATGGGTTTGGATCCCAGTCCCTCACATAACACAGTAGGTAGTTAGATGTTGCAGAACATGAGTGATTCCAGTGCTGGCAAGGTGGAGGCAGATAGTCCCTGAAGCTCTGGCCCGTCACCCTAGTTGGATTGAGACCTCTAGATTCAGTAAGAGATCTGTATCATAAAATAGAAAATGCTTGATTTTACCCAATGTGGACCTCTGGCCTACACATTCACACACACACACACACACACACACACAAGAGAGAGAGAGAAGAGAGAAGAGGAGAGAGAGAGAGAGAGAGAGATTCATTTTAATATTTACTAAGAAGACTGGACAATGGACTAGACACCCTTCCTTCCTGATCCTGTCTAGAAAAGTTTGTCTGTTGAGCATAGCATCATCCGCACTCCCCTGGAAATGGCTGAGGGACTGAGAGATTGGCGATGTGTTGTGTAATTACCTGCACCTGTCTATCTGGGAACATCCTCCATGTGATTATGGATCTGGTGCAAACCATCAGACGTGGGGTTTTATTGTGTTTCAATTTCCCTTCACATCTCAATCCAGTCCCAAGGCTACCTTTTGGCTTATGAGCACCTCATTCAACACAAAATAAATTGGTTCCATTCAAGAAGAGTAGAAACGCTGAGAAATATAACCTACCTTATCCTTGGCAGCCATTTGCATTGTTTCTAACCAGCAGGAAGTACATTAGAGAAAGAAAAGGGGGAAAAAAAGAATTTTGTTTCCTCTTAGCAAAGTTTAATCTTCATCAACTAAATGTTCTGACATTGACTTCAAAGTTTACACCAATGCTAACTTCTAGGGCCTGAGAGTCAGGGTTGGAGGGACATGCAAAGGAAGACATGCGCTTTTCTTGGCAATGGCCTGTATGCTTCTAATTGCAGGAAGGGCTAAGCAAGCTCAGTCCCTGGTGGGCTATATGACAAAGGAAGAAAGGGGACAGATCCAAGCAGCGCTGAAGCCTCTGCCTCTGAGTTTTCTCCACAGCTCCATCTGCCTCTTCAGAGAGCTCCTGCCTCCCGCTGTGTGCAGCTGAGGTTCAAGCACTCCTGGTGGCCTAATGATAGAGACAAAGATAACTTCCTCTAATCTGCAACAGCTTTCCTGTCCTGACACATGCCCAAGAACCTCATCCAAGTGTTCCTGCCTCACATACCCACCATGTGAACAAGACGGAGTGGTTTGCCTTCCTTCCCTTTGGTGACCCTCTCTGTGTCAAGATGGCATGTTTCTACATATGACATATTATTTCTGGTTTCTTTTTCAAGGTCAAATTCTTGGAAGGTCTTTTCTTTTGGAGCACGTAAATATACCTGGAGCCAGAAGAGGAGATCACTACCCAGAAGAGCCAGACTGCTGTGCCTACATACTTAAAAAGACATTTGGAGGAAGAGAGCATCTGCAAATGCTGAGGCAAATGGGTTTGGAACCTCTCCTTCAATCAGGAAATAGGTGGAACATAAACTGGCTGGTGCACCATGTGCCTGCAGCAAACCCAGGTCCCAAGAGCACATCGTATCTAGCTCCAGAAAGCATCCAGGGAGAAAGGATGAAGGTTTAAAATGCCAGACACCCTCTAACAGCTATCACTAGGTTAAGCAACAATTGTTTTACAATGTCTGCAAAACAATCAGTTATTTATAGAGCATGTCTCAAACTGGCAGCTTTTCTGACCAGTGCATAAAACCAACATTGTTAGCAGAGACCACTTAGGCTGGGGATCTGGCCAAGTGCAAGACCATGTGATTAGTCCTCCATGAGTCCCAAATACCTTCTTCAGCACCAAAAACTAAGTAGACAAGAATAGCTATGCAAGTTTGCTCTAACACATCTTATTTTCTATAGTTTTCTGTGGATCACATTCAAAAAGACAAGGGACATGTGTGCTAATTCTTTGGACATCTGGTTTTCATTTTCTCCTGACAAATGCTATCACGTTGTCCTTTAATTTTGGAAATGACATGAACACGATATTGAACATAGAAATTCAGGGCTCTAAAGGATGCTTAGATGTTTTATCATGCATTTGTTTTCAGATTTGGCATTGTTTTGCTTTGTGTTCTTCAAGACCTGCATATGACATAAAAGATGACTAGAAAGAGATTTAAGATCTAGGTCACATGTTTAGCTCTGATATAGAACACTGAAGAAAAGATATAAATGAAATGCTTTTTATCACAAACAGTAAAGCTCGTGGAGCAACCTGCTGGTAGAGGAGATCCGTGAGGTTTGGAGAACTAGGACCTTAATGCTGTAACCTCAGGCTGACTATGAAACACTTAAGAAGCAAAAGAGCTCCATGGGACATGGGATGGAGGTGAGCTGTGTATAGGTATTATCAACATATTACAAAATGAGTCATCAAAGATTATCACTTACATTAGCTCATATTCTGAGAAAAATCTAAGATTCTTGTTAAATGAAATGAAATGATGGAATTCCCCCCTTCGTATTCATAGGGAAGACTACAACACCACCCACACCACACACAACACCATTATATATATAATATATTATTATATATATACACACACACATACATATATATAATTTATTTTATATATGTAATATATATTATTAATATACATTACAATTATATTATTAATATATGTAATATATAAAATAAACTATATATAATAAATTTATATATAAAATATATAATGTATATTATAATATACATATATCAAATTTGAGACATTCTGAACATATAAGTATGTAACTAACCAATATAATGTTTTTAGTATTGAAGACAATGGGTTAGTCAGTTTTCTCATTATTGAAAAAATACCAGAAATAATCAACTTACAAAGAAGGTTCATGTTAGTTTCAGTGGACTTCATGTGGGGATTCTTGGTCTTGCTGCTTTCGGGCCTAGTGATAACCGTGTCCATCATGGCATGAACATGTGAAGGAACAAAACTCTGGATCACATGGCAGCCAGGAAGCAAAGAAAAAAAGAAGAGGCAGCTGAACTTCAGTGTCCCCTAGGAAGGTATGCCCCCCATGACCTAATTTTCCCACTCCTCTGTCGTTTACAGATTCTACCACATTCTTCCAAAATCATATTCCAGTTCAGATCCAAATTACAGATAGAGACAAAGCTCAGGGAAACTTTTGAGAATTCTTCTTCATATAACATAACCCCAAATTTCTACTACAGGTAACTTGTACAGGCCTTTTCTTTCTTTCTTTCTTCTTTTCCTTTCTTTCTTCTTTCTTTCTTTCTTTCTTTCTTTCTTTCTTCTCCTTCTCTTCCCCTTCCTTCCTTCCTTCCTTCCTTCATTTTTTTTTTTTTGGATTTTATTCTAAAACATGCAAATGTGTAACTCTCACCAAACCTAGACCTTCATGATTATACAGAGAATCTCCCTCTAATCCCTTCACTGTTTCCTACATTTGCCAGCACATTTTACAGGTAAACTTGATCCAGGAACTTCTCATTGCAAATTTCTTTCAAAAGAATTGAGGGTTTTGAATCAGAAGACGCCTACTCAATAGAAGAGTCCACATTGTTGCAGCCTCACCATCTTATGTGGATATGTGTGAGGATAGAAAAAAAGAGTTTTGGTCCATCTCTAACACTTGGAGTCTAGTAAATATTTGTATGAGCAGAGCTGACAGAGACCATCAGAATGGTCAGAAAAGAAAACCTTGCAATAGATGTGAAAGTAGCAAATAAAATGTCACAGGTGTCCCTTCCTTGCCATTTCACACTAAAAAAAGTTTGATTGAAATAGTAAAATATTGCATATGCATATACATACAGGAGACTTAGTTAATAAAAACGTTTATAAAAATCAAGTGTAATAATATTTTTCAACACTATAAAGTAACAAAAATTATACTGAAAAATTGTCGCTGGGCTGGAACCTCGTTCAGTGAATAAAGCACTTGCTGCACAGTAATGGCATCCTGCATCCTGAGTTCAAATATCACTCCTATAAAACGTGAGGTATCTGTGGTAATATACACACACACACATGCAAGCACACACATAAATACATATGCATGCATACACATGTGCACCTTCCCATACATACATTCATACACAAATACAATCATATATGTATGTATATATACATACACATATGCATACATACACACATACACCAACTCACACACTTAAACTACACATACATACATATGCACATACACACACACACCTTCCCACAATAATTCATATAACATATAAATGCATATACATACTACACTAAAAACACCAACACAACACACACACACACACAGGTGAGGGTTGGTAGGTTGCCTATATCTCTGAGACTAAGTGTTATTTTGTCAGACACCTCAGGGACAGGAAGGAGTATTGTTTGAAGGAAAGCCTTGTGAATCTTTCAGTGTATTTAAAATGTGCAGTGTTAGAAGCTGATCCCCCATTTCTGCCTTCACTATTGACTTTTAATATGGGTTAAATAAAAACAGTGCCTCCATTCTTCCTGTTGTTCAGCTTCCAGACTTGTTTCCAGAGTCTTGATATTTGTATTTGTACTTCCTAGGTAAACTAGATTTATGTTCCTATTATGCATACTGGTTTTCAAACTGACAAACCACAAAGACCTTCCGCAAAGACCACAAAACCAGGTTAACTTGACTTGAAAAATAAGGTCTTCTGATGTTGAAAAGTTGTAACAATGTGTTTAGGCTAAATGCTAGTCATAAAAGTTTGCTTTTGTTAAGCCTCGCTTGTTTGAAAGGTCATGAAGGACCTATCTTAAGAATTCTTCTGCCCCAGCTTAGACGCTGCTATACGTCTACTCCTCGAAGAACAAGTTGGCCTGGCCATAATAAAACCTTGTACCTTGTAACACTGCTACCTCCCAGAGTGTTTTTATCTGGACTCCAGCACTACACCAAGCAGTCCACAGAGGCTACTGAATCCAGCCAGGCTTTCATCCGCAGGCTTTACAGTCAGAATCCTTTGGCAGCCATACATGCATCTGTTTTTAAAAGCATTCTTGTTTTTACAGGTACCCCCTCTTGTCATCTGCTGGACCCACCTCAATGTTTCCACATATGTAAATCAGAATAAAAAAGCCCGTAAAGCAGCCAGGTCTTATGCATGTATCAGTCACAATACCCTCAAGTGAAGATGTAGGAAAAAGAGACTCTAATTCTTTTATCCATATATTCCTCCCAAATATGTTACCTTTTTATTTATGCTAATTGTTCATTAGCATAAATGAAGCACCACTTAAAATAAACAACGGAGAAACCAAGATTGCTAAGCACACAGGACTCCTTTCTTCAAAGGAAGGAGAACGACACCTGGTTACCTGAAATACTAGAGTGTAAGTGGTCAAACAACCTGGTGATGTTTTGCTGTTTTATTTGGAGTCAACCTCCACCTGAATTTCCCCCAAATCCTGCAAATTGCTGAGATCCTAATTCGAGGCTTTGTCTCTCAGCGAATAGAACACATGAAAAAGGCCACATGTACTCTGCATCCTCATCAATAGCAATGTTAGAAAAGCATCCGTATACTTCTTACAAATCCTTTCTCTAGACCCTAGTCCTGAGCACTGTTCATCAGACAGTAGAACTCATTCTTAGTAAAAAGTGCTTCTGCTACTTTACAGTTGAATTTTGATGTAGCCATCCCTGAAACTTTGTTGTGAGAACTGTCACAGGAGATTTTTTTCCCAAAGTTTGATTATGTTTAAACGTGTAAGAAAATTCAAACATGGGTTCACACTCTCCAAAAGTTTTGATCCAGACTGATTAAATCCAGCTGTGAGTTTCATCTCTTGCTGGTTTGTTTCCTGCTGGTGTGATACCTGCAAGGATCCTACAGCAGTGATTTCCTGTTGTTTCTTTTGTTCTAGCTCTCAAGGAAAGGGATGTTTTAAAATGTTTATGGTTGGTGACGATCTGATATGTTTCAAATGTTAACCTTTACTTTCTATCACTCACAGAAATATAATAATAGAAAAGCTGGTTTGTTACACGCCATAGTCTCTTACAGATGGAGAGGTAATAAATGCGATACTGAACTCAAGAACGCTACCAGAGACCCATCCAACATTTCATTATCTTTAAAAAATAGAGCCACACATCAGCACATGGTGATACAGACAAGTCTGACTATTTAAAAGAATCATTCTGAAGAAATATTACATTACAAATGCAAACAGATTGAGAAAGCTGAGGTTGCTCAGTATATATTGATAATATTAGATTATAGCTCAGCATTCAGAGTAATAAGATTCCAGTTTCTTAGACGGGAATGAAAAATTATATACCTTTTTATTTGTTTATTATTCAAACAAGTTAGTGATTTATATCACTTTCAGTGAAGTAGGAGTATGAAACGGATTTTTTTTTCTTTCTAAGACTAACAAACATAGGAGATAGGCTTTTTAAGTAGGAGAAGAGTGAAGAGATGATATGAGATGCTTGCCCAAATGATGGAGATGGAACAGCTAGTCTTATTTGTGAAGCTAAAAGCAGATATTAGACACAAGCAAGTGAATCTAAGGCTCTTCTCGGGAAAGGGAAACCTGAAATCTTGGTAGAGATCTAAAATCAATCACATGTAGAACACGGAGCGTGATGATATCATCCGACCTGAGGCACCATATCATTTTTCCCAGTCCAAGAGAATGGACAGTTCTTGTATATAACTATTGGAATCACACGTTCCCTTTGTGGGAATATGTCTTGACATTTCCACAGAAAGAAATGAGATAATATTTTTCATTCATAATTTTCTTTGACATGAGACAATTTTCTAGACTATTTAGATGGTCTATGACCGTAGACTCTTGAAGAGAAAAATTCGATCTTCTGTTATTGCCAGAGTAACAAGAGGGGCTGTCACCTTATAAAATGTGGATCATTGAATAAATCTGTACACAATATTTATGCTGTTTGTGAAGACTACTCACCAGTCCAACTCCTTTGAATGTAAAGAACTGCAGGAATTTCCTTGTCTTGACTAGTTTCATGATCAACAAAACAACTAAACATAAGCCAGCCTATTTTTAATTGGTAAATTTATTTTTTATAACAAAATGAAAGACAGCTTTTTATTCTTTAGGAACTGCTACCCAATCCTGACTTCAGAAAAAACAATAGTAAAAGTATCAACCATTGTGTATCTTCTGAATGAGCACTCCAAGTACTTTGTTTAATAGGCACTTCCTGGGGGTGCAGGGCTCGGTCAAGCACACCACATTGGTTGAATCTACAAACAGAAGAGGAGCCTGTGGATTGCAATGCAAGTGCATTGGAATGCAAATTGGAGTGCAAAGAACAAAGATGTTAGCAAAATAATAATCTCAAATACACGTAATTGAAGCAGTGCTCCTTGCTGCAATGGTTTAACTTTAGTCAAAGAGGCAACCCGGAGATCACCTAAGCCAAACAAGGCCTCAGCCATTGTTATTTTAAGAATCTGATAAATGTTCAGATGGAAACTTTCTGAATGCTGCATGTGAGTCTATGAACACTGGGACTGAAATTATAACAGGACAGATACCAACAGAGAAGAAACTGTGGTGTCTTGAGTAATTTATTTTTTTGTTAGGAACACATGATTTGGGAAGGGAGTCCATCCCTTTTGTATACTGAACACAGAAGCATCCTTCTTGAAACATATCTGGTTGCAGTCAGACACACACACACACACACCAGTTATATCACTGTATCGCACAATTGAAATGCTGTATTGAGAAATGTTCCGGCTGTAAACATAAGCTTAATTTTATGGGAGTTTTGCTGGCTCACTTGCCCAGCCACAGACATGGTAGGACGAAGTATGCCAAGTGAATTAATAATTGATAGGTGATCAGACCCGTATATAGTGGTGGTAATCGCTTGCTACTTAAAACTCTACATTTTGGCTTATAGAAGGCTTTTCCTGGTGCCAAATCTGTAATTACTTAACAGTGATGACATGAATCTCTTCTTTAATAGTCCAGGCTTCAGTGGCTGATTGAAAACCTAGTGCTTGTGATAATCACATTTATACATCTATCTTTTTTTAAAGAGCGGGTCTTTTAATTCCATCTTTTTTGTTTGTTTTGTTTTAGTCTTTGATATAGAAAAAAATTTGATGTTAACCTTTGCAGAAAGAGTCTGTATGAAAGGGGTTTTATTTCAACAGCTGTTAAAAGTTGACTAGCTGGGACGTAGCCCAGTGTTTCAGCAAGGGCTTAACAGAAGAGGGAAGAGAGGGAAGAAGTGAATATGGGAGAAAGAGAGAGAGGGAACAGGGAAGAAATGTTAATGTTTTCATATGATTAGACATCATAATGTCCTCAAAGTGACATTGTATTATTACATGGATGGGAATGTGTCCATGTGTGTGTGTATATATATATATTTTTTTCTCCCAATAATGTCTTGATTTGAAACTGACACTAAGTACCAATTTTATGCTACAGTATAACACAACCAATAAACAGCAGAACACCAAAGCGCTTCAGTGAAAATACTCCCACTAAGACCTGAGTGCCCAAGTTATGGGTAGAGATTGATGTCTGTCTTTGTATTTAAATATAGTTGTATTTAATAGTTTATGTGGATTTCCTAGGGTTTGATCATAAGTTTTTAATCTCTGATAATCTCTGCCATTGAAAAGAAATGTTTAGGCCATTAATGTTTCATCAGTAAGCCTGTAAAACTGGGTTTAAAAGTAGTATTTATTAGTTTTTAAATTGGGGTTCTATCTGATCTTTACTTTATTTCCAGGTCTTATTCTATAGTAGTTGAGTATTATAATTAATTTTATCTCATTTTTGGATAAATATAAATAGGTGTTATTACTGGTAGTTTGTTTGTAATGTGGTCTCAACATGCATTCAAATATTATAACATATTTCATAGAGTGCAAAATGAAAAACAATATAACCCTCTTTATTCTCTGCAGTGCTATCATACATTTTAAGGCTATGCTAACTAACAGAAAAATATACTCCTTATTTTCCTACATACCCACTACTTAATACTTTCTGTATTCCTTTTACAAGTTACATATCTCCACATATATAATTTTTCCTCTGATAGAAACCTCTTCAATAATTTATTTTAGTGTAGATATGCTTTGATTAATTTTCTTAGCTATGTAAGGGCCAATAATTATTTAATTCATCTATTTTTCATTGAAAATAGATTCTTATCTTATACAATATATCCTGACGTCAGTTTTCCCTTCCTCCACTTTCCCCAGTTCTCACCCCCCTCCTCTCTCCCCGAGAATCCACTCCTCCTCTATCTCCCTTCAGAAAGAGCTGTGCCTTCAAGAGACAACAGCCAAGCACTCCAAAATCAAGTAAAATAAGACAAGGCAAAAGCCCTCCCTCACACAGTGGCTAGGCAAGACAACCCAATAGGAGGAGGAGTCCCAAGAGTAGACAAATTAGTCAAAGACATGCCCACTCCCACAGTTAGAGGTACCACAAAACCACCAAGCTAACATCCACTTCATATACACAGAGGACCTAGTGCAGTCCCCTGCATGCACCATACTTGTGGCTTCTGTCTCTGTGAGCCAATATGTGCTGGGTTGGCGTCCAGGATTCTCTTTCAGTAGGCTGCAGAGATTAGAAATGTAGGGTGAAGGCTCCATTCGGGACTCATCCTGACCTCTCCATGTCCAGTGAGCTCTGTGAGTATCATCCTCACCGTGGGGCCCAACTGTCACTTTTCAGAGAGCAACCCACTGCCTGGGCATCAGTCAGGACTGTTTGGAGATCTCCACAGGACCCCCTCAGCCAACAACTTAAAGAATATGAGCCAATCCGCCACAGTGAGCCTTGTCTGGCTACAAAAGATGGCCAGGTCAGACTCATGTCCCCCATTACTAAGAGTCTTCACTAGGATCACCCTCATAATTCCAGGAACTTCTCACTGCACAAGGCTTCCTTACCATCCCCTCTAAATACCCCCCAATTTCAGCCATCTCTCCTTGTCTCTATTCTTCATCCCATACCCCCAACACAATCACTACCATTCCTTCCCCATCTGCCCGAGTCTACCTGTATCAGGAGATTCATGTGTGCCTCCCCCCGCAACACACACACAGCTCTCCTCTAAGGATTGTAGCTTGATTATCATATACATAATGGCTAATATCCATTTATAAGTGAATACATACCATATTTTTCTTTCTGGATATGGCTTATTTCACTCAGGATGATTTTTTTCCTCTAGTTCCATCCATTTGCCTGCAAACTTCATAATGCAATTTTTTTTTAAATAGTCAAGTAATAACTCTACTGTGTAAATGTACCATATTTTCTTTTTCTATTCTTTGGTAAAGGGACATCTAGATTATTTCCAGTTCCTGGAAATTATGAATAAAATTGCTATGAACCTAGTTGAGCAAGTGTCTTTGTGGTGGGATGCAACATCCTTTGGGTATATGCCCAAGAGTGGTATAGATGAGTCTTCAGATATATCGATTCCCAGTTTTTTGGAGGAACTGCCATATTGATTTCCACAGTGGCTGTGCAAGTTTGTACTCCCACTAGCAATCAAGGAGGACTCCCTTTGCTCCACATTCTCACCAGCATAAACTGTCACTTGTGTTGTTGAATGTAGCCATTATGACAGGTGTAAGAATCTCAGAGTCATTTTGATTTGCATTTTTGTGATGACTAAAGATATTGAACATTTCTTTAAGCATTTCTCAGCCATTTGAGATTCCTCTATTGAGAATTCTGTTTAGATCTGTACCCTATTTTTAAATTTGGTTATTTGGTTTTTGATATCTAGTTTCTTGACATATATATATATATATATATATGTTCAAGTGGATATGGAGTTGGGAAAATCATTTACCATTCTGTAGGCTGCCACTTGGTTGGTGATATCCTTTGCCTTACTGATGCTTTTTAGTTTCATGAGTTCCCATTTACTAATTATTTATCTTAGTGTCTGTGCCATCAGTGCCCTGTTCAGAAAGTCATGTTTTGTGCCAATTCATTCAAGGCTACTCTCCATTTTCTCTTTTATCAAAATCAGTGTATCTGGTTTTATGTTGAAGTCTTTGATCTATTTCAACAGGAGTTTCGTTTAGTGTAATCAGATATGAATCTATTTGTATTCTTCTACAGGCCACATTATGCTTGCTGGGGATTGAATTTAGAACCTTTGGAAAAACAGCCAATGTTCTTAACCCTCGTCATCTCACGAGCCCATCCTTTCTTTCTTTATCTCTGCCTTGACAAACTTTTCATTTGGTAGAAAGTTACGTAGTTTCATGTGTTTGTAAGCTTTCTGTTGTTTCTGTTGTTGATATCCATCTTTACTTTGTAGTGGTCTGATAGGATGGAGGGAGTTATTGTTCTGTACCTGCTGAAACTTGTTTAGTGTCTGAGTTTGTAGTCAATTTTGGAGAAGGTTTCACAAGGTGCTGAGAAGAAGGTATATTATCTTGTGTTTAGGTAAAATGTTCTGTAAATATCTGTTAGGTTCATTTGGTTTATAATGTCTGCTAGCTCTGGTATTTCTCTGTTTAGTTTTTTTCTTTATGACCTGTCCATTGGTGAGAGAGGAGTATTGAAGTTTTTCACTATCAGTGTGTAAGGGACAATATATGATTTAATATTTAATAATGTTTCTTTTACAAAAGTGTGTGTATGTGTGTGTGTTTGGGACATAGATATTAAGAATTGAAATATTGCTGGGTGGTGGGGGTGCACACCTGTAATCCCAGCATTTGGAAGGTAGAGGCACATGAATTTCTGTAATTCAGAGGCCACTCTGGTCTACATAGTGAGCTGCAGGACAGTCAGAGCTACACAGTGAAACCCTGTCTCAAAATAAATTTAAATATCATCTTTGTGGATTTTTTCTTTGATGAGTATGATGTGTCCTTCCTCATCTCTTTTGGTTAGTTCGGTTTGAAGTCTGCTTTGTTAGATATTAAAATGGCTACACAGTTTGCTTCTTAAGTCTATTTGCTTGGAATGTCTTTTGCCAAACCTTTATGCTGATGTAATATCTATCTTTGATGCTGAGGTGTATTTCTTGGATGCAGCAGAAGTATGAATCTTATTTTTACAATATTTTGGTCTGTTCTTTTTATTATGGTATTGAGACCATGGATATTGAGAGATATTAATGATTGTTGATTCCTACTTTGTTGTTGCTGCTGCTGCTGCTGCTGCTGGTGTGTGTGTGTGTCTCTCTCTCTGTGTGTGCATGTGTGTGTGTACATGTGTTTGAGTCTGTGCTTCCCTTTTTGGTATTGCTGCTGTGGGATTATTTATTTCCTGTGTTTTCATGGGTGTAGATAAACTTCTTGGGATGTAATTTTGCTTCTAGCATATTCTATAGGTCTGATATTGCAAATATGTATTGTTTAAATTTGACTTTCTCAGGAATATTTTATTTTCTCCATCTATGGTGATTGAAAGTTTTACTTTTAGAGTAGTCTAGACTGGCATCTGTGGCCTCTTTAGAGTACAGCACATCTTTCCAGGTCCTTCTGACATTTAGATTCCCCATTGTGTATTCACATGTAATTCTAATACATATACCTTTTTATGTTACTTTACCTTTTTCTCTTGCAACTTTTAATATTCTTTCTTTGTCCTCACTGTTTAATGTTTGGATTATTATTATATGGCAAGTAGACTTTCTCTTCTGGTTCAATCTATTTGGAGTTCTGCAAGCTTCTTTATAGGCATCTTCTACTTTAGGTTAGGAAAATTTTCTTCTATGATTTTGTTTAAAGTATTTTCTGAGCCCATGAGCTGTGATTCTTCTCCTTCATCTATTACGATTGTTCTTAGGTTTGGTTTCTTTTTTCAATAGTGTCCCATATTTCCTGGATGTTTTGTATCAGGTTTATTTTTTTTTAATATTTAACATTTTCTTTGAACAACGTATCTATTTCTTCAATTGTATCTTCTATGCTTGAGATTCTCTTTTCTATCTCTTGTATTCTGTTGAGGAAGCTTGCCCCTGTAGTTCCTGTGTGAATTTCTAAATTTTTTCTCTTCCAAAATTTCCTAAGTTTGTCTTTTCTTTATTGCTTCTATTTCCATTTTCAGGTCTTGAACACTTTTATTCCTTTCCTTCAACAGTTTTTTTTTCTTGACTTTCTTTAAGGGATTTATTCATTTTGTCCAAATATCTGTGTTTTTCTGGATTTTTAAATGGGGATTTACTCATTTCCTTTTTAAGGACCTCTGTATCTTCATATAGGTGATTTTAAGATCTATTTCTTCTGCTTCAGCTATGTTGAAATATTCAGTGCCTGGTATGGTGGGGTAGCTAGGCTCTAGTGGAGACATGTTTTTCCCTGGCTATTATTGTGTTTTTATGCAACTAGGCATTGGGATTTGGGGTGTGTACTGGATGGTTCTGTGTGTCAACTTGACACAGCTGGAGTTTTTACAGAGAAAGGAGCCTCCCTTGAGGAAATGCCTCCATGAGATGCAGCTGTAAGGCATTTTCTCAATTAGTGATCAAGGGGGGAGGGCCCATTGTGGGTGGTGCCATCCTTGGGCTGGTGGTCTTGGGTTCTATAAGAAAGTAAGCTGAGCAAGCCAGTAGAAGCAATCCAGTAAGCAGCATTCCTCCATGGCCTCTGCATTAGCTCCTGCCTCCAGGTTCCTGCCCTGTGTGAGTTCCTGTCCTGACTTCCTTTGGTGATGAAAAGCAATGTGGAAGTATAAGTTGAATAAACCCTTTCCTTCTCAACTTACTTCTTGGTCATGATGTTTGTGCAGGAATACAGACCGTGACTGAGACAGGGTGATTATAGATCTAGGTTCTGACTTCTAGGAGGTGAGGAGCGGGTGCTTCCTAGTATGTACAGAAGGCGTGGACACAGGAAAAGAGGCTGTAGATGGTGCCCTGTTGTAACACTAGGGACAAGCCTGAGGAATTGTATCTGCTGGGGAAACAGAGAGCTTAATCCATATTTTTAAAGGAAAGTTTCTCTCTGTGTGAACTTCTTCATTCACAGTTGTTTTGTATGTTAGGTTTTTTCACCACAAGTACTTTATATGTGTCAATTTTCTTTTTTTTTGGTTTCTTTTTAATTCCTTCCATGGTGTCTGATAAGAAATTTATTATTTCAATCACTGTGTCTCTGTTTTAATGGCTATGTTTTTCTTTATTATTGTGTTGTATAATTTGATTATGATGTCTCTTGGGAAGTTTTTAGTTCTCTGTGGAGATGTTTTAGTATGTCTGAAATACCGACATGTAGTTTTGATGTAATGCTGGGTAATGGTTTTGGAAAACAGTTTCAGAAAAGGTATAAAGAGATTGCCCTTGTTCTGATTTGACACATAAGTCTAGAGTTCTCTCTGTGATTATGGTGTACATCCCTCTTTCAAATTTCTAGTATATCTATTCTCTTCCTGGTCCATATCCTTTATTGAAAATTAACCCCACACTCTCTAAAGTTTGTTTGTAAAGACCATTGCTAAGTCTTTCCAAATTTTCCCAGTGCTTTGATTATGAGCACATGGTGCTACAGATGTCCATTAAATGGACTCTAGGATCAAATTAAGTCCTCATGGTTGCTCAAGAAGCTCCTTAGTCACTGACTTACCACTAAGTCTTTCAGGGTGATAATAACATAGTCTCTGAAACACAAGGGAATTTCTGCTTGACGTTTGTGATGTATGGTTTCTCTGTCTTTGATAATCTTTGCCCTACTTCTCTGTGAATTGTGTAAAGATAACACATCACAGATACAGATGTTAGAACACAGCTCTTGTCTATCATAGACTAACAGATGGGTTTTTTTTTTTCTATGACAAATATGAGTGATCATGTCCCAGAAGCACAGATTCAAGATGCTCACAATGACATTCCAACACAAACTTTTCACAACTCAGGATAGAATACAGTCAGAAAGCCAAACATTATCCAAAATCATCAGATAAATGTGCTGTGGCCAGCAAGAAAGTCTGGCTCCTCACTGCAGAGGACATTGGCTTTGGATTTGGAAGAAACTGATGATTTCTTAATATCTTTACAAATATTTTAAAATTGAGAGTTTCAGCTGATGGTCCAAAGATGGTTAGGTCAGGCACCAAGGTGGAAAATGGATGTCTACCCGGAGCACTAAAGGTAGCCAAGGAGAATATTCTGGCTGTACAACACTCCAATTTTTTACAGATAGCACAGTCTAATCAGTAAGTTCTGTGGGATCATGAACACAGGTGTTCTAGGTCACAACTGTCACAGAAGCTCTATCACTTCCAATGAAGAACTACAGCAATCCCCTGACGTTTCCTTCCAGGTTCTTCTATCTTCCTCTTGCGCATACCTTTGATCTCTTCAGATCTACCTGATGGGTACAGCACGCTCCAAAGGTTCCTTCTGTGTGGGGCAGAGAAGGGATTCCAAGCCTGAACTTCTTACAGTCTGGAGGCTTAGGCTCGGGCTTTGGGAAGTTTGGATATCATTCTCTAGGCTGTTAGATATGAAATTCTAGGACTCAGCTTGCGTTTAGTATAAAGGTTGACCGAGGGGGGTTGTCCATGCAGCTTATTTAATGGAGATTGGAGCTGTGTCCTATGAATTCTGAAATATCTGACTAGAGTCCTGGCATTGATTAGCTCCACCAACAAAGTCCATTCACTTGTTCCTCTTCTGTGTGCCTCGAAGTGAGTTCATGACAGCTGCCACTTTACCCCTTACTTTACATGTTTTTCAAGGAGTCCTGAGAAACACCCACTCTCTTTCCCTTGGCAAACAGTTCTCTGACTGACAGAGAACAAAGAGTTGGGTAACTCCCCTGCGTGTTCCCCACATGCACACACACGCCAAACCTCAACTTGAAGGCCTTTTGTACTCACTTATGAAACCGGTGAGTCACCATGTCTGCAACTGTCACTTTTAAGTTATGTCCCAGCTGTGTTCTCTCTCCTACCTGGCTCATTTTGTAATGGGAAAACAAGGCTTTGGGAATTTTATGTCGTTCACTGCTTTTATTCTTTTCCTTAGGTACATAGTGCTGGCTTGTTATTGTTTATGTTGTTTTGGATTTGGTCAGGGGGTGTAAGACAGAAACCTCCTTGGGACAGAGAATATGTAGCTCTTATATGTTATACTGATGTACATCAGTATTACAAGAAGATGTAACAGTCACCAAAGGCCCCTCATAAGGAAACAGTGCAGGTTGATAGAGTCATGATGGATGGTAGCTTGCTAAAGAATTTAGCAGGTGATGATCACCTGACAGTAGACTTAAATTGTTTTGATGAAATATCTACCAAAGTAACTCAAAGAATAAGCCTACCTCTGGTAGCTCCTTTTTAGAAAAGAGTCTTTATGGAGACTATTGTTGGTGTTTTGACTCTGTATATTCTATTCATAAAACTATCTTTTAATTAAAATGGTTATCAGAGGAAAATGAGGTTTAGTAGCTTTGATTAGAGCTCTTTAAATGGAGTCAGGGGTCTATTGTTAGTCAGACCTCAGGCAGATCTGAGCAGGAATGAAGACTCACCCACCTGACCTATACCCAAGTGTGAGAAGCTGTTTTTGAAACACATGGAATCTCAGATGGCCCTTGTAGGAGGGTCTTGCCCCTAAGCTATCCAGATACTAAGTGTGTGTCAGCCCCTTCTTACTAGACAGCTGACCTTTTGCTACTACCAATCACCATCCCTGAAGAACAAGGGGAGGTCATCCCAATGAAACTGTCATTTTGTAAAATCTTGGACCAATTTTTTTTTAACAGTTATATTCAGCACTGGCTGCTCTTGACTTCATTCTGTAGTTGAAGTAGAAATTGATCTGAATTCCCGATCCTCCTGCCTTTACTGCCTAAATACTGAGATTATATGCTGATCACTATGCCCAGTCTTGGAGCAGATTTCCTTTGTTTTAATGTGGCGTGTGTGTATGCTGGTTTAGAGGACAACCTCCATGTGGGTTCTGGGATTAACACAGATTGTCGAGTGTGACAGAAATTGCCTTAACCTGCCAGCCCACATTGCCAGCCCAGATTTGTTTGTTTTTATACTGAGAGAGAGTGTGTGTGTGTGTGCATATGCATGACTATTATGTATATGAGTATGCATGTGCTTATGTCTTTATTTCCACCCATGTGAATATGAGTCACATGTGCCACAGCACATGTACAGAAGTGAGATAATAACCCTGAGTCTTCGTCCTCATCATAAGGGCAGGGTCTCCTGTTGTACATGTGACAGACATATTGCCCACAGATTCCAGGGCTTCTCTGGACTTCCCCCTCCATTTATCATATTAGTGCTGGCATTTCAGATGTTGCTACCTTGTGTGACCCTACAGGGATTCTGGAGATCTGAACTCAGGTACTCGTACCTGCATGGCAAATAATTTAAGCACTGAGTCATCTCCCATCAGGGAACAGACTGGAAAGTGGCTTGAATCTTTGTTTTCTCATATAGCCATACTAATTAGCTCCTGAGTAATTTAAGTTTCTTTGTTTTCAACTAGTTTGACTTTATTCTAAGTCAATATAATACAGTATAGAATGTTTTGATTTTGCTTCTGCTAGAGTTGATGATTATTTTGATAATGTTATGAGATTGGACAGAGTGTGAAGAAAGAATTTTAATTTAGAAAAGACTAGTCATTGAATATAATAGTAGCTAGTATTGGTAAATAATATACAAATTTAAGAAATAGAAAAGCAAAACCTAATCAACAGTTAGATTAATACATTAAAACCTTGCTATTTAATGAATAAGTATGAGACATTTCTGCCCTCACAAAGTAACTATCCTACCTAATGAAGGGAGTAAACAGTAAAGAAAGCCTGTTATACATGCACATATATACATGAATACATACATGCATTATACATACATACTACATCCATGGTGATGGGTAATAAAGAGTAATTAAAATAAATAAGATGGCACACAGTGTATAGGAGACACAAAGATATGGGAACTGGCATCTTTTTGGGAGATTAAAGGGATGGTATGTCAGTGGAGTGATAACCAAGCAATGTGAGGATCTTCAAGACAACTCCACATGCATAGACACCCAGTGGGTACAATGCACTGAGATCTCTTTGGTCTGTAGAACTCTGTAAGAGATGGGAGAAGAGACAAGGCATTGTTTCCATTCAAGTTCCATTGCTGTAGCTGAGTGGCACAGTTGAGAAACTTGTAAACAATAGAAGGTTTTTGTCTAATTGTTCTGGAGGCTGAGAAATATAAAAGCATGGTGCTGGCTTCTGGTGAGGGACTTATCCTAGATTATGACATAGTTTAACACCAGGCATATGTGTGTAAGGCAAAGAATCACTCTGGCACAAGCAGAGTTAATTTGTTCAACTTATCATGTCTTAAGAGTCCCACCTTTGAGTGCTTCCTATGACAATTCATTTTTGTCATGAGTTCTTCCTTTGCGTGTTGGGGCAAGTTATTCCAAGTATGGAAGCACAGAGTTTATGGAGGACTGAACCGTTTCTACTCACAGGGTCTGTTGTGTGATTGATGGTAGGATTCCAGAGCAGAAGACTAAAAAATTTTATTGACCTTAAAAGAATTCATGTAAGTGTTAGTGAAAAGACAAATCTCACACAGGAGGAGGTGCATGTAAGAAGCTAGTCTATGATGTTGTTGCTCTTGGAAGATATATATATATATATATATATATGAGTCTAGGAGCATTTAATGAATTAACTTAAAATTACTATAGCACTTATTTCTTAAGAGTCTAGTGTAACAAGTAAAAATCTGTCAACATTTCTGTAGTAAAATGTGAAAAATCTTTAGTGGGACAGATAAAGGGGCACAAATAGTGGCTTGTGAATTTAGGTTGCTTTCTTACCAAGTGAATGGTAGTGATAGTGGAATATATTGGCACTAGGAATGCGTGCACGAGGGCTTCCACGTTCTCATTCGGAGAATGTGGATTGGACAGACAGGAATTTATTTAACTCACTTTTTTTTTTCTGTAGTCTGAAACTCAAGTATGGTGTCTGGCTTGTCTTGCCTTTCTTTTATTTTCTCCTCTTGGTATTGGGACTTGGGTTCATAGGCCACATGTTTTTCTTCACAATCCCGACCAAAGCCCTTTCCTCTGATTATTATCCTATGAAGGACTTAAACTCTTATGAAAGCCATCAACTTTAATCAACATGGGACAGAGATTCTACGGTATAAGAACACACTAGACCTTAAACAAGTGCACCTTCTAAGTGTATATTTTATATGCATAACAGAAGCTAGAATGATTAGCCCACTTCTAAAAGGTGTGTCTAACTTGTAGCACCTGGCAGGAAGTCGGATAGTGTAATCTCCACCTCGGCTTCCACTGCTTTGAGGAGCAAAGCCCTGAGGCTGAGAAGCCAAATACACTCCTATTGTTCAACATCTTTCCGTTCAGCCTCAAAATAACCTAGTCAGAGGCGTCTGTACATTGGAGGTTGATGGCAAAGGGAACAGATGACAGTTCTGTTTGTACAAACTTATACCAGTAAGGACCCAAACACAAATAGACCCCTGCTTTGAACGTAGACAGTATAAATGTAGTTTTTGTTCTGATGTTTTAACCGTTCTTCAGTTGTGTCACAATTCTGTAACTAGAACCCAGTTTAGATTTTTTTAAATCCTTTTATAGGATTTCCTTACTGACTTACCAGGTAAAAACCAATCTGAGAATAGAAACTGAGAAAAGGAAACCTTCAGAAATTGGACAGAGGATTTGTGGCCCCAGGGACCATTGAGTAGATGATGATCTAGCTCCCTCTGGTAAGCCCATCAAGAGCCTAGAGAGACTTTGTCATTCTCATTAGACCAGAGACATGCATCAGGCTTACTCAGGCGATTTTGGGTCCAACAAATTTTTTGGGGGAGGGGGGCTTGTGTGTTCAGGCAACTGCCACACGATCCTCATGGTCCTGATCTCTTCAATTGTCTTAGCCTCTGGCCAGTAAGAAGTTAGCTTCTTTTTTCTCAGTGACCAACTAGACTACCTTGCATATTTTTGTGTATGGTAGAGATGTGAGAAGCAGTTTGTTGCCCAGAAAATTATCATCCTTCGCCAGTTCCTTACTGCATATCTTCCTCTGTTTTCTGTAGATAGAAAGGGTGTAGAGATATTATCTTTTTCAGGTTCATCTAATCAGCATATAGATTAAGGGATAGGAAAATCAAATTATTTCTGATGGAAGTAGGTAGTGCAATGTTTAGCTATCTATAGAAAAGGATGGTAGATTTTGATAGGATTATGAAATGGTTTAGCATCTTGTTACACATAGATAAGAACAAAAAACTGTATGTGCTTTACATGTGTGTGTGTATGTAAAGCACATACACATACACACACACACTCGTGTAAGTATCTATATGGAGAAAAATAATTTAGTAAGAAAAATTGCCACTCAAGTCATATTGTTACATGTCCCCTTCTCAGATCACTGTGAGTATTTACCTCAGACCTATTCAACCCCTCCTTTGGATTAATCAGAATGCTTGGTAAGAAGAAATTTGATTGGTAGGTTGTATTCACCAGACTGCACTGGGAGGTTAGTTTTCTATTCTGTAGACAATGCTGATTTCTTGGATTTCACTCTGCTTGAGCAATTATGACTCTGGGATTCAGGATCCATTCTTGGGATACTTATTCTCATTGATGAAAGAATTCAAGAATGGAATCAAACAGAAGCCCAAGGGCAATTTTATCAGCCTAAGAAAACAACACAACAAACAAACAAACAAGCAAACACCCTCATGGACAGTAAAGCTGTAAACTTCATGAGCTGCCCAGAAGAGACTAGAAGAGAAATTACATTATATTTAACAGTTTAGAAAGATAGATAGACTTACAAAACTGTATGGATATGTTCCAATAGGATGCTACACTAGGTTGAAGGCTGGAGTACTAAAAGTATACTGTCTCAATAAAGGACTAATTAATTATTCCACCTAACTCATTAGAATGGCTTAAAGGAACCTACCTGCCTAGAAGGAATCTCTTGGTCAAGTGATTGTCCCACTCAACTAGAATGATAGGTGGCTTCCAGGCCAGACATTCTTTTCTCTTGATCTGGGGAGTTTTTCTACTCTAACAGTGAGCTTTTCACAAGTACATTGTTTGAAAGACTTAAGTACTTGTCTAATTTGCAATAGAATTAAATAAAAATCCTCCTCTATTATCTACCAAAAATAAGACATATAGCATACATTATAAAAAAAAATCTTCTGATATTAAAGATTATTTCCCATCTGCCACAACTACTGACTATATTTTATTTTTATGGTAGCATAAATGCTAATAACCAAAGGCAGGGTGGCTTAAATAACAAGCAAGTTATTTCTATCCAGTTATATAATCTAATGACCAACAGAGAAGACTTCTTTTGAGCTACCCACAACTTGGTTTGCACATGGTGTCTTCTCTCTGGGTATATCTAGGTCTTAATCTTACCTTCTAATAAAGACTGTTTCTAAAGAGAAAATGTCTTTATTAGATTACCTTCTAATAATTTTAGTTTAAGTCTAAACACAACAACCTCATTTTAACCCAGTTGCCTCAATAAAGACCCTATTATCTTCCAATAAAGTTCCATGATGAAGTCTTAGGGGTTAAACATGTGGACTTGCTTGGGTGTCACCCAACTCAACTATCAGCACTGGCTAAAATAAATTATGCTTCAAGGTTAAGGAATTATTTATTCTCTGTTACCTAAGGCTTCTGAACAAACTGCTATGAATTTCTATGAGGTCTCCTAAGTATGTGTCCCTTCAGGGTACAATGCTTTTTAAAGAGTGGATACATCGATTTATGAGTTCTAGTGACACTCCCAAAATTCTTACATGAAGTGAAGAGTGAGCTGTACAAGTCATCCTAATGTCTTCAGGGCTAAGTCTTTTTTTTTCTAATTAAAATGTGAGAAGCAGCAATATGTGCTGGAGTAAGAAGAGGTTGTATACAAAGAGGTAAGGTCTGGGTGGCAAAGGCACTATCAAAGAGCAAACATCAGTTTTAGATACCTTAGACCAGGCATGATGTGGCAAACACACCTGTAAGCCTAGTCCACAGGAGGCAGGTGGAGGAAAACCAAGATTTCAGTGTTATCCTCAGCTGCAGATATGCTTGGAGTTCAGCCCAGGAAATGGTAAACATTGGCTGAAGAGATAAACCAGCAAAAGTTCTATAAAACCAGGTCAAATGAAGCTCACCATTTATAGGAAAAGGAAACTAATCCTATAGATGATGCTCAGGTTAGTGTTTTGTAAAGTCACACAAGCTAGAGTCATTGGGAAGAGGGAGCTCAACTGAGAAAATTCCTCCATTAAATCACCTGTAGGCAAGTAGTAGTGTTTATTATTATTATTATTATTATTATTATATTGGTGTTGGAGGGCCCAGTTCTCCCATGAACAGGTGATCTTGTTTGGAATAAGAAAGCAGGTTAAGTAAGCCATGAGGAGCAAGCAAGCCCCTGAGCAGCATGCCCCCATGGTTTCTGCTTCAGTTCCTTCCTTCAGTTCATCACCTTCATTTTCTATCTTGAGATCCCCCTGTGGTGATTGATACCTGGAGGTATAAGCTGAAATAAACCCTTTTCTTTCCAAGTTGCCTTTGGTCATGGTATTTATCAAAACCATAGAAACCCTAACAGGGAAGTAGACAATTTTTCACTTCTCAGGTAACAGTAGAAACAAAGCCAGAATAGAAGTTCTAAGATACACGTTTGTCCTTCTCCATTCAGATTTTCTGTACTTTCTCTATGGCTCCCCCAGCACCTGCCTACTGTAACACAATTCTCTTCCTTCTCTTCTCTTCTCTTCTCTTCTCTTCTCTCTCTTCTCTTCTCTTCTCTTCTCTTCTCTTCTCCACTCTCCTCTCCTCTCCTCTCCTCTCCCTTCCTCTCCTCTCCTCTCCTCCCTCTCCTCCCTCTTCCTCCCTCTCCTCTCCTCTCTTCTCTTTCTCTTCTCTTCTCTTCTCTTCTCTCTCTTCTCTTCTTCTTTCTCTTCTCTTCTCTTCTCTTTTCTAGATTTTTTATTTGTTTGTTTATTCATTTATTTAATGTATATGAGTACATCTTTGCTTTCTTCAAACATACCAGAAGAGGGCATCAGATCCCACTACAGATGGTTGTGAGCCACCATGTGTTTGCTGGGAATGAACTCAGGACCTCTGGAAGTGCAATCATGTTCTTAACAACTAAGCCATCTCTCCAGCCCCAGAATTTTCACAGAGTATATATGTTTCAGAACTTTTTTTAACCTTAAGTTTTTGTTTTGATTTTTAAATATCATTTAAATTTTAGATTTATTTTTAAATATCATACTTGCATATTATGTTGACATTATTTCCTTTTCCTCTTACCATGCTGTCTTGTGCCCCCTCAAAATTACGCCACTTTTTCTTTAATTATTGTTATTATACACATACACGGAGATATAAATATGTAGAAACACTCCTCTGAGTCCATTTAATGTTTCTTACATGTATTTCTGTTTTTAGGGCTGGGGGCTTGACATTGGATAACCAATTAGGGAGCTCAATCCTAGAGAAGACTAAGCCCTCCTCTCTCAGCAGTCATTGGTTGCCGGTAGCTCTTGATCTAGGTGTGGGGCTTTGTAAGATTTCTCCCACCCACACTGGTATGTTAGCTAGTGTTGTCATTGTCTGGATCTTGTTCAGGCCAGCTGTGTTGTTACTAGTTCATGGACATAACTTTCCAGTCATAGACACCAGACAATCTTGCAACAGATGTCCTGATGTTTACAACCTTCTTCCCCTTTTACTGTGGTGTTCCTCTAGACTTAGGTGTAGGGATCCTGTTCCTGATGTTTTGTCTGAGACAATGTCTCACTATGTGGCCCTGGCTGGCATGCAACTCCCTAGGTAGACAAGTTGGCCACAAAGTCACAGAGATTCACCAACCTCTCTGCCTGTTGACTGCTGAAATGAAAGGTTAAGGTAGCATGCACAGCTATTTAAGAGACCTACACAAAGTGGAAACCTGACTCTACATGTAGACTCATTATATGAAAATGTCCTTTTCTTTTGGCTGTGATGAATATGTTCAATATTATTTAAAGTTGTTCCATAAAGCTGAGCATGGTGGAGCAGACCTGCAATTCCGTGCTTAGAAAGCAAAGGTGGGAGGGCCATTCAGGTTTGAGGGCAGCCTGTTCTACTTAGTAAGTAGGTAAGCAAGCAAGCAAGCAAACAAAGAAACAGATAAAGAAACAGGGGTCTGAGGAGATGGCTCCATGGTTAAAAATGGATACTGCTCGGGCAGAAGACTCAAGTTCATTTCCTAGCATCAGGTGGAGCAGTTCACAATCACCTGTAACCCCAGCTCCAGGGATCCAGTGCTCTCTTTTGACCTATGTGGGTATCTGCACACAGCTGAACATTTTTACTCTCTCCAACACATATATGCACATAAGTAAATAAAATAAAAATATAAATAAAAACCAAGCTAACAATCCCAAAAATCAATCAAAGAAAACTCCAAACCAAACCAAACAAAATTTACATATTCTTTATCGAATAAAGTATGGTAGTAATGGGACTTAAAGCAGAAAATTCTCTCTCTCTCTCTCTCTCTCTCTCTCTCTCTCTCTCTCTCTGTGTGTGTGTGTGTGTGTGTGTGTGTGTGTGTGTATGCATGTGTGCATGTGTGCAGCTTTAAACCATTTGGTGCATATGTAACTCCGTCGGTTCTAAATCGAATGACTATCCACACCCATAGATACTATCAAACCACTGAGGTGAACTTACCTGTGAAAAGATGAACTGTCTATACAAGTCACCCTCAGTAGTTGTAAGGAAGAAAGTTACAAAATTACAAGGAAAGTTTCCCCATGTAGCAGTAATTATTTAAACCGCCAAATTTGTTGCTGTAAAATCTCCTACCTGAAGGAGACCAGTAAAGGAAAACACAACTCAATAATTATTGGTATAAATTGCACGCCTAGATTGGGCAGATTTACCACTACACTACTCTGTGGGGCTGTGGGCTGTGGGAAGCAGCTGGGTGCCTGGTTGAGCAAGCCTTGAACCCCGGACCTTTACCAGGACGGCAGGTGTTCGGCGCTGCCCCCAGGCCCTGGTTCTTTTCATTCAGCTTCGGCCCTCCACAGCCTCTCCCAAAGAGAGGTCTATGACTATCAATCACAGTGCCTCAGGCCCTCCCACATGTAGATGAGGTATCTCTCAGCTCTCCGACCAAGCCAATAGGCATTATCTGCCAGACCCTAACCCACATGCAGATGAGGTATCTCTAAGCTCTCCGACCAAGCCAATAAGCGTTATCTGCTGTCAGACCCTAACCCACCCTGAAACTGTATATAAAGGCTCTATTCGGGAGAAGTAAAAGTGTGTGTTCGAGAATCATCTTGGTGTCCGGGAGTTTTTGTCTCAAGAGCTGTAACACTTGGGGAGAGATCCGCTCTCCTGAACCTTCCTGGGGCACCAAGCTGCTTCCTTGCCTGCTAGCCGGCTTCTATCGGCCCAGCCCGGGCAGCTCAGCGTGGAGAGACAGGTGCAGCACCTGGGAGTGACCGAGCTGTGACAGCGGAGACTCGAGCAGAGGCAGCAGCGGAGGCAGGCAATCTCTCCTCCCTGCTTGCACTCGCACCCTTTTGGCCCAGACCTCTCACACCAGGCTGGGCTGAAGACCGACAGACAGTGGAGACGTGGGTAGAGGACCCTCCCTGCTCTCACTCTGTCCTCAGCTGGGAGATCATCGTGGGACACCCTCCAGAACCGGGGACTCACACTATTCTAATCCCTGGCTATGAGATTCCTTATAACTTGTGGTTTATCCAGGCTGTGTGGTTTTCCTTCCGGCTCCAGCTCCTCTGTCGTTAGCTTCCTTCTACTGCCAGCTTCCTTCTGCTTCGACTTCCTCCTGCTTCTCCTGCCTTCTCTTCTTCCTCCGCCTCTATATCGAATTCCTCTCAGTCTCTCCTCCCCTAAGCCTTTTTCTCCACCTCCCCTTCTACTGCCCAATCACTGGCTTTAGTCTTTATTTTACAAGTTTTAATTGGACAGAAGGTTTACAAGACATCACCTGTGTACAGATTCAATCATCCTCTGCAGCCCCTCCCAGGAAAGTGAAACTAGGATCAAAATACAAGGCTGGGGCTATCCACAACATTCTCTCTTTCCATTTTGAACAAACATTTCAGGCCAAGTGTGTACTGTCTACTTCACTGATATCTTCTATGCTTTGTTGGAAGTTTTTCAAAAAAGAAATGATCCAAAAAAAAAAAAAAAAAAAAGGGTAAGGAAAGAACACTTGCAGTGTCAAAATGGTGTATTGATAGACAGAGGGAGAAGTGGTCACCTCCTCAAGAGAGGACAATTAAAGGTTGAATCCATGAAAAGGTCTTAAATTGAAATCAAGGGTGGAAAGGGGCTGCTTAGTGTCTATCTTGCGGCAAGGTAATATTCTTTTATTACATAGTGTTCTTTTTTATCTTTATATGATCTGAAATGATGGTGTTTATCGTAAGCATTCCATTCATTTTCTAAACTGTCTTGTTCTATTAAATACCTGTGAGATGGCAGCCTTTTACCTCTATTGTTTCCCATTGAAAAGACAGCTAAATTTGAGCACATTTGCTGAATAAAACATCATACAATCAACAGGATGATTTTCATTCCTTAGCGTTTCTCCCTGGGGAAGGCACTTACCCTAAGAACTATGTTGTCTGATGACAAGTAGGAGCCTTCCTGACTTTGATAGCGTCCAACGCATTGAGTCGCCTAATTTGCATCTCTCTACTAAATGGTTTTAATTAATTTTGCATTGTGCTTACTGACTAGTTTTAATTAGCAGTTAAATCAGCTCAGTTAACGAAAAAAATGAAGGTGTTTATATGAATGCAAATCACAGTGAGTTCTCAGGGCACAAGTTGCAAACTTGTTCCAAGCCATTGAGGTGGAATTCCTTCAGGCTTTGTTAAAAATATTTAATATAAGAATATATAAAAGTATTTCTTAGGTTATTTTCCTCTTACTAAACTATGGGCCATTCTGATTCATACACTGCTCTGTTCTGGTCTGTACCAAGGCATGTTTTGCGAGTAGGTCAAAGACAAACACAGAACATAAGAATTTTAGAAATGGCTTGGACACTTCTGGGTTTTTTTGTAGCTTCCTTAGTGAACTAGTCTGGGGCAGCCAGGACACAGAAGTGCTGAAAACTTCTCCACAAATATAAAATGCAACTTTGTTGTGGTTCCTTGGTTCCTTGGTGACTTCCAGGTTCAAGGAACAATGGAAAAAGAATAAAGTGTTGGGAATGACGACTGTGGTGGAGAAGGTCCGGAGGGACTCTCCTTTCTGGAGTGGCACTGCTTGGTCCTGCGGCTGGGTGAGGGCTGCTGGTGTTGCTTTTGAGGAGAACTGCAAGTCTGTTTGGCATATCCCTGTCGGGATTCCAGCTATGATGAGTGCTGCCTGAAAGTCTCACCGCACTGAGTAAAATGTTCAGCCTCCCTGATGATGATCTTGGATCTAGCAACTGGGAGGCAGCAGATGGGCAATGAAGAAAACAAAAGTTCTTGAGACTTTTGGGTGCGGGAAAGAAAGAACACACTGGTTGTCTTGTTATAGGAAATCGCAAATCACCATCTCACTTCCGAACAGGGGAAGAAGACAAGAAAATTAATGAAGACCTGGAGTCTCAGTACCAACAGAGCATGGACAGCAAACTGTCAGGACTGTACTGGTGGCACTGTGGGCTCGGCTTCGGTGAGGGAGATCATGATGGAGAAGGTGATGTGTCTGGAGATGACGATGAGGACGACTCTCCTGAAGCTGAGAGTTCAGATGACTTGGACAGTGATTCTGAGTCTGAGAAGGAGGAGTCTGCGGAAGAGCTTCATGCTGCTCATCCTGATGACACAGAAGACCCGAAGAGCAAAAAAAGATGTGAAGAGCAATTATAAGATGATGTTTATCAAGTCCAGTGGCTCATAACTACCAAACACTTAGCCTTTGTATTAAAAGTAAGCCTTATTGTTATAATGCACAGTGGAGGACTGCTTATAGAGCACAGACCCTTGTATTATAATTTTTAAAAAGACTCTTTTAAATAACTACAAGGAATGTTTGCTTTCAAATGCCGTGGGTTACATTTCTCCAGGCATGACTATAACCATCTTTGTAAAGAGTCAGAGTTGTATAAAATGGAAAATAATACTGTACTCAACTTCCTTTCATATTAGCATCATCTGCCCTCTTCCACCATTCACCCTTGTAGGTGCATGATGGGGGAACTTGCTTTGTCTATGGGAGCTCTTTCATCTTCATCTTTTGGCTTGTTCCTATTTTTCTCTTACATGATTCATTTGATACTGTGATGTGTTCCCTTGACTATACTTTGTTAAAGTAGACCTGTCCATCATGGATTTGGCTGCCACCAGCCCTGCTGCAGACCATCATTGACAGTCCATGCTTGTTTAGTCTCTGCTCTCGGACCAGAGCAACCACAGGACACTGATGTGTGGAACTGCCCTGTCGCATTATTCAAAGGTTGCAAACCCAAAATGTCTCTATATAATTTGGTTTCACTGTATGGTAAAGTTTTGATAACATTTGGCCAGTTTTTACACAAGAAATTATTTCTCTGCTCATTTAGTCCTGTGTATTTAGAAATATGTAAAACTGGATTTTTTTTTTAAGGTACTATGTGACCAAAGTTAAATTTTTTTTCTCCTAAGGTTTAAATAAAGAGAAAGCAATTTCCCATTTTTTTTAAAAAAAGAATAAGGTGTTGGGATGAGGTGGAAACAAAGGGATAGGTGGAAAGAGAAGGAGGAGGAGGAGGAGGAGGAGGAGGAAAAAGAAGAGGAGAAGGGGGAGGGCCTTGGAAGCAGGAGATAAAAGTCTCAATTATCCTGGACCCCTGAGATCTTTCAGACACCAAGAAACCAACCAGGCAGCATACACCAGCTGATAGGAGGCCCTTGACACATATACAGGATCGACTGCTGGGTCTGGCCACAGTGAGAGAAGATGCACCTAACCCTTAAGAGACTTAGACCCCAGGGAGTGGGGATTGGAGGGGGGAACATCCTCTTGGAGACAGGGTGGGGAAGGGAGGAGCATGAGATGTGGTCAGAGAGCTGACCAGGAGGAGGATAATGACTGGACTGTAAAAAAAGACTAAATAATAATAATAATAATAATAATAATATAATAATACAAAAAACCAGTACTTGTGTATGAAATGCTCAAAAAATAGAAAGTTAAAACCAAAACTAATGATTACTAATATTGATGATATTGTAGAGGAGATAGTCCCTCTGTTAATATGGCTGTTCGGTGAGTTTCACCCTCATGGGTGTGTCTATTACATAGTAAGCTGTAAAATTATTACAATTATACATATTATCTCCGTATATAATAAATATTATGGTTTGTATGCTGTATTTATGTTCTGCTTTCTCCTTTACTCAACATTGTATTGGGGAACATATGTGTCTCAATTTGAAAATGCTCAACCACAATATTTTTAAGTGATCAGATAAACAATACATTTAATTGAAAAATCTAAGTACATTTCTCTGCTATTCTATGAGCATAGAGGTTGTTTGGTTTTGATTTTGTGCATAGACTTGTAAAAACCCCATTAAAGTAAGCATTTGTAGGAATGTTTGTTCTATGTTCTATTTCTTCTTTGAATGAAGTAAAAAAAATTATTTTAAGGTGAAAAGAATAAAAATGTATCTGGCCAACGTCTATGCCCAAAGTGTTACTAAGATATAGTCCATCCTTTTCAGTGAGGTATTCTATTTGTTGAGTATTTGTTTTTACGTTTTTAAAAATCTTTATACTTCCTCCTTAAAAATTTTGTGCTGGCAAAGCATTGCCACACAACTCCAACATGGGCCATCTTGATATTGCTCTCCATTCATTATTCTAATTTTTCTTTTTGCTCAATTTCAGACCATTGTGCTGCTTGAAATGATGAATAGATTTCAGTTGGGATCACTGTGTTCTTCATGTCTGATGTCTTTGACTAGACTGCTCCCTTCTCTCTACCTTACAGTCTCTCATGTTTGTTCTATATAAAGATCAAGGGTTTTCTGACATTTATATATTTACAGCATTCCCCCTTCCTCCCTTTAAAACCTCCAATATATCTCTTCTCATCCTTCTTCAGGTCACGACTTCTTTCTTCATTAACTATTATTAGTGCATATATGTGTACACTTGGAATACAATATGCATTTGAGAATATAACATGCTCACTCAGTCTATTTGTATGCATGTTTCAGGGCTGGTCATTTGGTTTTGGATAACCAGTTGTGGTGCTCTTCCCTGGTCAGGACAGTTTCTCCTGATCTTAGCATTCCTTGCTTCCCTGTAGATTTATGTAGAGCTGAGACCTTGTGAGCTTTTCTCCATCCACTTTGGCGTATCCTTTGGTGCCATCCTTGTTTACCTCATGTTTAAGGCAATGACTCATCTGTGCTGAGCCAAAGTCAAACGAGGAAATAGATAACCTCTTTCCATCTTTCCAGATGTGAAATCCCTTCATTATTCTGAATATCTGCACAATTGACATTACAGCATCTACTTGACATCAGGCAATTTTGTTATTTTGATGGCCTCTTGTATCTGTTCGTTCTGCTTTGATAAGCTCCCAATAGATCCACCACCGTTTTCTTCTTCTCCACCTATAAGTGACATGATAACACTATTCTCTCTCCTTCTCTCACTCTTTTTCAAAGAATGAGAGTGTTTAAATTCATCACTACTGCTAACAGCATACAGCATAGTCTTCCTCATTTCTTCTTCTACCTAACATGTTCTGTTTTCTGATTGAAATGTTTCTATCTTGGCATTTGTAACCAGGTGCAACTAACTGGATTTAAATGTTTCTATTTGATCTCAACCAACACATCATTTTTTCCCTTTAATTTGTTCCTAATCAATTTATTTCAATATCCCTTTTAACTTTTCTATTACATTTTATTTATTGCTCACTTTACAACATACCAGTACTCCAGGTGTTCCGTCTCATACCTACCACAATCCCTTCAGCTTCTGTATGCTTTGTGTATCTGAATGGTTTTAACGGCACATTTCTCAGAGCATGTTCCTATCACTAAATGATACATGGATGCAGTGAAAATGTAAAGATAAAGAAGCAGAGGAAGAAGCTGAGGTGCTTCTCAAAGGGATGACTCCCCAGCATCCTCCTGGAGATAAAGGAAGGGAAAGGATACCGTGCCATTCCTCAGTTCTCTGTACTTCCTGACTTGCTCATGTGTTCACTAGAAACATGTTTGTACTCTTCCATAATGTCCAGACCTGCCTGCAAGATGTAATGGTGTCATCCACAGCTGGGATTATGTATATATAAAATACTGGCACTTGTCCTATGCCCCGTAACGAATGCCATTTGAACTGAGTGAGATGTGCTGAATCAATTTGCCAGATGACCACAGATAATGACAGGCACAGAGATGAGCGAGAATTTGCATTGATCCCCGAGAGTCTGGAAAAGAATTCTATCTTTAGTACGTAAGAAGATGAATGAGGAAAAGTATGATGGATACAAATAGCAGGGTTCATTACACAATAAGAGGGTATTATCAGACAAGCGATGAAGATAAATTCCACTGATGTCAGAGGCATCATATTATTATATCTAATCTATCATCTCGTTAATGCTATTTCTATGGAAACATTAAAAGAAATTAAAGTACTAAAACCTGAAAACCGATCTGACAGCTGCATGGGACCAAAAAAAAAAAAAATCATGATTTTGCTGGATGTATCTGACATATTTTCCCAAAGTCATGTTACATGACCAGTAGTTCATGTGTAAATAATTTAGCAGAGCATATGCATAAAGAAATCCCTATATACATTATAATATACTATTAGTTTCACTTTTAGGCACCAATACTATAATATCTATATTGCCTATGAAAAATATATGAAAAACAATAATTTGCTGGGCTTTTGTAGTGAGCACAACTCAACTCGGTATAATGAGACCTCATATGTTTTTACAGATTTTTGGAAGAACGTCAGACTCAGTTGCTCCAATAGCTGCCTTTTAGTTGTTGTAAGTTAGTAGGATATTTTTACACTCCCTCACACAGATGGAGAATGGATTTACCATTTATTTTATCATTTCTACCTGTCTCTCACAATTTCTAGTGATACTTCCATGTATGTAGAGATGTGTGTGTGTGTGTGGTGGTGTTTGCACACTCGTTCGCTATTGCAGATGTACATGTGTCAGAGAGAGAGAGAAAGAGAGAGAGAAAGAGAGAGAGAGAGAGAGAGAGACAGAGACAGAGAGAGAGACAGAGAGAGACAGAGAGAGACAGAGAGAGAGGAGAGATTGGCTCTGAATGGAAAAAGACATCAAAGAAACCAAACATTCTCAAACTTAATAAGTGAGACCAAATCTTACCCTCAGTAATGCTTGCCTTTCTAGAGAAAAGAACAAAGAGAGAAATAATTACAGGCTTCAGTCTTCCCCATCTATCCTTTTATTTTTCCATACACTATGGATAAAATTAAACTGGCTACCTGTGACCTTGTGATGAAAGGAACCCGAAAATAAAAATAATCACGTAAGTCCATCAGATCTGTTGAGGCTGATGCTGGCCTGTGAAGGCGTAGCAGCTTCCTGCATCTCTGCTCGACTATCATGGGGCATACTGAGGCTCAACCTCTCCCCAGACAGAACTGCAACAAGTTTGTTCTTTTGACATTGCTAACAAATTTTAGGATACTTAGGTGGAAGATATTGAGACCCATCAGTGATGGGAACTGGTAATATTTTCATGTCCCATGAGGTGACATGTTTGAGTTTTCTAATTCAAAGAGGAAACCTGGACAGGAACTTCACAAAGAGATTAGATTTCTTAATGTAAATCCAACTTGAGATTGTACATAATGAACTGATTACTGGGCAACCCATCATTCAATGGGAAAAAAATGGCCTTACCAAGTACTATCTGATGCAGTTTTAATTGTTATTTAAGTGATGTTATTTTCAGAAACATCTATCGAATACCTGTGACCCAACATTCCTCACCAGACTCTTTTAAAAGGGGAGTCAGTGAGTTGTTGAATTATCCTGTTAGTAACAATGGCTGCACTCTGAACCTATAAACTGCCTTTGACTGGGGGTAGATAGTCCAGAGTGGTTAAACAACTATTGTTTGAAAGCTAGAATAGAAACTTTATGGCATGAAAAACTTGACCAATGGAAATCATTTGTTCTCCCTCCCCCAAGTCTTTCTGTTTATAATCTGAATTAGTCAATGGTTTTCTAAACATCAGCCTTGGTCTGTGTAGAAAGATGTTTCTGGTCATTGACTTAAGTCTCTAGATATCGGGAGCTACCTTTGTAGTTCTCCTGTTTAGTCCACATTGGAAGAACAAATCTGGGTTCTGTTATCAATGAAGGAATGCACTGTAGCAGCAACACCAGGATAAATGAACTTGCCAGCAAGAGCCAAGGCAAGCAGGCAAAAGCACCAGTCAGTGCTGCCTACATTTAGGGGAGGTCCCCTACTTTAAATAATCTGATCAAGAAAATCCAATTTGGGCTGGAGAGATGACTCAGAGGTTAAGAGGCTGCTCTTCAGCGGCCCAGAGTTTAAGTCTCAGCAACCACACACACGGTGGCTCACAACCTCTGTAATGGGATCTGCTGCCCTCTTCTGGCCTGCAGGCATACGTGCAGGCAGAACACTACATAATAAATAAATAGATCTTTTTTTTAAAAAGTCCCACAGATTAAAAAAGTAAAAACAAAGAAAATCCTTTTCAGATGTGCATGACGGCTTGCCTTTCTGTTGACTACAGACCCTGTCAAGCTGGCAGTTTGAATAAGTGACTCTGAAACACACACATTTAAGGCTTGGTCCCCACTTCATTTCTTCAGGGGAAGTGGTAGAATTTAGGTCATGTAGTACTGCCTTCCAGGGGATTATGTGACTTTTCATCCTTTCAGCTCCATGGTTTTCCATCAACTTTCTATCTATGATGTATTTGCTGCCTCACTGCAGATACGAAACCCAAGGAGGGCAACAAATCATGGTATGTAACCCCAGGCAGAACCTTTTTCTTTTTATGAGTTGCTAGTTGCAGGTATTTTGTTACAGTAATAAACAGTCAAACTAACTCACTAAACCTAAGTAGATGAAACATTCCACCACCTAACACCACTAACCCACAATTCCAGGTTCTTCTTCATGATCCAAGTCAGGAGTATCATGTGATAACATTTAATGATATTTTATGTCATCTTCATGATTATAAAGTCCTCATAAAGAAAGTCTGTGTCGTTGACTGTTTAGAAACTGGGATAAAATTTCATTAACTATGTAAACGTTACAGTCATCTCTAACAAAGGAAGCATTTTAATTTTTGCTGAGCCATGCCAGTTATGCAAAAGAGCTTTCCGGAAGGTCTCACAAGGAGCTGATGTCTTGGTTGGAAGCATGGACTTCGGCATTAAATATAACTCTGTGAGAATAAGGAATGCTTTTAAGCTTCTTTTTAAAAATTGCAAAGAGCTGAAATATTTGCTGTGAGTCTTGTTAGGGCATGGAGTTACTCATGCAAATCCCTAAGGTGTAGGTTGCAAGGAGCCAGGTTATGTGAACAACATTTGATGGGTTAAGGTTTCTATTGCACTAAGATTCATTAATAAGAGTATTACCCTTTACCCAGCATCACGTTTAATAATAAATAACTAGGTTGCATAATGATGACAAAAGATTTGCAAATGAAAACAGAAAGACAAGGCCAAGTCCTAATACCCTGTGAAGAAAAGTCCAAGGCCCCGTGAGGAATTCTGCACACCATACCCATCCAAGGAAACTGCCACTCATGTGCTTTAATGTAACGTCTTTGTTGAAAGTGTCCTCAAGGCTGGATCAACTTGTCCTCCATGCATTCTTAAAGAAGCTGCAGCTGGGATTGATCTTGGGCATTGTACATTCGATACTGATTTCTGTGCCTAGAGATCGGTTACAGTCATGATTACTGAACCAACCCATTGTATCAATGTTGTGTAACGAATATTCCCCAATTATCTCTGATTGGTTAGTAAATAGCTGATCAGCCTATGACTGGACAGAGGAGATAGAAAGTCTAGATTTCTGATCCCAGCCAGGGTACCAGGTAGGAAGAGAATAGAGTGACCATGAGGAAAAGAGATAGAGAGACCACATGGAGAGCCCAGGAGGATTTGCCATGAGATTGTGATGAGAGAGCAGACATGAGGACATGCATGGACCAGAGTGAGCCAGGGAAAGACTCAAATTGAAAGTAAAGGTTCTGTGGCCGGGAAGTAGATAGCTTAGAAGGTTAAAATAGCTCAGATTCCGTCCAGCCTAGATTTGGAGATTGCTAGCAAACTTAATAGGTCTTTGTGTCCATCATTTGGGAGCTAGAATGGAAATAGATAAGGTTCCTATGACTTTTCATGATTAAATTACAGTCTACAAGCCGCCACGTAGCATCTGGTGGGAAGTAGTCTTTAGTCACAGTCCACAGTGTGACACTTCTGATTTGTCAATTCCTTATGTTTGGTAGTGTATTAGGAACAACCTGGACAGTGCACCACCATGAGTCCCTGGGAGTATATTAAATATACAACATTACTTATGCTGTGGTGTGCAAAATAAGCTGCATGGTGGAAACAAGCTGGGATTCGTAGCAAAGAGGTGTATGTTCCAGAGTCACAAAGCCAGCTTATTGTCCAGGGCCTGGGCATGTCACATGATGCAGGCATTGCTATGCATCACACACACAGCCATTCCGGAAGTGGGAAAGAAGGACCCAGACTCATCCTTTGGCCAGTAGAGCTTTAACAAGATAGCCTTTCATTAGGCGAATTCCTAAATGTTAGCCAAATTCTTTTATGCCGAGACGGCTAAGGGCTGGCCATACATGTGATCCACTTGCTGTTCTGTGAACACTGATAGAAAGTTCTTTGAGGTTGCTTTTCCCAGTGTTCACAGGCAGAGCATGGGGGCTGGGCAGAGACTTGTCATTGGTGCTTCCTTTCATGTCCTGAGAAGGATGGTCATGTGTTTTAGTTTAGCTGATACATTCAAAGAGAAGGGACAAACAATAGAGGCTTTACATATGGTGGCCGTGGATGTCACATGGACCTCATTTTCTCATGCACAATATATTTGTTATTCCACAAGCTGGTTATAATTCATTTAAGACCCCTTTTCATTCAATTTTATCTAATAAACTAATGAAATGGCCCAGTGAAGTCTTTATGGTCGGTGTAATTTGGGTGAGTTACTTAGCCTGCATTTCCTTTAGGATGTTAATGGCATATCATTACCCTTCCAGTGCTTTTCTTCTCAAAGAGCTCAAGGACGAGAAAGGGCCCCAAGTCTGGGTACCGTTTTGATGTATGTATTTAAAAATTATTCTCAAGATGAAGATTTGTATGGAATAAATCAGCCTCCATTTACTTTTACTGTGCATGAATGTAATTAGTAGCAAGTGACTTTATTTTCCATGATACCACCGTCAGATATCAGATGTCATTTATCTTCTTAATAATTTTCTTATTTTTAAAAGAATCTCCATTATTGTGGCAAGGGAGGCAACTGTGTAGATGAAGTGTTTGAAGACAATCACGAAGACCCGAGTTCAGATACCCAGAAAATACATAAAAATCTTGCCACGGTGGTGTGGTGGTGCATGCCAAGAGTACTAGCTTTGATTGGCTAGAGACAGGAAAATGCTCAGCAAATTCTGGCCAGCAAGTACGGCCAAACTGGTGACACACGGGTTTAGTGAGAAATACTTTTGCAGTGAGTAAGGTAGGGAACAACAGAGAAAGATACAGGACTACAACATCTGGCCTTCACACACAGAGACAGAATCCCATATCACCTATTGAACCAGCTGATTTTATCTTCAGTTGATAACAGTAATGACTGTGAGGAGTTATTAAATAATACGTATTGTTGAAGAAAAGGAACCCACTAGGAAATTTAAAGCGCTATACTAGTGGGCGGTGTTGGTGTACACATTTAGTCCCAGCTCTCGAGGCAGAGGCAGGTGTATCTCTGCGTTTCAGGCCTGTCTGATCTACAGGATGAGATCCAGGACAGTCAGGGCTACACAGAGAAACTCTGTCTCAAAAACAACAACGACCATGACGACACGACGACCACGACAACAAACAGTTATACTCTGCAACAGCAAGAGATAAAGAGACCCTTTAGCCTGTGTGAAAATTATCTCTGCAAAAGGGCAAAGCGGAGGCACATCTTGGTTTGCCTAGCAGGAGACTCAGTGAGCTGGAGGCCACCTAGGCTAGGTAGTGACTCTCTTTACCATAAAAAAAAAAAAAAAAAAGAAAAGAAAAGAAAAGAAAAAACAGAGAGAGGACAAAATAATGGTAATTTTCAGGGTTCTTGTTTGTTTGTTTCCTTTGGTAACTGAACAAAACCGATTTTGTTCATCAGGTTCTTCAGCTCCAGACATAACTGTAACTGTACTCTTGAAACCCGATTTAGCATCCTCCTGGGTGAATGACGTGACCAAATGACTACTGAAGAAGCAAGGCATTTCTTACATGTGATACATGTGAATGACGTAATGTAATGCAGTTATTAGGCAGAATGAGCCCAGCTCTGAGCTGAGCTGATGGGCAGGAGGTCTCTGCTGCGGGGCAGGAACTGCAGACTATTAATCAGATCAAATGCTGGGCTTCAGCAGTGCTCCAGGCTACAGAGCTCCAAGCAGGAATGGGGAGCAGCCCAGACTGCAACTGTCTTTGCCATAGGTCAGGGCAGGCTGACATCCTCTGTTAAGCAAATGAGCTGTGGGGTCTGAAGCTTTCGATGTGGGGATGTGGGCGTGACTGCAGACCCTCTGATCTTCCAGAGCGAGTAATTCATAGAGAGACACTACAGGACTCCCAAACCAGGAAAATCATGCTACCAGAATAGGATAAAGGCGAGAAAAGCAAAAACTTCCAAACAATTGTCCGTTTTTGCCCTCTCAAGCATATTAAAAAGAATTGGGCTGATAAAAAAAAAAAAGAAAGGATTGGCCCAATCACAATATAAACAGGACGATGATTTTAACAAAGCAATTATTTAGTGATGCGCCATTTAATGTTAACAAATAAAAAAGCAAGCAGAAACTCAGGGCAGTTGACAATGACAAGGCTGTATACTTTTCCACTTTGCTTTCCTTGTACAGGATCACTTCTTGTAATAATAATGACTGTGCTCAGCTGTGCAGGATCCACCTAAAGGAGCCAAGGGAGAGAGGAAATGCTTGAGGCTTTACATCACTCTCTAGGAAGGGCTCTACACGAACAATGAATTGCTGTAGCCCCACTGTAAGAGATAGTGTTTATACTGTTCTGGACTCATGTAACAGTGTGTTTCTGATTTGTAGAACTGGTAATTGTATTATGAAGTAAGAAAATCTTCTGCATATATAACTACTCAGTAATTCGGCAATTTATTTTTAAATTTCTTGACCCATACATATTTAGTGTGGAAAACCAAACAATAGGGCACAACCTCATGTTTTCATTGTCTGCTGTGTAAAATATTTGCACAGAGAGTATCTGAAGATGGCTGAGGTTTTCTATTATATTTATGGCTCGTAGATGCAGTTACAGATGGCCAAGAATAGTGGAATATGGTTCTTAGGAAACCTGCACCATTTTGTAATCCATTGTGTCTGAATGTAGCCCTTTCGTTCACAGTGAGGCTCACAATTCTTGGATTAACTACAGATTCTCACAGTGTAGAAAAGGCCCCCTATAGAAAGGTGGTTATCTTGCCAAGATGATACAAGGCTATAAAGAAATGTGCCAACCTGCTTCTGCCAAGATACCCGCCATGAGCTCCCTTCTACTGAATCTGGTGTAGCCCTTGCTGAGCTTTGGGCTGTACCAGGCCCTCTCAATGGTTGTCTATGCCACATGCCATCACACAGTGCAGCTGCAATCAGATGTGCGTGATGACGGTCACAGCTGACTTTTCAGGAAGGCAATTTGGCCCACACAAGGGGTCAACATCTTGTAGAGCTTTAGATCTGGGATGAGATCTGTCCCAGATAAATGGGGAGATGGATAAGTTTCCTTTTGTGACTCCCAGAGACCTTTCTCCTTCTCAGAACTCCTCTCCTGGTTAGGTACTTAAAAAATGTCTCCCTCTACAATTTCACTTGTCTGAGCTTTTTGGAAAGGAGGCAGGTTCTGGGGTTTATCACAGATTTAGCAAAGACAATGACTAATAAGTTCAAACCATGGAGGCAAGATTGTGATTAATATATACCTATGATATCAGCAGACTTTCTATCAAGGTGTAGAACTTATAATTGATATGATTGATTGATTGATTAAACAAGTTAATTTAATTAGCATGGGAGACACTCAAATGCAGGTCTAGTCCTATTCCTCTCAGACAGGCTCCTTAGCCCAGGATGTTCCTACAGTCAGTAACTACAGTCAACTTGTTCTTTAGAAGACAGGAACATCTGGATACCTCCTGCATGATCTATACAAACAACTGCATATATGTATATATGTACACACGCAACACACACATGTATATAATTTTAACTCTGTGGTGAGAACTATCCCAGATAAATGGAAGATGGATTGATTAGTTGTCATACATATGTATATTATATAGTTTACCTGTCTCTCCAGAGATAATCATAGTCATACATTTGGCCTCCAGTCATCCCTGAGTATCTGCAGGGGATTCCTTTAGGACCCCTACAGGTATCTAAATCTGTGTCCTCTCAGGCCCCTTTAAAACCTACAATGTGCACGCATTGTGTAACCTGTAGCCATGC
This sequence comes from Mastomys natalensis, assembly GCA_021653895.1. NCBI lineage: Eukaryota > Metazoa > Chordata > Mammalia > Rodentia > Muridae > Mastomys > Mastomys natalensis. The sequence goes on along the minus strand of JAJTUV010000022.1, from coordinate 938,792 downwards.
CCTTAGAGACTTTAACCATGTCCAGGTTACTTTTAACCCAGGTATAATGCAAATGCTATACGTTAGCTCTAATGTGTGCTGTTCAAAGGACAGAGATGAAGAAATAAATTCACTACAGCCATTTCATTTGTTTGTTTTTTTTTTTTTCTCTGAATGGTTTCTATATGCAGTGGAATGGATCTGAAGAAGCAAAACTCATAGACACAGGGCCGACTATGCTTATGGTCTTGTACAACTCACAAATAAAAACACAAAGATTTCATTTAGATTTCTCATTTCTCATGAAGGAATCCGGGACATTCAACACAGAGAGAACCTTAACTATGTAATCAATCTTTTCAAACACAAAAACTAGTACGTTTAAGGGAAAGAGTGATGTCGAAGGTCCTTTTTAATCAGACACCTTAAAGAAACGACAGAAGGAAAAGGACGATCAAGGCCAATTATTAAGTTGGGCCAATTTACATATTTAATAACTTGGAGAGGTCAGACAGGTCACGTTCTAACCGAATATCTGTCATCTCCTCCATGTCTGTTTCTTTCCCCATTTGCATAAGCAATTGACAGCTCATTAAGAGCTCATTAGAAACAGGGAAGACCCTGTAATCAGGGAAACATAAAACTGAGCAATCCTAAGGAGGAAAGCCTTTACTGGAAAATGTTTTCAGTATCTCCTAAGAATATGACATATGTCTCTGTTATCTGATAGAGAGGGTGAATGGGCAAAATATGCATCTACAGTACCAGGCACAGCAGTGTAACACTCACTAGCTTCAGCCTGTTTATCTTAGCAAGAAGGTAGGATATGAGTGAAAGTGTCTAAAATTCCATAACTATCATGAAAGGAAAAGCTAACATGTCCACACTCACCAACTGAGTTTTCATATGTGTGTGTATGCATATAGCCCACATATTCTATGTGTATTATATTTATGTACATGAGGATTAAAATAAATCTATACTAATATAATATGTAATAGTCTGTATACACATACTGTTAATTTTAGATAACTATAAATTGGAGAGACCAAATAATCCTATTGCTTAGGAATAACCTCTTTGTGAAAAACCAAAACAAAAATAAACTTGATCATACTTCTTCCAGGTAAAATATGTCCAGCATATAAGTTAGTTTGTTTTTATTCATTGCTGATAGACTCATGACCCAAACAAAAGAGACAAAAACCCAGGTCCTCTCTGAATAATGTTTGCCTGATACTTTAAATCTCAAGTGCCAAAGCCCTATGGTCAGATGAAAGGCAACACTGATGGCCGGGGTTGCTCTCCACCTCCTGTCCTACATGATGTAGAGCTTGGAGATGGAAAGAACTTTTAAACATGTCAGGATCCTTAGAACAGAAAAAAGGAGCGGTACAATTGTTCATGTCTTACTCAGTTTCAGGACTGCGGTTTTGCTGGACAAAACGTTCTAAGCCAAATCTCTTCATCCCTCAGGTCAGCTAAACGACATTGTGCCAGCAAGGGCTAAGACACTTTACGCTGATACTATATTTCTTTTATATTAAATTCCATAAGCAAGATCAGAGAGGGTGGGGGTTATCGGTTGTGAACTATTTTCTTCGCTATCCCTGTTACAGTATCACTTAGCATCAAAGGCACGAGAAGCCACCGTCCTTATTGAGGCAATTTGCATGCTTCTTATTGGGATACATTTGAATGCCCAATTTGATGTCAATGGCACATCCTTTGTAACATGAAATAAAACAGGGCCCTTAAGAAAAGTAACTCCACACCCACCCCTGCCCTCTCAAGGCGCTGAGTAAAGCTGGAGCCTTGGCACTCTGTGTGGTGGCTCCCTTTCTCTTTCTTTCCTTCCTGTGACAAGCAGCCATTGTCCCCTTGGTGAGATCTGCAATATTACTTTGACCCCAGCCCATCAATCTGCCTCAATTGGATAATGATGTGTAATCACTTTCTTTCAGGGGAGTCTATAAATTTGCCAAGGCCCCATTCTTCTCTGAAGGACTCCTTATGCTCGCTCCCATTTGTGCAAATGAGCTCTCTTTTGCAGGGCTAAATAGCCATGCACACGATCCATTCTGTGGGGAGGCACCGGGTGGATCTCTGTCGATTTTCCACGCTCCTGTCTCTTAAAGGAGACTAAGTCCGACATAGAGAAACACGGTGGGGGGTGCCCCGAGTCAAAGCCACATCACAGGCAGCCGCTTTTCTCATTAAGACTGACCCACCATTAGGTCACTTCAGTACCACCCTTGTAATCAATGAGCTTAATGTTTAGTGCACATAGGAGCCATAAGGAAAGGGGCGGGGGAGGCGCTCGGGGAAGGGGAAAAGAAGAACACAGAAAAAAATCCAGCGCTTCTAAGTCTCAGCAAAGACTATGAAGAATGAAGATAATACGCTCGCAATTTCTCACCAACAATCAGATTCTGTTCTGTTTGTAAGACCAAAGCCCACGTATTTTTATGCTTCTTATTAAATAGGATGAACTACCCCATGTCAGAAGCTACAACTGAGCAGGTGGTCAAAGTGCAGGAGCTCTGGCAGACTTTAGGGTATAATAAGGATTTGTTTTTTTTTACTGAAACATAGTCTTCAAAGAGATCCCTTACCACAGCCAAGTGGAAACAAACCAACAAAAGAAAGGGACGCAGGTAGGCCGTGATCCATGCTGCTCCTGTACTAAGGTGGTCGCAAAAGTATTTGGGCCATTCCGTTCCTGAGGCTTGGAGAACTGTCCCGTAGAAGAAGTAAAAATTAACATGGTCAAAGACAATGAGTGTGCCAGTTCAGACCTATTCTGCCCTTTGAGCAGTTTTCACTAGTAAGTATTAGTAATGTTAAAAACATTGAAAGTCACTAAAGCATTATTGATTAGGTTTTAGTATCCAGTCATGCCATATTTTGTAGGAATTTGTTCATTTGTTTGTTTTGTTTCTAGTCTGGTTTTGGAAAATGACACAAAGAAAAAAGTTATCAAAAGACCAAGCGATTGAAAGCAACCATTCTTTGTGCTCTACACTTAAAGACTATCATATAAAACATATAAATTATAATATGTAATTTAATTAGTTAATTAGTTAATCTTTTTACTTGCCAATTCAATCATTACCTGCCCCAGTAATATTTTCTTTACATGGAAACCTACAGACACATTAAAAATACATTATGAACCTGTGGATTTTTGGGCATAATCATGGAATGACCACAGATACTGTCACCACTCCAGTTTTCTACTCTTTAAGAACACCCTGCAATGCATCCTGGGTTATTTCAGGCCTGGTGGAACCCCTTCTAGGTTATCTCATCTATGTAACAGTGTCAGGGCAGAAGGCTGCTGCCGGAGGGCGTCTGCAGCTTGTATCAGCATTGTATTCTGTCTATAATACAGAAGCATCCTGTACTTTCAAGCAGGTCTCTGTGCCTATCTCAGCTAAGCCAGAGTGTCAGTGGAGTCTGAAATCCTAAAAAGTTAAATATTTTAAATCAGAAGAAACTGTTGTGTTTTGCTCAGAACAACAGCAGTGTATATAAAATTGTGATGATGGTAAAACGCTGAACACAGAGACACACGTGGGTGGTAACTAAATGTTCAGCTTCACAATACGACATCATTATTCAAACTACAGCTTGTGTCATGAATGTCATCTTGTAAAATCCAGGTTATTTTGCTAGAAGGTAATTACAAATGTCAAAATGTGTGTGCATGTGTGTGTGTATAATTATTGTTAATTATTTTGCATAATATATATAAATTTACATAATACACACACACATATATATATATATTTCTAAAAATGCAAACCATTCCTAAGGTGTGCTATGCATTAGATAGAAAATTATATAATCAAGAGAAGTAAAAAAAAAATCTAAAAATATAAAATTCATGACTTTGGATCTAGCTCAGTGAGAGAGCACTGGTCTACCATACATGAACACTCATGGGTTCAAGTCTACATACTACACAGAAAAGTTAAGACTTTATTAACAAAGAAGCATTGGCCTAGAAAATTATTACGAAGTTGATCTTCTATCAATTTCTTGCAAGATTCCAAGTATAAGCCTCTTAAGTTTTCTTTTAAACCTTGTTGGTAAAGATTCCTGTTTCTGTCAAAGTTACTTTAGAGAAAAAAACATGACAAAAAGGTCCTCATTATTTTGCAAAGGATTGTCTGTTTTCCAAGGTCATATGCTAGCTAAGAAAGTGAGTTAAACTTTGACCCCTTGAGGCTGGAGAGATGGCACAGAGGCTAAGAGCATAGACTGCTCTCACAAAGGACCGGAGTTCAGCTCTCAGCACACACGATGCTGCTTTCAGTGTTGATAACTCCTCTTCGGGAGACCTGGTGCCCTCCCTCTTGTGGGCTCCACAGGCATTGCATGTACAGCACGTACATCCATGCACCTAGGCAAAAATACTCATACACATAAAAAAATGTAAACAAGCCTTAACAACAACACACAATGCACATGTGCACATCATCATCATCATCATCATCATCATCATCATCATCAACATAACTTTAAAAAGTGTTCAGGTTTCTCTGTAACCATATAATTGGCTACAGAAGAGCCTTCCTAGCATTAATATACGTCTTATGAATCCAAATTTTGTTAGTTTATTACTTAGAAATCATGCCGTTCCCATCATACTCCTGAGACAGACTCACTCCCCAGAGAAGTACATGATTGGGAGCCTTGCTTCCAGTGCCTTTAGTATCTTTCTGAGAAGGTAGATTTGCATGTAATATTTCTTCTGGGAAGCTCGGCAATCAGTGTTGACCTCCAGATATTAAACATAAAAGTCGCCAATACATGAGAAATATCATCGTTTCTACAAACAGTTCAGTTGGGAATTTTATCTTAGGGCAAAGGAGCAAATGGAAACCAAGGGAAGTTCTTCAGAAGATCCTTTAATATAATTTTTACAAGATTGATTTTTATGCCTTATGGATATGTATGTGTACCTTTGTGGGAGGTATATGCATGTGACTTCAGGTAGCTAAAGAGGACAGAAAAAGACACCAGATCCCATGGAGCTACAATACAGGCTTTGTAAGCTGCCCTTTATGTGCCAGTTTATAAGAGCAGAATGTGCCCTTAACTGCTGACCCATCTCTCTTGTCCCTTCAGGATGATTTTTAAGGAAAGATACTTGTTTTGTTAGCTGAAGAGAAGTTCAAGTTCTACCTTACCCACATGACCTTAGTTGGGTCCTTTCACCTTGTTTTAGACTTAGGTTTGGAGATTCATTTATTGTGTTTTTCTCTTTTAATTAGCTGGGATTGCCCCACCAATAGACGTGAAAACTACATGTTCCAGCTCATTGCTGAAGCCTCACAAGGGCAGAGTTAGATGAGTGTGCTGATTGGACCCTAGCTTCACCTTGATCCAGGCCTGACTTGAGTTTAACCTCTTATTACCTATGTGGACATTCTCTGAATTTTCTTACACCAATTCCTAAGTGGGAATAAATCTCTCAGACTTACTGAGGAAGTTTGTTTGCTGAAAGTGGCAATGGCTGAGAAGCAGACACAGGGTCACCATAAGTATCTATTACAAAAATGTACTTACATTACCTCTTAGAATTTTGAATTTAAGGAGCAATAAGGAAAGATTGACAATTATACAACTTTAGCTGTTTTTTTTTGTTCCTAACGTAATTCTTGATCTTTCTCTGCTCTTTTCTCTTTCCTCATTATTTTTTTTTTCATGGATGCCTGGAGAATATAGCAGAGTATCAACTGCTGGAGACAATGGCTGTTGGAAGTATGGAAGTCATGCATTGTGTGGTTCAAGGGGTGTATGACAATGTTTCTCAGGTACCAGTTGGATGCATTTGCGAATATTGACAATGTAAGGGCGTCATGAGGAGGAGCAAAGTCTTGTGTGTGAAAACTAAACTTCTCCATGCCATGACTCAGAGACACACCTCAGCATCTTACATCATAAACCATTCAGAAAGACAAACATCAATTTTTTTTTATATGTGGGGTGTAGATTTAAAATAACACAAAGATTCTCTCTCTCTCTCTCTTTCTTTCTCTCTCTTTCTCTAAGACATACTCCCTTGCACTCAGGACATGACTATAAAAAGAAGACTATAGAATCTAGAAGAGGTCTATATTTGCAGTCATTTCTAAGTCTGAAGCATTTGGACCAAATATAGCCAAAGACAGCTATGAATGTGGCCAAGCATAGACTTGTAAACTTACACTAAACATTGTAAGACAAACCTTTTTGCACTTTTTTGGTCACTCAACTGAAATATATGCATTTCGTAGATGAGAACATTCTGTCCCAATGTGAAAGCATGGAATTGGGACAATGGAAGGTAACAGTCAAAGGACATGAACAAAGGAGGACTGCTAGGGGTGATGAAGAACTGAGGTGAGATGAGGAGGAGGGATGGAAAAGGCAGCGGGGTCAGGGTGTGCAAATAAAGAACACCATATAATGCTATGTATGTTGGAACTCCAAAATACAGACTATTACTTTTGAGTCTAGCTAAACATCAATTTAAAACTAAAACAGTATAAATCTTCTACCCCTTCTAAATTAATTTTCTTCAGTGTTTATTAAGTGAAGGTCAAAGTTTTTACCAAACTGGACTTAACAATGCTGTGATACATCTTAAGAAAATGGAGGAGCTCATGCACTTTTAAAACCATTTTATAATATGTAAGTCCATTTAGAAAGGACAAACCTATTTATAAGATTCTTGCATTTAATTCTAACACAGAAAAATACTCACAAACTACAAGTTCACATATGACAGATTTCCCACACATTGAATGCAGAGAATACATTATTATCCTGACTATGTCTTCTGTCTGCACTATTCTATTACAATGTGTTCATATTGATTTATAGAAGACACTCTGCAGATGGTCAGCTAGAAACTGCAAAGTGTCTGGAAATCAACACTGTAGCCTAGGAGACTAGATTGCCAAGCACTAGTAAAACCTTCTAGCTTAGCTCATTGTATAGGAGGACTCTAGAAACACAACCAGCTATGAGCTCTAGAAGGAAGAGTAGCAAAAGGCTAGTGAGCTTTCTGCTATCACTGGATAACTCATATCACATAGCTTTTAACCCTCAGTACCAACTCATCTGAGAGAGAATCCTATTAAGAGATAAAGCAATTCAGGCCTAATGTCAACAAAGAGTTGGTCAGTTCTCTCTGCCCCAATAAGAGGCAGCGTAACATCACAGATGTAGCTGCCCCTGAATGGTCTCTACATAACAAGTATATCTCTTAGTTAATGTCCTAGACAAACACTTTTAAAGACATCCAATGAGATTCTTTATCTTCTGTCTTCGTACCCTTCCATTGAGTCTAAGTGACTCCAGTGATTCCAGGCAAGGCCTATCCCAGTGTTCTTTCAAGTAAAGACATTAGAGAGGCTAAAAGAGGAACTGGAGAATCCAGTTAAAATACCAGTTTCCTAAGTCTACCCCACGAATGAGAATTCCATAGCTTAGCAACTTGGGAATTAACCAGTACTGTATAGTGACGCTCAGAAACCATTGTCTAAACACTACATGAGAATTCTCACACTAATTCCAACCCTTGCAAGAAAAGGGTGAACACATTCCAGCCACTCAATGTTGACCACTTTGACATGATACTTTCCTTTCTCGGGCTGTGGTTCATCATCTCTTCTAATATCAGCTGCTTCTTTGTCTCCCTTTGTTCATTTTCTCCTCCTGGGAAATGACATCTCTTTAAGTCTCTTTACCCTTACCTAGTCTTCTTTAGATAATATTTAAAAACATTTTAAAAAAACATTTAACATTATAAAAGTTTATTGACTAAGAATTCAACATGGTAGTTTGGTATTAATTAATATGTAAGACATTACATTTAGTCAGCTGTAATACTTTACTTTCTATCTGACATAACATGAAAGTGTACACAAGGCTACCATTTTTCTGGACGAAGTCACAAGCTACAAAACTATTTTATGTACAATTACAGATTGCACACTACACAGTGCTCCTGAAGGATTGTATAGCCTGGTGATGTTACAGTGACCATTTTTGCAAATGTACATTCCATGATGCTCTCAGAATGACCATAGCGCTTAAAATTACTCATCTCAGAATATAGTCTCATTATAAAGCAACATATAATTTAGTTGGGAACACCTATAGCAATTAGTTATTCAACAAACTCACAGGGCAAATTTTATATGGGTTTTAAAATAAAAAATCATCTTTGAACATTAACTAAAGGTTAAGTTGATATAACTACACTAATACCACAAAAAGCAGTTTCAGACAGGGTTTCAGACGAAGAAGAGGCAGTTAATAGTGACACAATTAATACTTTATCAGGAATAGATGAGAAATATCAGTAACTGTAACAGAAGCATCATGAAGACACATCACATGCTTCATCAGAAACATCATGTACACTCATCACAGGGATGCTGCACCGGGAGCGTCGAGCACACTCATCACAGGGATGCTGCACCAGGAGTTTCATGCACACTCATCACAGGGATGCTGCACCAGGAGCATCGTGCACACTCATCACAGGGATGCTGCACCGGAGCGTCATGTACACTCATCACAGGGATGCTGCACCAGGAGCATCGTGCACACTCATCACAGGGATGCTGCACCAGGAGTTTCATGCACACTCATCACAGGGATGCTGCACTGGAGTGTCGTGCACACTCATCACAGGGATGCTGCACTGGGAGTGTCGTGCACACTCATCACAGGGATGCTGCACCGGGAGCGTCATGTACACTCATCACAGGGATGCTGCACCAGGAGCATCGTGCACACTCATCACAGGGATGCTGCACCAGGAGTGTCATGCACACTCATCACAGGGATGCTGTACCAGGAGCATCGTGCACACTCATCACAGGGATGCTGCACCAGGAGTGTCGTGCACACTCATCACAGGGATGCTGCACCGGGAGCGTCGTGCACACTCATCACAGGGATGCTGCACCAGGAGTTTCATGCACACTCATCACAGGGATGCTGCACTGGAGTGTCATGCACACTCATCACAGGGATGCTGCACCAGGAGCGTCGTGCACACTCATCACAGGGATGCTGCACTGGAGCGTCATGCACACTCATCACAGGGATGCTGCACCAGGAGTTTCGTGCACACTCATCACAGGGATGCTGCACTGGGAGGTCATTGCACACTCATCACAGGGATGCTGCACCAGGAGCATCGTGCACACTCATCACAGGGATGCTGCACCGGAGTTCATGCACACTCATCACAGGGATGCTGCACCAGGAGTCGTGCACACTCATCACAGGGATGCTGCACCAGGAGCTTCATGCACACTCATCACAGGGATGCTGCACCAGGAGTCGTGCACACTCATCACAGGGATGCTGCACCGGAGCTTGTGCACACTCATCACAGGGATGCTGCCAGGAGCATCGTGCACACTCATCACAGGGATGCTGCACCAGGAGTTTCATGCACACTCATCACAGGGTGCTGCACGGGAGTGTCGTGCACACTCATCACAGGGATGCTGCACGGGAGTTCATGCACACTCATCACAGGGATGCTGCACTGGGAGTGTCGTGCACACTCATCACAGGGATGCTGCACCAGGAGTGTCTGCACACTCATCACAGGGATGCTGCACCAGGAGTTTCGTGCACACTCATCACAGGGATGCTGCACTGGGAGTGTCGTGCACACTCATCACAGGGATGCTGCACCAGGAGTTCATGCACAAGCTTTTTCACTGATGGAATATACATATATACATACACACACACACACACACACACACACACACACAAATATAATTATATATATAATTATTTTATACATACAGAAAGTTTGGTTAAACTTAACACCATTCAAGTGAAAACCATTCCTACAAAGGAGATTTTACAGCATTGTTGCTCTTTTTTTTTTCTTATTAATGTGTGAGTATTGAATGATATGCTCCTTCAAATCTATAAAGAAATGAAAGGATGAGTAAGAAAGCATTGTGAACAAGTGCAGAGCAGATGGTAGGACAGTGGAAAGTCTGTTAGGCTGTTGTCATAAGGAGAACATGGTGGCCTTGCTGGCGAGATAGAGAACAAGGGCAGAAAGCCCAGGGACAAATTGGCACATACACAGTGACGGAACTTGTAATAAAGGGCAGATAACAGTGTGGGAAAGAATGAATTATCGTTGCAGTAAATTATTCTGAATCAATTAGACTGTTTACAAAAAATGAATGATTTTAATCTTTTTTTTTCTTATAGCAAGCATGATAACAATGGAAAAATAAAGTGCGGGTCTAAATTTGACACAACTGGACGTTAAAAGTAAGTAAGAGGGACGGTGTAATGGAACTTCTGTATCCAATAAAGGATTCATTCTGGCTTTATGCAAAACTCTACAGGTTAGCAGGCAAAGAAACCCAACTAAGCAAACAGTAGGCAAACATCAATGAACTATTTTACATTACAATACTTTAAAGTTGTCTAAGTATATTTTAAATTCTCAATGTTTTAGAAAGGAAAGGAAACACAAAACAAATAAGCCAAAAGCCCAATGTGCATCTTATGAGATGGCTTGGTGGGTAAATGCTTGCCTTCTTAATAGGAGGGCGTGAGTTCAAATCACCAAAATTCATGCTCATCCTTGAGCTCATATCTATAACTCTGGTGCTCCCACGTGACACTGGGTAATCCCTCCAAGCTCTTGAGCCATTTTGCCTGAGATAGCCTGCAGCTAAACCACAAAGAGACCTTGTCTCGGGTGGTTCTTACCTGCATACATGCAGCATGGCACATCTGTAGCTATATGTATCATGAACACACATGTTTAGACAATACACTCAGGACATTTCTATAGTATATCAAGTTGGCCCTACTTTGATTAGTCTAAAGAGCAAATGACTCAAAAATAGAACAGAAAAAATAACCAGTTTTGAAGCTTGTCAGTGGAATCCCACAAACAGAGTATTAGTGCTATGTTCAACCGTGACACATATTAGGGAAAATTGTCTAAGCAACGTGTATATAATTTATTTTACTTAAGTAATCTTCAGTAAACAGGCAAGAACAATTTATTATTATCATTATTTTAGGATTCAGAGCAGTGGCTTCTTTTGGAAAAATTACTGTGTGGATCTGTCCTCAGAAGCATAAGGTCTGTTTTGTCCTTGTACTGCTGGCTACAAGGGCTGTTTGCTTGATTCTATTCTATTCATCTGGAGAATTACAGCTTGTGTATATATTCAAATGTTTGTTGTCTATTGGTTGTGCATAAAAACCAAGAATGTACTCATTTAAGATGGTTCCCCAGGTGGTGCTAAAAGCATAAAGTGCAGCAGTGGAATGTAAATGTGTGTCGTGTTCCGAGTGTATGTTTATCGTGTGTGCGTTAGAAATGATGGTTTAGAATCCCAGGAATAAGCAGAAAGTTGACAAAGTGTCACTTTGCTTCTATTGGGCATGGAGCCTGTAAGTGGCCTAGGGCATATGTAGCTAAAGGAGAACACAGATTTAACAACCCAGTGTTTTCAGCTCAGCGATGGGGTATTCGTTTTGAATTTATATAATTGTTAAAGAATCAAGTTTCTGTGGCAACGTGGTGAAGGAAAACAAGGAGGGTTGAAGTCACATGAAACATCCCATGTTAAGTTTTATTATGATTCTTTTCTCTTTGTTTTATAAAACCATTACTATTTTGTTGCATTTTAAATAATCTGTGTAGGCAATGAAGATAAAGCAATAACAAATACTCACTTGTTATTTATTTGCATGAGCGTGATGCAGGCTTGCAGGGTGTGTTTGCTAAGGTGCCCATGTGGAGGTCAGGGTAATTTTATGGAGTCAGTTCTCTTTTTCCACCTTTATGTGGACTTGGGGGCTTGAGATCATGTCACCAGGCTTGTATGCCAGTGCCTTTCCTGACTCAGATGTCTAACTGGTCCTGAACTACACTACATATACCTCTTTTCCATGTAAAGGTGATCCATTGAATCATGTAGTCTTGGGTTATTGAAGAAAGAAATGACAGAGTAAATTTAATTTTAAATTTTGTTGTTTTATTTATATATTTATACATTTATACAGGATGTTCACTTTTCAAACTTAGAGTATATTTATAATTTATGGTGAGTGATAACTATGATGTATGAATTTACTGTTTTAAAATTTTATATCCACTAAAATAGCCCTTGATAATATAGAAATTTACAGAATTTTCTCTCTATAAGATGAAAAGGTATCAAGGCAGAACTGGAATGCAAGGGAGACTAGCATCACATGATTCCGGTAATTTAGTTATGGAAGGAAAGAGTTTAAGCTAAGGAACTGAGTTCTACATTGTTGCTGTGATATTATGTGATGCTTTTGAGCCACAACTTTACCTTTACACTATAATAAACCTCGCAATACAAACAGCATTTTCAAGTGCTGCTTCCTTCCTAAGAGAGTCTATACATTGAGAGTAATGTACTTCAGCAGAAATGGCAGGTTCAAGGTTGTGAGTGTAAATGCCCAGTCTCCTGAGTGTTTCACCTACACTCACGGTCTGTTTTCTTCCCTGTGTCAAATCCCTTAACCCCTTGCTACAGTTTCATATCACAGATCTCCACGACTGGACGCTGTCAACCTCCTACACAAAGGAACAATGGGATATTTTCTTTTTTTTTTTAACCACCTAATTATTTTCCTGTTAGATGATGGGATTCATTAGCTTGCTCTGTGTCAGGAAAACGCACAGACAGAGCTGGATGGTGGAGTCCGCTGAGACACAGGACTCTGCCCAGTCTCCAGGAGGCGTGAGTCAGCTAGAGCCTCTGTGAGGCAGACAAATGCTTCTTGTGGTGGGTGGTCCACTGGGAGGTAACTGGAGATCTGCAATACATCCACTACAATCAACAAAAGGGTCCAACAGCTGCTCTGGAGGGAATTGGGGTTGAAGAATTTGTTTAAATAAAACCGCAGGCTTGTCAGAGTGGAAAACGCCGTTCTCAAAGGCTCTGGGTACCGTCTGAGGACATGCAGATTGGCAATCATTTAGTCTCAGGTCAAAGCACTGATAAAAAGTTTAAACTGAGACAGTGAGATTTGAAAACCAAAGCATGCATCTTATGGCCAGGGGCACATTAGTGACTGCTAGAATTCAATAAGCTCTTTCTTCTATGAAGTTCTCCATGTGAAGCCTCATTATTATATAATAGAACCAATCAAATATATGACATCCCTATCGGTAGCTGGTTGCTTATTTTATATTTCAATATTAGGTCAGGATCATAAAGGATAAGGGTACCCACTGGAAGAAGCAGATGCAGAGCAAGATTGTCAGTGGTATCTGATGAAAGTTTTATTAAGAGAGTGTGGTGCATATCTCTTCGTTATCCTGAAGTGAGCTTTAACAGAACATGGGCTACAGGCATGAAGATTATTTGAGGCCCTTGAGCTCCAACCTCAAAAGAAATTAAATCATGACTCAACTAAATTATGTCCCAAGGAAGTAACCATGCCAATCTTAGTCCAGAGCAAGGCACTGCAGGTCATTACTGCCACCGGGGATCCTTCACTTGGAGCTGTGAACAACGTGAAGGGCCACTGAAGAGTTCACAGGAGAGAGCAGAAGTTTTCTGAATGTAGCGTTATATAGTTAAAAAAAAAAAAAAAAAAAAGCAAAGCCAATACCTTAACCTAAAATCCTTTGCTGCTGTGTTCTTTTCTTTCCATGTTTTATGGTGTGCAGACAGTTTATTGTTTCATGGGAGAACAGGACCGTTTTCCCATTAAAGCCTGCAATGAAAAGAGGAATTACAAGCAAAGAACAAATTGGAGTGAGCAAAGAAAACTTTTTTTAACATCTTCCGTCAATCTATGATTTCGAAGGATGTATCAGGTGTTGTTTTTTAAAATTATATACCTCAAGACAAACCTCTATCTGGCTTTGAAATAAAATGGCCTTCCTATCAGTAGTATAAATAGGATTCTGCCAGCTCATTTCAGCCTATTGGACCTTTATAGAAATCCTTCTGGATACAATTAGATAATCAATTGATTTCCTCAATCCAACATGTCAATCCCCAAAGGACTGAGTGAAATACTGTCCTCTGATGGATGGACTAAGTAAAGTACTGATCCCATAGAACTGAGTGAAGTACTAATTCTGACATACTGGGTGAAGATATTTTAGATCCCTTTTGTTGTATAAGAAAAATAATAAGTAGGAAGCTGGGTCATGATAGGCTTTACTGTGATTGGCTTTGGCAGGCATCTTCTAGAACAGGATGTCCCCACAGCAGAGAAGAACAGCTGTTCTCAGCAGTGAGCCGAACCTCCCCATTCTTCTGGAGTTTCTGGGTGACTTGTTATAAAACATTCAAAGGGCTGTTCACACATTTGATCGAAAATTGACTTTCAGCTCTGCTGTGGAAACTTTTAAATGGTGATGAGTGGACCAAGCAGGGAAGAAAAAAGCTGTGCTCAATGTGTCGTCATACATAAGTGGTGTCACATGCTGTGTGTTGTCTATTATTATTAGGAACAGGTGAACAAGACAGTTCATTGATTGTTTTTTTTTTTTTTTTTTTTTTTTTGCTTAGATTACAGAAAGCCACTGTGATGCTAAATGAATAGGGACAAATCTGTAACTTACATCAATTCATCCTGAAGACTGGATTTTAAAAACCCATTTCAAAATTCTACTTATTCAACCTCACTTAAATATTGTGAAAAAGCACAATTTTAAAATACATGGATATATTCCCAACTGTTATGTACCAGCTTGACTAAATAAAATGACAATAGGAGATCTGAATAAATGTTATTCCAAATCTATAAACTCAGATAAACTGAGGTGAATTGTAGTTTTGCTTTTGGAATAGAACTATAACCTAAAACTAATGTCATAGTCATTCTGACTGTCTTTATTCATTTTTATTTTTTGAGGTATAAGAATAGTTGAGGCTTCATGCATGCTAGGCAAATACTCTATTATTGTCATAGGCTAATAATTCATTTATTCCACAGAGCTTCCATTTGGAAAGTAGCTCTAGTTAGAGTTTTGTGGCACAGAGGTGTCCCTGCAATTTACCTTATAGCTGGAATAAGAGTCAGTGTTCTGTGATGCATAGGAAAGCCATCTTGGTTCAGCTTCTCTTTGCTGTGATTGAATACCTAACAAGAAGCAACCTAAGGCAATGAAGGTTTATTCTGGTTCACACATCAGGACGCACAGTCTGTGATGGTAAAGACAAGACAGCACAAAGGGCAAGCAGCTGGCCACATTGCATCTGCTGTCAGGAAGCAGAGTTGAAATGGGAGTTCTCAGCTTGCCTTCTCCTTTTTATTCAGTCCATGACCACACCTGCTAAGATGATGCTACACACATTCAAGGAGCATCTCCCTCCTCAGTTAAACCATTTTGGAAACACCCTCAGAGATACACCAGGAGGTGCACTTCCATGGTGATTCAGCTGACAATAAAGATTAAGCATTAAAAATGCCGTGCTGCCCTTAGAGAAGGGTGTTTCCTATTTAGAGTAGTGATATAATAGTTTTCCAGTGCAGGCTTTCAAAATTCAAAGTTGTCTTAGAGAACACTTAAAATATGGAGGAAGTGATAACTTACATGAAGGCAGTTGTTCCTTAAGCCAGGGAACCCCCAAATATGGATGAGAGGAGAGCCTAGGGTCTCCCAGAGGTCTTAAACAGCATCATGAGCTAGGAGAATCACAGTGCCTTTGGAGGCACAGGCCCCAATTCTGAAAGGTCCCCAATGTTAGGAAATAGTAACATCCTGTCCTGTCTTTGAAACTGTGAAGCATGCAACTCTGTGAGACACAAGTGGCATACAGAGTTGCCTACTTCATACTTGCATACTTTGAAAGCATACAGACTTACAAGCATAAAGAAAATCTACATGGTGTTTTCACTGTGCCTGCAGATGTATGTAGGACACAGAAAGCAGGAATACAAGCACAGGAGCAGCATTTGATGTGGCCTTCTGCTGCTGATTACTGACTAGGGGACTCTGCGCTCCCTAGTGCCCTTTGATTAAACACAGACTTGGATTCAGTTACCGTAACGCTATCAACCCTGTGCGTCCTCTCTCTCCAACTTCCTGCTTCAGAAATGAATCCCCACCATCCATGGTTATCCTATCAGGCCTACATGCTCTCTTAACTGGAGAGACAGAGGTGGGCTGATATACTTCGGATACTCAGACAAGGAGCTGAAGAATCTTTATCCCGAGACTGTGGTCTTGTCAGGGCTTCAAATTTTCAGGCAGAGCCAACCACAGGAGTGAAAGAAAGCTCCGGAAATCCAGCAGGGTCTACTCTGATTTCTCTCTACCTCCTCCTGTCAGTCTTGAGATGTTTTCACTTTCATTTATGTTCGTTTGATGTTTGATTCTACCAGATAAGTGTTTTCACTAGAGTCTGCTCTGCTTTATGTTATACAAGGATGGGGCCACATTCTCCATGGTCACAATAGCTACGGGGCTCACTGAGTCTGTATTTCGGGATTATACAAACTCTCATGTGTCTATGCCTCTGTAATTCTAAGAGGTGTTGGTCTTTAGAAGCTGTGAATATGCATGGTCCAGTCAAGAAGATCATCTCCTCAGGGAATTCCCTCATCGGATATAGAAGTAAAAGTCTAACAGCTGTCAGGAGGTCATCTGCTCAATTTCCCACCACACAATAAAATTGATGAGCAAATGGTACTCAGCAGTGCCTCTAAAGGTGGAAAAGTCCTTTACAGTGGTTCTCAACTGGTGGGATTTCCTTTGGGGTCAACCAATCCTTTCACAGGGGTCACACATCAGATATCCTGCATCTCAAATATTTACATTAAAACTCATTAGAGTAGCAAAATTACAGTTATGGACTAGTAATGTAAATAATTTTGGGTTCGGGGTCACATTAACGTGAGGAACTGTATTAAAGGATCACAACATTAGAATGGTTGAGAACCACTGCCCTAGATTTTATGTTTACTGATGCTTTCTACCCTCTGCTTTCCCTTACGCCCCTTGGTGAAATAGCAAACCTCAGTACAAGGCACAACGGATGAAGGTCTCTGGAAATGTCTTCCTGTTCACACAGAGACAGAGTTATAAAGCAGAGAGAACGTCTCTCTCACTGAGTTCTGGGGTCACTGGCTGGATGTGTGGACCCAGTCATTAAAAGACTGATGAAGAAGAGGAAATAAATGAGATTCATTTTGAATGTATATGGGGACTTTTCTCAGTGGGTGGTCTGAAGAAATGTGCAGAGGTGAAGTCTTCGAATATT
This sequence comes from Mastomys natalensis, assembly GCA_021653895.1. Lineage (NCBI taxonomy): Eukaryota > Metazoa > Chordata > Mammalia > Rodentia > Muridae > Mastomys > Mastomys natalensis. Next base: position 921,540 of record JAJTUV010000022.1, on the reverse strand, counting down.
ACAGAACTAAGAAATCTGAGAGGAAAGAAGAGAGTATCTACTTGGACTAAGCTAGTGACTGTTGAAGGGTGTATTAAGAGGAATTTAGAAGCATGAAACGTTAGAAGATGTATCTTTGGTAATTGTCTGTTTAGGTTCTGAAGCCTAGTTTAGGGCTAAGGTGCTGTCTAGGGCCTGGTGACTATGGGTATTTTGCATTCTTGGTATGTGATGAACGTCACTCTGGAAAGAGCCTTTATGGTTTGCTATGTACAGGAAAAAACAGCAGCAATGACCACTTCCAAAGTTCCAATTCCTTAAGTGAATTCAGCTAAAATAATTGACAGACCCATTTTGCAAGCTTTGAGATCGTGTGCTTTTGACTTCTTCAAATTATATGGACAAAGTCCCCAGATTACCTTTCTGTTAACTTGAAGTGGGGGCAGATGAAAATTCTCTCCTGTAGCATAGAAGTACCCTATAGCTACTTGTAAAGTCCTGTGCAGAGTCCCCACCAGGTTTCAAGGGAGACGAAGGGCGATTGCATGATAGAGTTACGTGATGCATCAAGTCTTAGACGTTTGGGCCTTTAATGACTGGGAGATGACTTCTGACGAGCGTGTAAGGGGCTAATCAAAAGTCCATTCAAGAAGTGTTCAGAATGTTTAAACAAGGTGATTGCTGACACTCCCTCTACTCCCTCTCCATCTATCCCATTCTCTTCCTCATGTGACAGGATATTGACACAAGGCACCCTACTGATGCAGTTCTTCAGTCGCATGCCTTTTCTTTTGCTTTTCTTTTTTCTTTTCTTTTCTTTCTTTCTTTCTTTTTTCTTCTTTCTTTTTCTTTTTTTTGTCTTTTGTTGCTTGGTTTCAGAATTTGTTCTAGTGGTCCCAAACGCTGATTTTGGAATTCTATTACATTCACAGTTACAAATAAATTAATTTAGATCTTGAAAAAATCAAAAGTCTTTACCAATAAGGGGGTGTGTGCCAAAATAAGAGCATCCATATGAAAAGTTTGTAAAGCAAAGGTCCCCAGCATTTAGTACTTCACCTGCCATGAGTTAACATCCCCACATTTTATCCTCACTCTGTCTGAGACAGCAGAAGATTCCTCAATACGTTTTGTTTGTACTGGGCGGAAGGAAATCCTTTATAATACATATATGTATGTTCAATTAAATTCAGGCAAAATCCATTGAGAACATACTATGTGCTAATAATAATAATAACTAAAAACCATGATTTATTGAATTCTTTCTCTGTTTCAGGTCCTAAGCTAAGAATTCCACTGCTTATATATTTTGATTTGACTACTATGGATATGCCCAGATGGTATATACAAAATATTTTAAGCATGTGGTCTTGCCATTTGGCAGAAAAGAAAATTAAGAGCTTGAGAGAATGATAAACATTTACTATGTAGCAGGAGGCAAGTTTTCCAAAACTGATTTATAATATTATAATTTATTCTGGACTTTTCCTAGTCAAGATAGATCCTAATTTTGCAGTTTAGAGTGTTTCAGCTCTATAGCCTGTGAATGTCGTTTAACATGCCAGGGTATCCAGAAAGCTTTGGGTCAACTATTCCAAGTCACCATACTTTATTAGAAATCAGCATGGCCTCCTCTTCATTGGCAGGAAATATTCAGGGGTAGGAGGTTTTGTTGGCAGGAGTGACCGAGTTTGGCAGCACGGTCATCTCTCTGCAGGTGCCTTACTGGACCCTCATTTCCTCGGGTTGCTGTGTCTTCACCCACCCTTTAGTTTGTCTGGGTCTGAAAGGGTTTTCTCAGGTCAAATACTCACATTCTAGAGCACAGGAAAAAAAAAATCCAGGGTGCGACTTTATTTACACTGCTTCTGTCCGGGAACAGGAGCACACAAGCAATCCATCACGAATGAGGGTGTACTTAAACTACATTCATAAGCAATAAATCTGCTTCAGATTGTCTCCTACCCACATTCCCATTTCAAGTATTAGGAGGACTTTACTTCCTGTGAGGAAGAAAGGCTTATTTATAGGGTACAAAAGAGAAGTAGAAAGGCAGATTTTAGGGATTGAAAATCACATCAAAACACAAGCTGAGAGGCATGTGATTTGGATAACATACCCACATGGAATTTGGGCATTGAGAAACACACATTGGTCTGTCTGTAAGAAGCCAAGAGTGAGATAGGGACGTAGCTCAGGAGAGGTCCAGCTTCAACGTAAGCTAGGCACGGGATTCTACCAACAAAGGAGGAGAAGTAGAAAGGAAAAAGAAAAGAAACAAGAGCCTGCCTCATTCTAAAACACCATATAACGTTGCACAGGCAGACTACACTGAGAGTCTTACTGTACATGCATCCAGGTTTCTACAAATACCTTTAGTCCTGGAACTTGCTTTGCTATCTTTCTAGCCTGTCCATTCATCACATGCTAAGAAGGGAAGCATTCTGCTTTGCATCCAAATGGTGCTAATGTGAACACTTTGAACCCGCGAATCATGTTTGACCTCACAGTTGTTGCCTGTTGCTGTAGCCATTAAAAGGATGAAAATACAGATTGAACGCATCATTCAACATTTAAAAACAAACAAACCAAACAGGGAACGAATATATGAAATGGGATAAAGTGATCCGCAAATCCCATTTCATGTCAAGTTCAGCTCTGTATCTGTTTTTCTATATAGTTCCTTAGGAATGGTTCCCTCGTAAATCTGCCAACTACCTCTTAATTAAACTCCTTTTTATCATAATAGTAAAACAGCTCACTAGAGACAATATAAGATGGATACACACCTTGAACCATTAGACACTGGATCAAAAAGTGAAGGTTGATTGTATGGCAATGGTACCCACCATCCTCCAAATGTCCACTGTTTACAGTGTGTTGGGACAGTGAAATCTATTTCAGCTGCTATGTGATGATGGCCACTGTTTTGAAACATAAAAAGACACTGAAATACAAAAGGCCTTGAAAAGTCCAGGGTAAGATCAGAGAAAGAGAGGGAGAGAGAGGGAAGTGGGGGCTTCTTGTGATGGTAACTACTCTGCCCTGAACTGACAGGGAGGTTGTATATTTTTAGAATATACTGAAAGGAGCGGTGCTTTTACTTAGGATTTTATGGCTTACCACGAGATGCAATTTTCTGGCCTTATATGCAGTTGTAACAAAAGTCAGGGACGTTTTATGATAGCTGCCACAGTTCATAAATGATGGGATATACTAAAATATTTATAGAACTGTAAAACCTTGATTTCTCTCTGGTTTAGCAGATGGGGCTCTAAAACCAGTTCCCAGATTGTCACATTTCTTCACCCTTTGATGACAAAAAAAGCCTGTTATCAGTGCTCTTCTCTGGAGAACAAGTCCACTAGTGTGAGCGGGGTCACACTCCCAGTCAATTATCTAGATTTGAGCAATGCCAATTAAGATGGCTTTGAACAGAAATTATAATTACTCCAGGCATACATCTTGGCATAAGGCTCTGGGCTCATGTAGATAAGATACCCTCTGATGTACTTTTTATCCATTCCCTTGTCTTCATTTCTGGGAAATTTCACTTCCAAAGCTGTTATCTCCCGCAGAGATAAGTATCACGCTGATATTAGACTAGTTTGTTTAGGTGGTGGAGAGAATTTCTGCCGTCATTTGTGTGCCTGTTTCTCTTTAAAACTATGCTCTGGGATAAAATGACTAATCCATGCAAGGGTACCAAGCACTCTTTAAATTTAAGCAATAATTGTAAGTTTAAGAGTGATAAAGGTGAGGAATTGACATTGATGTATAGAACATTTATGCTTATGGATTATTTCAAGGGATATTATGGGGGAAATAAATGAATAATATTTTAAGGCAAAAAATAAATGAAAGGTATAATAGACAGATAAGTGGGTGGGACAGATAACAGGTATGATCAGTAGATGATAGATAAGTAGGTAGCTAAATTAGTAGATAGATGATACATAGCAGTCAGTCAGACAAACGGACAGATACATACATACATACATACATACATAATAATTAACACATTTGATAGATTATGATAGACACAGAATTATTATGGCTTGTAGACAGATTAGAAATATGATAGAAAGATAGAATAGATAGATAGATAGATAGATAGATAGATAGATAGATATAGATAGATAGATAGATAGATATGCAAGTGATAAAATTAGATAGAGTAAAATCTATATGGATAGAAAGACAGCCAGATTGGGAGATCTGAATCAGACCAACTAAGTCCCTAACTGTGATCAGCACACTGGTCGTAAGCCAATAACTCACTGAAAATTGTGGGAAGTCTCTCTTAGTGCTTCTGATTTTTATGTAGGATGGCTTGTATTCTTCAGTATACAAGAAATACATTGAAAGTAAACATCCTGAAAACATCACACTTTAAGTTGAAAAGAATGACAGGAATCACCTGTCTGTGAGCTTTCCAGTACTAGGGATCATGTGACTCTTCAGAACTACTGGGTTAGAACCTCAAGGTAGTCAGAAATACATTCTGGCAGCAAGGGGATCAGGACCCTATCTCACCCCTTTCGAGTGAAGGATGTTATGGTTTAAACCGTTAACTTGCACAGTTCTACTGAATATTGTATTTGAGATTGCCAGAATTATCCTTAATACAATTCTACACAACAATTCTTTCTTTGTGCATATTTACCAACATGGCCACTTTATTGTAAAATGGATTACTACATTAAAAAAAAAATAAGATTTTAAAGCAGCCTAAAGCAAATTACATTGATCATGATGATGTGGCAATGTTGTAACTATATTTTGAATAGCATATTTTGGAACTTATGTTGTAGTATAGGGCAGAGATGGGGTGGGTCTCATTGGAGAAATGATATTATGAATTAAAATATTTATGATATTGTGGAACGTCTGTTCTACAGTGTCCTACCATCCCTTCTTTCACATCATTGCACATCATAAAGGTGATTTAATTTTTCTTAACCACAGAAAACACTGTGAAGGACATATTGAGAAGACCTCTGTTGTGGTGTGAGAGAAGTTTCAAAACCCAGAGAATTCAAGTTGAATTCTAGGACAATGTTAGCACTAATTTTTATAGAACATGCTGCGTTTTTAGTGTAGGCTAAGCAGGCAAGTTCAAATTGTAATGCAAACTCAATGTCAATGCTTTCATCTACAATTTAATTGCTAATGTATCAGCAATGTATTTTAAGTATCTGGAAGCAGAAAGACACATAAAGTGTTATTACATATTGATTGATTGGTGAAAGTATGGTGACCTCCTTGGTTTTTGGAAATGCTGTGGTTTCCCTACATAAGTTGGCTCAATATGTCTTCGTCTCCAATGTTCTTGATAATTTGTATTACCAAAATAAAAAAAAATAGCAATCTACGGCACTTAATGAAAAACTGGATGTTACAACTTGATTTTCTAAGCAATCAAAACCAATGAAGGAATTTAGCCGAAAGAGAAGGGTGGAGGGGAGACACTTTATGTTAAAATACATATAGCTGGAAGTAGAGTTTAGTGTTTCTGTAAATTATATCAGAGGTGGAAGAAGAAATGGGGAGAGCAAGAAAGAAACATTAGGGAATCACTCACTACATGGACAAAAAGAACAGCTAGAATAGGTATGCCTTAGAGACCTGGATATATACTCAATCCAAAGAGACTCAGCTTGAATACTGTGAAATAAGAAAATAAACACCTGTCTTGACTTGTTGTAGTTATGTTTAAGTGTTATCCCAATGCCCTGAATTAAAGGCTATGGTGATTATCAAGAGTTGATGGAATTTTTAAAAGGTAAACTCTAATGGGACAAAATTAAGTCAATGGAGTTATTCTTGAAAGGAATATGGCTGTGACCTCGGACTTGACATGCCTGGGATGTAAACGAATGAAAAAAGGACAGACACATGGATAGAGAAGCAAGGATTTTAAAACCTAAAATAACTTATAGGTGGCTTTTACAACTTTATAGAAACTTGAAAATAGACAGAATGACCACCCCTCACCCTTAATCACATCTTTTATCAGCTCAGTGTGTAAAATAAGTAGACTGAGATCTCAGAATTCAGTCTTTCTTCTAAAGGCAGCTAAGTGCAAGTATTTTCCTAGAAAAGCAGGCTTATTGATAAGGTACCTTAGGAGAATAGGAGGAAGGTATTACAGGGTGATAATGAGATAAACCATCATGATGGGAGAGGAGAGCTACACATGGGAGAGGACACTTGGCAAGCGCTAAGCAGCACGATCTCTCAGAAGGCTTGGGACAGATGAGCAACCAATGGTTACTAGATATTTCCTTGAATAGAGGGCACAGGGGCAAACTAGAAGTGTTGCATGAGAAGAGATGGGATGAGAAGAGATGAGGTCTTATTATCTACAGATGTCTGATTTTCCTTAGTGTGTTGGCAATAGTCTATGAAATTGCCACAGAGAAGTATCAGCAATAAGACAGAATGGGATATGTCACATCCTGAGTGGTTCTTCTCCGCCAAATTGATATGTTGAAACCCAATCACCAACATCATGGTGTTAAGGAGTGGGGATGTTAGGACATGGCGAAGAAATGGTTGAGTATTTATGGGTGGCATTAGTGCCCTTACAAAAAGAGGTCACAGACAGCCACTTTGCCTCTCTACCCTATGAGGATTCAGTTGGAGAGTATAATCACTGGTCCAGGAAGCAAGCTTTCAATAAGAACTCTTCTAGGGATGTTTTTTTGGACTTTAGGACTATAGACAATACATTTCTGTTGTTTATGGTTGCCCACCCTATGACAAATTAAATGGCCCAAGACATAGTAATAAAGTTTGCAAGATATGTCTGGAAGATGTTTATATTTATATCTTATGCAATAATTTCTTTATCAGATCTCTCAAGGTCTAATGTCAGTGACTCAACTCATATATGCCAAAATATTTGATAACGCTTTAATGATGATTTAAAATAATTGATGGAAAAGCATAGAAATGTAAGAAATGAAAAAAGTACAATTATCTACAAAGGAACATCAACAACAAGGGACGAACAATGGGGCTGAGAGGATAAATACGAGGAGATGAGAAAGCACTGGTTAGCTCTGCCCTGACTTGAATTTGGAAGTGCCAGCGCTTGCCCAACAAGAAAGCCTTTGTTCATCATCATGTAATGATGGAGGAAATTATAGCTTCCAAGAATATTGATCTGTGCCAGTCATTCCCAGCAAGGAGTTAGATTAAAGTTCTATTAGCAGAGAGATGAGTTTTGCTGGGTTTTAAAGTAGGCATTCATTGTGAAGGATGTGTGTTATAAGCTCGCAAAGAGGTAGGTTATTACCCTAGATGATGCTACAGTATTGCATCTGGTGCAGAGCTCTAGTCTTCTGTACTCAGAAGGTATCAATTTGGAAGAAGAAAAAAATCCTTCTGTTGATCCTAGAATGTATTTGCCCCATGTAGGAGCATAATTTGTAAAATTTGGCAGCAGGGAACTTTAAGCATTCATGTGCCTGTTGCTCTAGAAATTCAGTAAATTTGTCTTGGACAAAAGGGAGGTATATTTCCTATGTTTCCTCAGGAAATTCTACTGGGAAAATTAACTGGGAGTTTTGTATCACTGTCTCAGTGCTGCTTAAATTATATTTATGATCCAAATTTGTACGGCAGTACTCAGTGCCTGTATGTGGGTGATGAGTATACAGGCACATAATCAAGAGTTTATTTATAATCCCAAGAGCATCTCTGATCTGTCATAAAGTCTCAGAAAATGCAGTTATCTCATCAGCTTTTTTTCCTAATTCATTTGCTCAGAGAAAAGCTGATAAAGTACCTGTTTGAGGAGTGGACCCATGGGGCCAACAATTTTGGCATGTTTTAAAACTAAATAGGCTATCATATAAATATCAACACAGTTGTGTAGAAGATTGAACTGAAACGAGGCAGAATGTGTTTGAGTTCGAGTGTACCCTTAATTACTGCAACATCTGCCGTATTTTCAGTAGTTACCCTGGAGATATACCTGAACAAGAACACTCACCTGTGAGGGAACGTAAGCGCACCACTGGACTAGAATGCAAAAGGGAGCAACTAACAAATCAGTCCTTAATAAGATAGCAGCCCTTTGCCAAGCTAACATTTTTAATAAAATATTTCCCTGGTAAAGGCTAAATGTGGCCTTATTTATGCCTGTGGCTGGAATGTTGACTGTCTTTTAGCTACTTTTCCTGTTGCTGTGATGAGTACCCTAAATTGCTGAAGAGAGAAAAGGTTTATGTGGGTTTACAATCCCAGCGTATACAGTACATTGTGGGCGGGAAGACCAGGCAACAGCGGTGGGTTGGGAGAGCAGCGGCAGAAGCCGAGTGGGCTTGCCAGACATGCTGCTCTCACACCCAGGATGCAGAGAGTGAGTGGGAAGTGGAACCCAGCTAGAAAATCTCAAGATCATCAGTGACTCACTTCCTCGAGGGAGGCTCCGTATTCTCAAGGTTCTACCATCTTCTCAAACAGAGCTAACTGTTGGGGAGCAAATGTTAAAACACAGAAACCTGTGGAAACATTTCACATTCAAGCTACAGCATCACATGAATCACAAAAAGTATGTCTCACATCCATAGTGAAGGGTACTCTACATTTCTTTTGTGGCATTTAACTCAAGACACTGTATTGAGTTTCCTGCTTTCCATATTTTATGTCTTGTAGAATAATTTGGTCCTTTCTCCTAGGAAGAAATGTCTTAATTCTCCCTAGGCAGCACCACCCTGATGTCCGTAGAAGACCAGCTCATGCTGGCCTGGTGGCTGACCCTGAGCAATACAGGAGACAAGCTCTGCTGCTTTAGGTCACGTGTGGTAGTTTGTTCTATACTGATAAAAATGTACCGCTGGTACTCACATGTTTATTGAGAGAAACTACTTTGAGTTTATGAGATATGAAATCACTATAGTTGAAGGAAAGGAGTGACTTATTAGGAAATCTGAAAACTGCACAAAAGATCGCTAAATACAAAAGCCAAAGAGAAAAACAAATGGAACCTCAACTAAACTTGCATTTGACGGAGAACCTATGCATGTATGTAGGAAGATGCTTGGCTCCTACATGTGCTGAGGAAATACCATTAGCATTCTGTGCTTGTGAATACTTTTAATTATGATATAGAAGATCCCATTTTGCAAAGGCTTTGTTTTTGGCTTTTCAATTTACAATAGTGAGAAATTGATGCCCATTTGGTAGAAACTAAACTTTAAAATTTGATATTAGATCTTTTTCCTACTGGCAATGTTTAGGCAATCACTCTTCTCTATCCGCATCACACATGGGCAGTGATCTCAGCTACATCAGCCGCAAGACCACAGGGGTCCGCCGCCTACTCTCTATAGTGTGCTGAGTTGCTGAGCACTGGGGCTCAGAAGTTTGAGAGTAGAAGATGCATTTTGCAGCTATTTCCAACTCACTGAGGTTTTAGCATGCTAGAACTCCACAGTGATCCTAGGAACAGCTGTAGACTAAGAATCGAGAAGAACACACTGCAAGTACAAAGGACTATTTTCTCTAACACTGGTTCTGTTGGTCTTTAGTCATACACTGTGATGCAGAGTACACACACATCTCCATGCTTTATCTTTATCTCCATCTTGATCTTCCATAGCTACATCATCCCCTTTGTTTACCCAGCTGCAGTTCATTTCCAACCTAAGTATTTTGAAATGATTTTAGTGGTTGTGTATTGAGTCAGTGTGATAAACCATTATCATAATATCTATTGCCGGATATCAATGAAGTTTTTGTTATGAAATATTATTACGTACATGCCACTTGGATTTTTCAAAACCTAAACTGAAAACTGGGGATGCTTCTGTGAGAAACATCGTAACAAGTTACCTAGAAAACCAGCTCACCAAATATCTACAGTGTCGTGATCAATATATATTGTAATGGTCTAAATATTCTAATATATTCTAATGGTCAGTATAGTTGTCAACCTGACAAAATCTAAGATCACCATATAAGTGGGTCTCTGAGCTTACCTTGGTAGTAGGGCTGTTTAGCTACATTATTTGATGTGGAAAGACCTGTCTTTATATGAGCTGGGCCAAGATTGCTTAAGTGAAGAAAGATAGCCGAGTAATAGCATGCTTGTATTTATTGCTGACTGTGGACTTAGTGGGACCCTGTCATCAAGTTCCTGTCGCTGTGACTTCCCCACTACAATGCCCTGAGATGTGGGAACTGTGAGCTCAATGAATCCTCTCGCCCCTCAGTTGTTTTAATCACATTATCTTATCATAGCATCAAGAAAAGAAACTAAGACACTTATTCTTTCCATGTATAACTTGTGAGTTATGGTAGTACACGATGCTAACTATGCTGAACGGATAGAGGCAGAAGGATCAAAGGTTAGAGGCAAGCCTGGGCTATCACTTCCAGCTGGAAAGGTGGCTAAACTGTTAAGACTCGCTCTTCTTCCAGAGGATGGGAGTTCAATTCCCAATACTCATGTCAGACAGTTCATAACCACCTGTAACTTCAGCTCCAGGGCATCCACACCTTCTTTTGGCCTCCATACACACCTGCACATACATGGAAGACACTTGCATAGACATATACACATGCCACAATTAAAAATCAAATGAATGTTTAAAAGATATAATTGCTCATTTAGGAAGCATGCCAAGTTACCTGATTACATGTCTTTATTGCCAAGCAGTGATCTGGCTACTTATATTTATATACGGTGTGAACAGGGACTTTTAACCATTAACTTCTCATCAGATGGTCCCCAGAGATATTTGTACTTAAAATGCATAATATATAATAATAATAATAATTGCAAAATTCACAATTTTTGGAAATTCATATATCATATCAGAGAGACAGAAAGATGGATTGAGAGCCATACAAATTCCCTGGCTATTGTTAAAAATGTCCAAGGATAGAATTAGAAGAAAAGATCCCAAATTGTGTTTTCCAAACCTCTCAACTATATATGAAAGTAAGAATCTTTTAGCCTGATGGTGAATTAATCATAGGTCTTTGGGATTCCTAAAAATCCTCTGGATTATTTTAGATATACTAATGAGGAATGTTAGAAAAATAAATATATAGAATGGTCATATTGGCAGTTTCTCTGCAAAAATAGAAAGATATATAAAAATGTGGACCTTTGAGCATAATCATAAACATTATGAAATGTATTTGAGATTATTTTTAGCAGAATTTTTTTGTCCATCAAATAAACTATTTCATTTTTTATAAATAAATCCACTTTTCCCATAAAAGATGAAGCAATTAGAACATTTATCAGTCTCTAAAAAATTATGCATCAAATTTATAAACTTTGCACCTGCCTTTCCAGTATTTCCTGTCAGAAAACAATTTCTATGCATATGAAGGTTTTAGTTCTTTTACGTCACAGATGGAGTCTGTAATCCAGTGTATGTGGGTTTGAATGACTGTATCTTAAGACACACTGAGCTACCTTCAAACTGGAGGTAAACCACTATTTTGTCCACTAGACTTACTCACCTTGTGCATGTTGAAGACAACTTTGCATCACCTTGGAGAAAGCGGAAGAAAGGAGTGCAAATAAATGAGAGATCTAAATAAACATTTAGATTCTCAAAGTTACTATAAGCATGGGGCTGTGGGTTGCTTTCGAGCATGTTTCTGTCCAACATTGCTCCTCAAGTTGGTTAGTACAGTAAGAAGGCCCTTCTCTCTTTAGCTTTCCCTTGACCCATGCATTAAACCCACAGTTTCAAGGTAACAGGGATGCAAGCAGGGGTGGTGCCAGTTCCACTGGCGTCAATAAAATGATTTTTATTTGGGTTACATGAGGACATAAAACAACTAGCTATCACTGTAGTGTGGAGTATATAATTTATTCTCTACCCTTTTACTCCAGCATGCTTTCTGGGAGTGATGCTAATTTCTACCCAGAGTGCTGTGATAAATAATGCTGGTCCCTTATTATTTTAATTATAAGAGAGAAGTCCTGTGAAGCCCCTCCATTCCATAATAAACCACCCCAAACCTTTCTCAGAGAACAGTGCAGAGCTGATAAGTCCGATCTATTATTATTCTATTCCAGAGGGCATGCTGTGATTGACAAGCATGTGAAAAACTACAACAAAAAAGTCTTTCTTGCTGTTCCAACAAGAGCTGGGATATGATTTATAAGGACACAAAAGTTCTGGCACCGATGGTCCCAGCCTCAGCATGATTGTGCTACCCAGAGACAGGCTCCTCTCACATGTCTAGAAGATCCTACAAAGGTAGCACAAGACACAGGGCATGTCTGGCAGGTCCTGAATTGTTTTAGTGCAGGGCATGCACTGACCCCTAGGATGGTAAGTGCATGTGGTATTTGTCTTCTTGGCAGGTCAGTATGTGATGCCACCCATACAGGAGGAGAACTAAACTTCTTGTAGTCAGTGACTCTGTTGAGTCCTTAATGGGGTCCTGGATCCTGAAAACATTGTTTTTTCTGGGACAAATGGCACATTTATAGTGTTCCAACCTTGTTTTCAAGCCTTCTATCCCCTAAACTTATCTTCCCAATGGCAAAGAGAATAATATACATCTGAAAGTATAAAGTGATACAAAAAAGAAAAAAAAATGGTAACTAGTTCCTTGCATATTTTATGCATTCTTCATCAGAAATGAAGGGAATGTGTGGTCCTAAAATCGTTGCTTTTAAAACCTCAAGTCGCACTGTACATTGGATTATGCTTCCTCAGGAAATAATCTCAGGAGAGTCTGCTGTCAAGGAGAAATTGGTCACCATAATCATTTCTCTTCCCAGGATGGCATGACTGTTATTATTTCTTATTAACTGAACAAGATGACAATCACAGAGACACATGGTTTAATACCCCTTAGGGTTGTATCACTTTAAACTTCCCATAGACAAAACAATCAAATGTATCAAAAGTATCTTTCCCTCAAATTGTCGATTCATATTGAGAATGCATTTTAGTTAAGGATGTGAGGTTTCAGACCATTGTAAGGTTAAAGCTTTGGTCATACATTAGAAAATTCTAAGTAAAGACCTTTAAAGTTACAGCAAAGTTATTTTCAAACTCTAGTAGCTATAGAATACAAGAGATGCTTGTTGAATATATACATTAACCTCCAGCCCCCAAAACCAAAATAAAGAAAATTAAGCCAACAACCCCCCCAAAAACAAAAAACAAAACCAACTAGCCAACCAAACAAACACAAAACCCACAAAAGACAGCAAAAGATAACCTAAAACAAACGGTGTCTACATGGACAGAATCATAGATACTTTGATTCAATAGATTTATTAATGGAATAATAATTTTTATATTTGAAGAACATTAGGTAAATCTTGATGAGGTAGTCTGTGGAATTGTCTTTACAAAAGATCAAAGAAAAGACAACTGCTGATCTTCAAAACCAAGTTTATTTATGTGATAGAATAATACTGATCTACTTCTGGCACTTGCAGGAACTGAAGGTTGGTGTATCTGACTCTTAAATATCTCTTAACTATAAATACTGTATGTTTTATATTTATTTCTGAAAACTCCTTTAAGCTTATCAATCACTGTTGAGCAGATAATGAATGGTATTTACCTAATAACTTTGCCTTTGTTACAGCTGGACTGTTCTAGGATAACTTGAGCTTTTGGGAGAAAGTCTACACATTCCATACCTGACAAACACAGTACATTTAAGTCCCTGTTCTGAGAGACTGGGGAAGTACCTGTCTTAGGCATCCATTGTTTTCAATGGAAAGGATGGGGATGGGGGAATAGGAAGAACATCTATGTTTAGGAGTTCTTAATAATTCATTATGATAGTGTCTGAAGCAAGCCTCCAGTGACATTCTTCTTGATAATAATATATAATACTGAGATCCTTGACACCTAGCCATAAAAAGACAGGTGATGTCTTCAGTAACCAAAGGTATTGTACTGGCTGGTTTTGTGAGTCAACTTGACACAAGCTGGAGTTGTCACAGAGAAAGGAGCTTCCCTTGAGGAAATGCCACCATGAGATCCAGCTGTAAGGAATTTTCTCAATTAGTGATCCAGGATGGGAGGGCCCATTGGGGCTAGTTCCATCCCTGGGATGGTAGTCCTAGGTCCTATAAGAAAGCAAGCTGAGCAAGCCAGAGGAAGAAATCCAGTAAGCATCATCGCTCCATGGCCTCTGCATCAGCTCCTGCCTCCAGATTCCAACCTGGTGTGAGTTTCAGTCCTGATTTCCTTTGGTGATGAACGGCATTGTGGAAGTATAAGCTGAATAAACCCTTTCCTCCCCAACTTGCTTCTTGGTCATGATGTTTTGTGCAGAAATACAAACCGTGACTAAGACAAGTATGAAGGAAGATGAATAACTAACTAAACTAGAGACTGTTTAGGTTTTCCACACTTTGATTTAAGCACACATCCTGGGATGATTTTATTGCACTATCTCCAAAAATTCTCATTCAATGGGTCATCCATGAGCAGTAGAACCTTGCAGTTATGGAGAACTAGGTACTGACAGCTTATGACTGTCATCCTAACAAGTGGGTGACTTGACAGAGCAATTGGAGGCACATGTAATCTGGTTATATTCCTTGGTTTTGTTTTGCTTTAGACCCAAGGCTAAGAGTCTTAGTACAGTTTGTGCAGATGTATACATGTCCTTTTACATAATGAAGAATTCTTAAACATGTTAAGAACCCTACAGATAATGTTCCAGAACATTTGCATTGCTGTTTTCATAAAAACAACAAACAATATAATACATACACATTGCTTCAGTATTTGCTTTAGATTCTGGGTCTCCAAGCTGAATTCTTCTGGTGATGGATGAAAAGAAAGACAATCTCTTGAATTATTGCTCAATATCAGTGGTCTATCTGTCTGTGAAGATACAGTTTGTCAAGGAGGAAGGATAATATGGATAAGGGGCAAGGAAATATGCCTTGCTTGTTCCTGTCATGTTCTCTAAATCACAAGCCTATACAAATATAGTCTTTCAATGAAGAGGGATTAGAAATTGTATATATGAGGGAAAAATGAAGGTTAAGGAATGGAGTATTTATCTCCCTATAGCACTGTTTGGCAGAAAAAAGAAAATCAACAGACACAAGTTGCCAAACTTCCAATCATTTCATGGAGATAGCTATTCATGTGTCTACATTTTCTGTGAAAGAGACCTAAATATTGCTTTAAAGATCTTAAGGACATACACTTATGCTTTCAAATGTTGTTAAAATATATACTAAGAGATATAATAGAACTTGTCTCTTTGAATTAACATTGAGTCAAGCTTAAAAGTACGTCCCCACAACTTTCCTCATTGAACAAACTCTTTGACACATGCCCTGGAAGACTGCTGTCTTGTTGCAAGTTACAATAAACCCTACAAGCTCCTTGTAGTGTTTTTCCATAATTTGCCATTTGCTTGGTTACTTCTGGCCAGGAACTCAGTATTACAGTCTGTGAAGACGCCTGAGTTCACTGTGACTTCTGTAGAGTTGCTTTTCATTGTTTCCTCCACTGGGTCACTCGGTTCCTCTTTCCTACCTGTCCAGTCTTTCCAATCATTACAAAACAAAGATCTCATCTCGTTGCTGCCTTGTTTGCTACATCTTCCTTCTGGATCTACTTATTAATGTCACATGGTTTCCTGTTTTGACATTATTTTCTGTTGCCTCGGTATATATCTGTCCTCCCAAATAAATTTTAAGTTCACGGATAGAAATAAAAATGGCCTTTTGTTTTTCAAATATTCTTTACCAAAGCTGAGATTGAGGCATGCATACATTTTCAAAGAGCAAAGTGGCATTTTTTGAGCATACATCATTGTATTGGGGACGACTCAAAGCTTTTTTTTTTTTTTTTTTTTTTTTTTTGGTTTTTCGAGACAGGGTTTCTCTGTGTAGCCCGGGCTGTCCTGGAACTCATTCTGTAGACCAGGCTGGCCTCGAACTCAGAAATCCGCCTGCCTCTGCCTCCCAAGTGCTGGGATTAAAGGCGTGCGCCACCACCGCCCGGCGTGACTCAAAGCTTTTAAATGGGGTGCTTGAGAAAAATATTTTTTTTCTTTTTTTTTATTTAGTTATTTAAATCGCATCATAATTTGCTTATTTACACAGAGGTTATAAACACAAAAAGGCAGGATGTGGGGAAGGGAATGGCACCGGAGGATAGGTGTTCAGGAGGAGTACAGATACCTTTCAGAATAGGGTATCAGCTGGGTGTAGGTTCAGGGGACAGATCACTATGGCTCTGTCTATGATTCACTTGTCCTTATCTAAGTTGGTACTGTCCACCGAGGCTGCCTATTTATAAGACCTATGACTACTAGGTCTGGTAAATTTCCACAGAAGCTGCCTGTTTACAATAGTTTATAGCCTTCTGTTTTCAGTGCTTTTCCACAGAGACCCAAGACTTGGTGTTAGCATGCATGTATGTCAGGCTTATTGCTGACTTTAGGCCTATGGCTGATTTTAGGCCTTTAGTGTATATGCAGGGCTGCTCCTGACATCTCCTCCCTTCTCTAAGTATAGAAGGGCCTTTGCGAAACCTACTCAGATACATTATCATAAGTTAGCTATGGAGGACCACGAGACTCAAGATGAGGTTGTTACTTTATCCAGGATGTTCCTCAAACCCATCTCCACCCAACCTAAAAGAGGGAACTTCCGCCCTTAGACCAAGCAGAGAGAGGCTACCCAGAACCCTCTCTGACTGGCGATCTGAATTCTTGCTTAGGCTGCGAGGCTAAGCACTGCAAGGGAATATAAATAAAACTTAAAAATATCTATGTGAGTTCCCTGAGGGACAAGCCTGACTGCATAGGGGTTGATGTCAAAAGTATCCCCTCTCCAGGAAAAAGGCATCGGGATGGGTATGGCCCTCATGCCTCACTGGACAACGACAGGAGGACTGGAGCCATTACAAGGTCCCTTTCAATTATTGGTGGTCAGGCCTTTATCCCCGCCTTCACAAGAAGAGAAAAATATATTAACTAAGATGTTCATGCACTTTGGGACCTACTTAAATACCCATGCTCAAAGCATTGTCAGTGTATCATGGTGTTTTGTGAAAAGCACTTAGGAAAGAAGAAATGCATAACAGAAATTGTGACGTGTCTCCTAGACAGACATTGGTGTATCAAATGTTGCCAACCCAATTCATTGCTCACCAAATGGCCATGAAGATGACAGCACAGAGGAGGGGAACTAGGGATGAGAAGGGCAATGAGGTGGAAGGAGCTGCAGCTGTTTCTTTTCATTCATTCACCGAGTTCTCTGTAAATATTGGTATGGCTTGCAAAGAGATACAGAGGTCAAAAATGATTGCTCATACCCTGGCAAGAGTAGCAGGGCTGTGGTGTCATGAAACACAGTGACATCATGCACTGCATGAGTTTTCCCTGTGGTTTATCTCACAGACTCCGTTCATCTGCTGCACAATGTCTGGATATGTGCTTTAAGGGAGCCAATACCTTCGCAGACAGAATACTCAATGACTGAGGTTTATCCGTCCACAACTTCCTTTTTGCAATGAGCAACCATGGCTGGCTTACATGTGGACCGTGAGGTTTCTGGTTTCTTTGAGGTTTTGCTTCTGGTTTGCACTGAGGTTCCATGGGGGCCGATGTCTTTCTGTAGGACTAAAATGACAAATCAGAGTTTTAATGCTGCCCTTCCTATATTTGCATATTAATTACTTGCATCAAGTTTTATTATCATATCATCTGATTCGGAATTCTGACTAATTAATTTCACCTGGAATTGCACGCAGACGTATGAAAAAATCACACTTGGCCGTTCGTAGAGACCAGCTGTGTATTAAAAATATCTGATCCCCATCTGTAGGATTAAAAAAGAGAGAGGGAAAACAGCTGATTGTAAAAGTCACTTTTCCTTGTGCCCTGAAGGTATTACCGTTGGCAGATATCCCTTAGTGCTCAGTCTCTTCCGAACATTAACCCAGAAGTTGACTCTGAGCATCAATTGGTGGGATGACTTCACTTTCCATGATTTTGGTTTTAATTTGCAGTGATGCTAATGCGGTTGGGTCCCCCCACGCCCCACCCCATGCACGCGTTCATTGCCTTCGATTCCAGCCCGAATCACACACAGCCAACTTCATTTGGACCGCAAATTGCTTTGGCCTCACTGGCACTGGGAAGTGATAAACAAAAATCGGAGGGAGCTGGGATAGGATAACAAACCAACCCCCAGGATCAAATGTGGCCGCTTAGAACTGCAACCGGATCCTACAGCAGGACCCAAATGCACATGCATGCTCTGCTTTCTGCTCTCTCCGTGTGTTGCTAGTCTTTCCGTTGCATTCTTTGTCTGCCCTGACAACAGATGGTGTTTTAATAAAGTCCAGTAGGAATAGGACTGTGGGTAAACATTGCAGGGTATGCCAATTCCATAATTGCTGGGGACTGATTCAGCCTCTTACCTGCTGCATCCAAATTGGGAGAGAACCAACTGCGCTTGCACCTACCGGCAGAGACCCGCTAGCCCGCAGCTGGGGTGTGCTGCAATAGCCAGCCTCACTACGGAAGGTAAATCGCAGCTCCTGCCATGCTTCTTGGCACCGGGGCTGGAGGACGCTGCCATCTGGCTCGCCATCAAACATGGCCATTGAATCTCTCAGAGATGAAATGGCTTTTGAGAAAAAAAGAAAAGAAAAAGAAAAAAGCTTGCTATTTAAAAGAAAAAAATGGATACACATAAAACTTATTATCGTTCTTTTTTACAGGCTCAGGCTATGCTAAAATCATACTCTGGGCTTATTTGGGCAGAGACTTGCTGGTTGTTTCCTTGCTGATTCCCACGCTCAAAGGGATTTATAGCCTAAACCTATTATGTGCTAATGGAAACTTAAATTCATTGGATCTGGCCAAGAAAATGCATGCTCTCATTTGTTTGCCTCACTGGGGAAGAGTAACGAGTTTTGGCTATCTATCTGAGCTCCTTTAGTTGTCTTGTTTCTTTGCATAACGTAGAAATAGATTTTCAACTCTTTCAGAGACTTATTCATAAAAGGACGCAGGTGAAGCAAATGAAAGTGATGTCCAAATGCTTGTCATTTTCTCCTTCCCCACAAAGTCCCCTCGAACTACTGAATAACCAGAGGCTTTAGAAAAATCAAGTGGCTTTGGCTGTCAGGAAGAGACAAAGTCAGAACATATTCATGTAGTAAGAAAGCCACCGGCATGCAATATTTATCCAGGGATCATGTTTTAAAGTGACATCCAGTTTCTTCAGATATGGTTACTTTCAACAGCGTGCCGAAACAGTTTTCGGCTTGTCTTCCCTTAGAAAGACAAACAGAGAAATCAAAATCAACTGCAGAGCAGCTTGGGGATGAGGGAAAGGTGACTATCTGCTGGCTCACACACTTAGAAATGTCTTCTGTTTCTTGCTTTCCCTGTTGTCCAAGAAAATCAAAACTAGCTGGTAAGACTAGAGTTGTATAGCTCAGGACATGTTCCTTTTCCTTCAGTTGAGTAAGTAACACTCAGACAGGACAATCAGTATTTTTATCATATTCATTCCCACAGGCTTTTGGATATAATGATCCTATTCTTAAATTTTTGTGTTTATATAAAATGTGTATGTGTGTGTTTGCACATGCTCGTGTACCTGTGTATCTGTGTTTGAATACAGTCACACACAGGTCATGCCCCATGTATGGAGATCAGGGTTAACTGGCTTACTGCCTTGTTTAAGAGAATTTGTGTGTTGCTGATTTGTTGTTGGTTGCCTCTGTGTTCCAGGCTTCCTGGCCTGTGGTCTTTCATAGAATCCCTCATATCTGCCTTCAATCTCAACACTGGACCTGCAGGGTTGCAATGCATACTACCACACCAGGTTTTATATGGGTTATGGGAATTCAAATTCTTGCACAGCAAGCCTTGTACCTATAAAGCCATACTCAGTTTGGGTTTTATTTGTTTTTGTTTTTAAGAATTTTCAACACATACAGGCAAAAATAGTATTCTTTAAATTATTTCAGTCATTTTCTGTTTCTAATGACCATTGAACCATACTCAATACTGATTGCTTTTTCCTCTCTGTCTATCCCTCTCTCAGTCTCTGTCTGACTCTGTCTCTCTATCTGTCTTTTCTCTCTCTTGTCTCTCTCTCCCTCTCTTCCTCTGTTTCTGTCTCTGTCTCTCTCTCTCTGTGTGTATTTGTAAATCTAATTCATTTCTAATTCATTCATTTTCTTTTGAAACAAAATTTAGATATATTATGGGTTTAAAAAATATAAACTTGCAAGATTAGCACAAGGAATAACTAGTAAGTTAACTAAAATTTGCCATTTTGTAAAGTTTCTATTATTCATTTGAACTATAGTTTCAAAACTGCATAATGGTTCAGAATTCTTTCAGATATGTTAGCTTTCTGTTGCTATTATAATCCCACTGCATAGATTTGGAACTCTGTATTTTAAAAATGCAGTGTCTTAACATTTTGGAGTTTAAAAGACCTCAATGGGATTTCTGGGACTAACATAAATATGGCTACAGGTCTTTGGTAGCATCCCAGAAAAACCTTTATAGCTTCTAGAAAGTCATTTCTTCTGGTGTGGAGGTCTACTTGGATACCTTGGCTTTGTCTCTTCCATCCTCAAAGCCAATATTGACATCACATTTAATCCTACTGCTCTTCCACTTGCATGTTTTCACTGACACTCCTGTCTGCCAGTTTTAAATGCTTGCAATTTTACTAAGCCCAGAATGATTTCTAAGAATAACCTCATCTCAAGATCCTTCCTCATATCAGCAGTCACCTTTGTTTCAGGTTGAAGCATATTTGCAGATCCTAGGATTCCAACATCCTATGGGGGGAGGTGATGTGTGTTTCTGTGGATGGTGTTTTAACATGTTCTTTCTGAGAATGAGGACATTGCCTTACATGGTCATAGCTACATAGTGGATTGAATGAGATGTTTCTTCAGTTTTGAGGATTTGAATACTTGGTCCCCAGTTGGTGGCACTATTTGGGCAAGTTCAGGAAGTATGGTCGCGATGGAGGAAGTATGACACTGGGCTAAGACTTTCAGATTTCCAAAGCCATGTGCCCTTTGCAGATCACTCTCTCACTTGTGGCTTGCAACTGAGGATGTGAACACTTAGCTGTCCCTGCCACCATGCCTGACTGCGGCCATGATCCCTTTTTCTGTGATGGATTCTTTCCCCTTTGTCACTGTAATCTCAAAAGAAACTTTTCCTTCTGTAAGTTGCCTTGGTCATGATATTTTAAACACAACATTGGAAAGGTAACTAATACACACACTCCATCACAGATTCCCCTAAATTCACCCAATAACTAGATCAAATTCAGTATACAAATCCCATGTATGGATATGATGACTGATACTGACTGTCAACTTGACAACTTGAGGACAGGCCTCTGGATACAATAGAACAACACAACACTATTTCTTGATTAAGTTAGTCTCTGGGTACATATGTAAAGATTAATTTAAATTAATTGAGGTTTGAATAACCTTCTTAATTGTTGATAGCCCTATCCCATACACTGGTATCCTTGCCTGAATGGGCAAAAATAGGTACCGCAAAATAGATTTCATCACTGTTTCCTAATTATGAGTGCAATGTAACCAGCTGCCTCATGATCACATTGTCAAGACCTCCACCATAATAGACTGTGAGGTTGAACTGTGAGACAGAATAAAACCTCCATTAAGTCACTTTTACTGGGTGTTTTGTCACAGCAACAGGATTGGTGACTACTACAACTTGCCATTGTCAGGAATCTTTGTTTTATTTTGAGTTGTGGTCATTAGACTTTTCTTTCTTCGATGCCTTGGCATTTGAAACATATGTACCTGCTGGATCCCCTATCTTATAAATAAAATGATTTTCTGAGATGCTCATGGAGAGTGAATCTGAGAATTGTGTCATAAGTACATACAGTTAGGTGGGGCTCCTTTGAGTCAAATTGCAACTCGTCATGAATAAATATTAAGCATAATATTGACCCTCTATTTTTAAACTATAAACCTTGTGATTTTTCACTGTTGTTATTCAGACTATGCATTTTTGACTGGTGTGATGGTTAAATTTTACATCTTAGCATTGCTAGGCTCTGTTGCACAAAATGAACATTATTAACCTGGGTGTTGCTCTCAAGGTGCTCTGTAGACATGATTAAAACCTAGAGTTAGCTGACTTTACCTTAAGGCGATTAGTCTCTGAGATTTACCTGAGTCTCCTCAGATCATTTAAAGGCTAAAAAAAGCAAAAGTGAGGCTTACCAGCAAGGCAGAATTCAGCTTCAACATTAGAAGTCTTGGCTTAATTTCCAAGCCACCATACAGGTTTTGCATTTGCTGATACCACAACTACTCCATCTAATTTCTTGGAACACATCCCTGCATAGAGTGATGTCTTACCAACTTTGTTTCTCTGGAGAACTCTGAGTGGTACGGCAGGTGTGGCAGAGAATGGATCCTGGACTTCTTGGGTCTCATGCCAGGATGCTGCATAATCGGTCTCTGCACTTGAATCTTAATATGGATGACTTGGTTCCTTTAGTCCCTTTGGGACCCACTAGATCTTTTTATGTAAAATTACTTTTTTTTTTCTCTTTGTGATTTAGTGAGGAATCTTCAAGGCTTTTAGATTATCCACTTAGAATAGCCACGTTGAATCATTCATCAGACTTTTGCTGGCCACTTCTGGCATTCACGGAGTTCCCCAGCCCTTCAATTCTTCTATATGAGTGAAAATTTTACTATAAAACAGGAAGCTTTTTGGTTCTTCTATTAAGTGATCCCATCAGGGATTGAAAATCTCTCTGCATGTAGGGTTCTTATTTTCTCTTTATGGTTATAACTTGCAATGTGCTCTGGCCAACTTGCTCATTCCTGAGACCCAAATGTAAGCTTCCCCTTCAAACCAGTGGCCTAATGGTCATAACGTGAAATCTCTCATAATGGGAATACCTATGCTTTAAAACCATCAGATTTCGCTACAGAGGCTTTGTTTCTTCTTTATAGAGAGCAGTCCTCTGTAATCCATTACAATCAATACTTATTTGACTATCAAGTTGCAACTTGACAAGGAAATGCTCTACCCAACTCTGTCCTCTGTACCGCTAACATAGATAGCTCCAGGATGCACCATTCTGTGAGCATTCCTGACTTTCTGTCTCACTGTGATATTCAACACTGCTCACTGTTGATGCTTTCTCTGCACTAGCCCTGAATCTAATTTTCTTTTCAAGGGAATCTATTTTCAATAGGAATAATATAATTCCCAGTTTCTTCAATACAGTTGAAAAATTTATAAAACTAATCCATAGAAACTACAGAGTAATTTCCAGACAATTCGGAATTGTCAGGTCCTATTGCTTCACATTGTATATCCACTATGTGGGTGACGGTGCCCTCAGAGGCCAAAAGAGGGTGTTTAACTCCCTCCAACTAGCATTGCAGGAAGTCGTGAGTCATTTGTGTGGGTGATAGGAATGGAACCTAGGTTCTTTGCCAGAACAGAAAGCACTCTTGACTGCTGAGCCATTGCTCTAGCCCGGAAAACTAATTCAATTGTGCTTATTCATAAACTTTTAGATAAATTCAAAGTTTGGGTTTTTTTTTTTTTGAGACTAACATAATTACATTTATCCATTCCCATTCCTCCCTCCAAACCTCATCTTTGCCTCCCTGCTCGCCTTCAAACTCATGGCTTTTTTGTTCCCTAATTGTCATTGCAGACATATATGTGAACATATATATTCCTAAACATGACCCATTCCCTCTGTATAATTATACTTGCATACATGTTTTCAGGGCTGGTCATTTGATACTTGACAGCCAATTGGTGTGCTCTTCCCTGGGGAAGAGCTCCTCCCCACCCCCAGCTGTCTTCAGTCACCTATAGTATACAAAATACTATAGTTTGATAAGTTTTTGAAAAGGTGAAAGATCCCATTCCCCACCTCTCTACTGTCAGAGAACATTTGTATCTCATACAAATATTTTTTAGGATCTTTTCAGAATTAATCTTCATTTCTCAAGGAATCAGTTTTGAATTTTTATGCTATCGTTGGATTTTGTCCACTGTTGAATTGCATACAAATGCAATCGCTGACTTAGATTATGTTCAATCTTCTTATTTAAACAACATAACATCTGTGAAACAGGTTTCATGGCATGTGCATGCAGAAAGTAACTGTTTACTGTTGAGTATTATTCTTTATATTAACACATCACAATTCTATGTGTTTTTCTGTTTATTAGACTTTGAGCAATTTTTAAGTCATGGCTACTACACAAAGCTCTTATAAAAACTCTCAAACCCATGAGCATCTATTGTCATTTATTTTGAGAAAATAACAAGAAATAGAGTTTCTAGATTGTACGGCTAGCTAAATTTAGCATTAGAGGTAATTTTTCTGCGTAATAATTGCATCATAATCCCCCCAATATTAAATAATAATTGATATGGGATTTACTCTTTTATGTTAAATAATAAACTAAAATAGATGTATTATGAGATCAGGTGTGTAGACTTAGACAAGTCATACTACAGTGGGGATCTGACTTCTAGAGTTTGAGAAGAGGAAGCAGATCATTGAGTGAACAGTGGACAAGTTGACACACGGTGATGCTCCACCAATGTGGAGAATGCTGAGGCAGGAGGATTGTAACTTCAAAGTAAGTCTGGGCTAGAGAATCAGACATTTTCAAAAAAATCAAAGGAAAGAAGGAAGGAAGGAAGGCAGGAAGGAAGGAAGGAAGGAAGAGAGGGAGGGAGGGAGTGAGGAAGGGATAGAGGGAAGGAGTGTGGAAGGGAGAGAAAATGAGGGGAGGAGGGGAGAAAGGAAGGAGAGGACAACACAACAGAAAGAAAAAGGTAAAATGGTAAAAAAAAATATTCCACATTGGGTGAAAAAACACAAATCCACAGACCTAAGTGGTTCATTCTCCCCTAACCATAATGAACACAGTGGAAAATGTAGCCAAGCACAGAGAGTCAATCAATCAAAAAATTAAACCTTAAAAAAAGACAAACCTTTAAATCCACAATAAAAGAAAGATATTTATGCAGTAGAGAAAAAAAAAACAAAACAAAACCCTGACTTTTGCTTTTAGCTCAAATCTGGAAACTGCAGAAACATCTATGAGAGGAGCTAAATAATGGTCACTCTGATGTCTTTATTTAGAACGATGAATATCTTTCAAAACTGAAAGAAAAAAAGACTTTTCTTTTAAAAAGAAAATCTGTTTGTTTTACTTGATTACAATTGGAATTTGGCTATAAACACTCCAGATTAATTTGATAGCTTTTTTTTTTGTTGTTTTTAAATTCTGAAATAATGAGAAAAGTAGGTGGTAAAATAATGTATAATGATAGCAAGCCCTCGAGGAGACACACTGCTATTAAACATCTACACCCCATTAAATGAGTCACCCTCAATTATTTCATATAAAGATACTCAAGAAAATCATGGCAAATGGTATAATGAATGGGGATGTGACATGATGATCCTTATCAACCACAAATAGGAATCAAGGGAGACTAAACAGGTACAGAATTTTGTTCTTTTCAGTGACTTTTCTAACAGGGTACCTCACAGTAGCCACTGTGCATAAACGAATGACTCACACAATCGTTCTTATTTACATCCATATAAACAAATGAAATAATTATTATTCTTGACAGAAGGAAGAAAAGAGTGGACACAAGAAATACCCAAGACTGAGTGCTTGACTCTGCCAAGGTGTGTGTGTGTACATGTGTGCATGTGTGTATACATGTGTGCATATGTGTGTACATGTGTGCATTATGTGTGTACACGCACGTATGTGCGTGCTCTGATGAAGGGTTTGTCAGAGTTTCAGAAAATAAGCAACAAGAATCAAAGAGCATTGGAATAAGAGAAAAATAAGATATCCAGAAATTCTGCACCCAGATTTTAACAGACTAAGGATATACCCTTTTTATTTTTGGAATCTGTCATATCTGGAAAAGTACCTTATCTAGATATTTCTGTAACTAACATACCAAACTATCTTTTATTGTAATAGGACATCCAAAAGACCAATTGCTTTCCTTATAATGAAATAGTTACCCAATAAATGATTACTCAACAAATGTTTTTGACACTGGATAATTCACTAAAAGAGAGAAAGTACTGAAAGAAAATGATAGATTATTTTTAGATATTTGCAATATTACTTTATAAGCATTTTAAGCCATTAAAAACCCAAATTTATTATTTTTTCCAATCAGTAAATGGAGAATAACAGGAAAAAAATATAAACACTTTATGCTTCTTCCCTAGATTTCTCTGCAAGTGCCTAAAAACAGGCATTAAAACCTTCACCTTACTCTAACACAAATTTTTTGGTAACACTTCATATTCTTAGAGTTTAAAAACTTTATTGTTGTTTTTAAGCCACGTTTAATGTAATTAAAATTTATGCCAACTTAATATCTTTTAAAATAAGGGTTTTTTTCTTATATGATGGCCTACAAAACTATGTATTTGACAAATATAAGTAATAAGAGTGTCTAATAAGTTATGCTATTGGAATCACTCCTGATTCTATTTCAGAATTTCTTACTTTGAATGTGCTCCTTTTAATCACACTTTTTACACAATTAGATGAAACTTGCCTTGATCCGGGCACTGAATTCTGGGAGCTCTCAGTGTGGTCTTGTGATTTCTGCTCTCCTCGAGAATAGAGTTTCATGTCATCGTACCAGCATCCGTGTCTGTTGACAGTTACAGTAATGATATGTCAACATTTTATGAATAGTTACCTTTGAAAACCACTCAGACTCCAAAATGAGGAGTTTTCAAATGCATTAATGTGCCACTGCCTGACAGCAGCACATATCCTGGTATAAAGATGTTTTCTTTCTTCCATATTGACCTCTAGTGAGATGAGGATTTTACAAGTATGGGATTCGGATGCCTGGCCCTTCTTTCCTCCAAAGACCGGTGCTGATGGAAGGGAGTGATGTACTGTCATTCGTTTCTTACTTAGGGTCCAGATACCTTGAACAAAGACCAGGATTTACCAACCTCAGCCCCTTGTAGCAAGGTTAGAAAATGCTTCTTTCCTGAGAACTTTGCAAACTCTTCACAAGGCCAAGATATAGGACAATGAAATTATGTAACAAAGTTTCAAAAGCCAACTGGAATTTTCAAAACACCCTGCTGTTTTTGGAGCTGTTTGATGATATTGGTATTTCATGCTGAGATTTTTTTTTTTCCTTCTGAAATTACAGTTACTGGTCTGGCTTCACTTTTAAGTAATTAGCCCGTGTTAATATGATATTTCTTTGGTTCTATCACACACAGACTTTCTTTTGTCCACTAGCCTTTTCATAGAGGCAGGCAGAAAAGAGAAAACATGAGTCTTAACTATGTCCCTGCTTGAACATGGCTGAAGACTGAAGCTAACAAACAGCAGACCAGTGAGTGTTTTATTTTTTTCTAAATTTATTTGTCCTTGTTGAGAACAATAAGACTTGTTGACACATTTACATTATGTGGATGCACAGATCCCCTCAAACAGTGAGTAGCCCTTCTTTTAATAAGGAATCCTGCCCAGCATGTCCCTGAGGGTTTGCTTCTTAATTCCCAAATCTCTTGTTTACACTTGCACAAGAGAAAGGAAAAAACCCTGTATACCCAGAGATGATAACAAAAAGCTTTTATGTCAGCAGTTAAATGTTCTCCCAAAAGGAGAACAAAGGCAGAAGGTCACAGAATAAATATTTGAGGAATTATGTGAATATTTTCAAAAATTAATGAAAACATGAAATCCCATTTCCAATAAGCTCAGAGAATATGAACCAAAATTAAAAGGGAGAAATCAGGAAGGTGGAGAGAAGAGGCATTACTTGAAAATAACAGCGATAAGATAAAAATAATAGAATTATTTATCTTTTGTATTTATCCATGAAACGTCTTCAGAAAAAGGGAATAGCACCAGAGGTAAAACCCTGAATCTATGCTTAGAGCAATAAGCAAGGGAGAGCAGATGTAAATAAAAATATTTATTTATAATCTAATTATAATAAATATAAATTGTTACTTATAGTCTGGTATCATTGTCACGTGTGCTATTGCAGTAAAATTACTGCCAACACCCAGTCTTTTCAGTACACTGTAGAAATGAAATGACTGATGAAGACAGCAGTAAAATTAGAGGGGACCCATGTCCATAAGGCATGTGTGCTCCAGATGAAGTGATGTCATCATAGCATAGACTCCGATTAATCAAGGATGTGTTTTATGCGCTTTGCTTATAATATTCAATACATGTTTCGAAGTTTGAAATAAGCTGAACCAGCAGTGAAAATCAAGCCCAATGCTGAAAGATAGTTGATAAAGGAAAACTACAAAAATCTAACAAAGATATGATGGAATAATTAAAAGAAAGAAAGAAACAAACAAAAAAGTATGCTTTGCCTCACTGACAACAATAGCTAAATGGGCTGAATGCAGCACCAGAATAAGGGCTATAGTAGTGAATAAATAAAGAAAAGGGAATACCTATGCCCATCTAGAATGTCACTACCTTAAGGAAATGTGTAAAATAAACCCAGTGGAAGCATAAAGAAGAAATCATTGAAGGCAGGAGTTGACATTAATAAAACTGAAAACTAAAAACAAACCAAAAAAAAAAAAATCAAATTTAGCTTATCTATTTGAAAGGCAAACTTGTATTCAAAAGTCCTAAGAAATTAAAAGGGAAAATTTTGAAGCTCTGAAATGAAAGGAGCATCCCTCTAGATCACACAGCCACGGGAAGAGTTGGAAAAACACAGTGAGAACAACTCTATACACAAGCACACACATATTTGTGCATCTGTGTGTCTGTGGGTGCACCAGAGGATGTAGGCTGTTTTGCTCTGTCACTTCTTCATATCTAAACCTCTCTGAGCAGGACGCTCACTATTTTAGCTGAATGCACAGCTAACTTCTGAGATGCACTTTGCTTTGCCTCTTTCCCTGCCTCCACCCCTCCACCAATGCTGATGTTAGCAGTGTGCGCAGCCATGGGCAGCTTTCACATGGGGACCAAGATCTGGACTCAGTCTTCACGTCTGTGCAGCAAGTACTCTCACCAAAAATTAAATGTCTCTCAGCCCATAGTAAGAACAACTCTCTCCAATAGTTGATATTCAACAGACAATACTCAGCAGCCATTCATGAAGAATGCCTACATCTTACAATTCAGTGAAATAAGATATAGCATTTTAATCTAATAATGGGAATCTAAAAAAAGAAAGAAAGAAAGAAACAGCAGACAGGCAATCCCTCCGTTCACAAAGCCTGACAATTTCAAATAACTTTTCTACAATCATTCTCTTACCTCATGTTGATTTGCATAATTATTTGATCACTATCTGATATTCTACTTTATAGGATTGACTCTGTTCCCTGACAACACAGAGTATGGTTGCTTAGTGAATCCATGGCTTTGATAATTGTGTTTTAACTAATTCAACAAAGAAAAATAAAGAGTAGAAAAATATCTCAAACTAGAAATCAAATGTTACAACGACCAGAGGAACTATATACATTTTTCTGGGGAGAAAGAGAGAACAACTGGCACTTCCATGTTTCTGAGAAAGTAAAAACTGTTGTAGTCACACTGGAAAATGCTTTGGCATCTTCTAGCAAAGTTAATGTACATATACTTGGGGATGTTCCAAAATTAATTAAAAGTCATTCAAAATTGCAAAGAAAAGCAAAGAAAAAGAACAGGTCACTGTGTACCACGAGTTGAATACGCAGGCCCCTGATGACTGCTGTGGGATTCCTTTCATGGGATTCAAGAGAAGGAAGAGTTTGGTTCCTAAGGTGGTGTTAAGGAGGTACAGCTTTGAGTGACAGCTTGCATTCTGTAACAATTTGTATATTGCACATGTCCCTTCCTATAATACATCCAATTTTAATCACATGCATACCTAATTATTATAAGATTGTAAATACGAGATTCATTTGGAGTCACTGGCTTTGTATTACGGTGCTTGCATCCAAACTAGTTCAGGCTGGATTGCTCCTTATTAGAAAAGGTGTGTGTATTTTTGTGTGTGTGTATTTGTGTGTGTGTGTGTGTGTGTGTGTGAGCATGTGCATGCTTGCATGCTTGTGCACACATGGACACACATGCACTCAACATGCACTTGTGTATGTAGCTCAAGGTAATTATAGTCCCAGATTGTCAAACTCTCACCTATGCTTGCTTCACCTCTAAGCATTTAAGACAAAGGAATGAAAAACAGCACTTAAAAAAAAAGACTTTTATTTGAATGATTACAATAGTTTTACCCATAGCCATTACAATGTAGAAACACAGCCTGTCACTTAATGTACAAAATGGTAGGCAGGTAGTGGTGTGTCTACACAGGAACTGAGTGTCAAAAATGGAAGAACTCTTGGTAGAGGCAGCAGAGTGGGTGAAACTAAAATGCAGTGTTTTGAGTGAAAGAAAACACATTTAATTTTTTTTTAAAGTTAAACATTGTGTTTTGTATATTTTTGAAAAGACAGTCCAAAAGGGGGGACAGGGATTCAGTACTGAACACGAGACATGGGTCTGAGATGGACTGATGATGAGGTATGGCTGGGTGGAGGGGAACTCTGGAGTCATGGAGCTGCTCTGCATGGTAACTGATGGAGACAGGATTCTAGTCAATGCTTTCACAACCGGCCTGACAATGCGGAGACCTTGCCATGCATCAGTCATTGCAGACACAGAAGGGATGCCCCACTTTTTCCATAGTACTGAGGGCAAAATGAAGGCTGCATATATTGTAGGTCATAGAACAGTTGTAAAGTAAAGGTGATAGCTTTTTTATTATTATTATGTATACCTTTATCCAGGACCTTATTTATGTATCCGCTATCTTCGTAGGTATGACAACATAAAGGGGAGCTATTCAGATGCATTCTCTACCCACTCCCACAAGAATCTCTTGGCAAGGTCAGTCGTTCATCAAATCACCACCCAAATAAACACAAAAATTTTAAAAGGCTACCATGATGAGTTTATTTGGCTTGTCAGAGTGGGTAGCTGAGTCGATTCATTGTTTGGTGAGGGGTGTGAATTGGAGAAGATATGTTTGAAGAAAGAAGGTGTGCCCTGAAACCTGAAATACAAATAAAATGATATCTGAGAAAAAAAAATGGCAGGGAAAAACAGAGTAGGCTGGAGAAAGAGTGTGGGGCTACAGGGTAGAATGCAGCCCCGTGATTGGTTAGAACACTGTGGGGAGAAAAAGAGACAGGAAACAATGGCAGAGTGGTAGACCAGCTGAAGGTCAAGGATGCAATGTCAATATTTGCATCTTTGGAATCATTGGACAGAGCTATAGCCATACCATCCCGAATGTGCCCAGTGTCTGAAGCTAAACACGACTAGGCTTGTTAGTACTTGGATAGCAGAGTAACTGGGTCTTTAAGGGTTTTAAGGGAAAGTGAGAGTGATTGGGTAAGTTTAGAGATCCATCTTTAAAAGAATCCCTCAGGCTGAGGTACAGAGAATCTATGTTCCAGCTAGAGTAGTTGACATGAAAGATGGACTTTATACACTTTTCCTCAAACAGGCATACTTTGTATAGATTTCTAAATCAGGCACTAAATCAGTATGAGATTAACAACTAACAATTAAATACAATGATAACCATAGACTGTAATAACATTGCCAGCATCATTATTCCTGTAGAAGGTCCATTAGTGAATGAAGTAAGTCATCTCAGAACACAAACCCCATCACCATGGTGGCTGTTCTGATCACTGAGATGAAATGACTCCCAGTGACTGATGCTTATGACACACGGGTTTGGGGGAGAATACAACCACAGTCTCCTGCAGTGTCAAATGCTTTAGCAAGCTTCTGTGTGAGCAAGGAGGATCTGATTCTTAGCCAGAGTCTGTCTTTCCTTTCCCCTTTCTATTTTTCTTTGGCCTAATCATTAGGTAAAACAAAGGCCACACAGCTTGCCTATAACCTTTTGCTTCTTCCTCTCTGTCAGGTAAGTAAGGCAACAAATTTGTAGCATGCTGGCCCATTTCTCAGCACACACTACAACTGCGCCTGTTTTACACTGACTGGCTTGTCTCTGAGTCTTCCTAAGATCGACTGCCTATTTCCTGGTTCCTCTTGAAGAGCAGCTGTAAACTGCAGGAAAGAGCCCTCAGGCTGAGACTGGACAGGACCTGGTTGCATTTTCTTGAGTACTTTACCTCAGACAGGTCAGCCTGATCTGTCTCTTACACTTTATATATGTATGAAATAGAGTCCCAAGGAAGTAATGACA
Source organism: Mastomys natalensis (assembly GCA_021653895.1). NCBI lineage: Eukaryota > Metazoa > Chordata > Mammalia > Rodentia > Muridae > Mastomys > Mastomys natalensis. The sequence continues at coordinate 889,281 of JAJTUV010000022.1, read as the reverse complement.
ACTTCCTTTTCAGATTGATGGGTTTTTTTCTCTTGTGCTTCTCTCAGAATATCGTGCTTTAGGCAAATGCCTGGAATTGCATGATGAGCTATATAAGGACTGATTGAAGTAGGCACAAATGAACCAGGAGCAAATGGGGGAAAAAGGCTAAGCAATCTATGATGTGATGTCTGACAAGCAAGCTTGAGAAGTCTGACAAAGAAATGAAGATGTCTGGGATGTTCTCAGTTTTTGAACCCTGTCTTAAGTTGGCATGGATGTAGATATATTTGTTTATAAAGATGGTTTCCTTATATACTACTTGAGCTGCGACATAATGGCAATATCACCAAATCCTCTCAGATTTCCAGTTCCTCTGAGTCACTCAGTTCCCATGGAAACCATTTGGGTGATGCGACTCCCTACAGAGGTCTATGTATCTTCAGGCCATCACTACCCCTCACTGTATCACCTCAGTTATATTCAGATACCCACACAGATTTAGTATTCTGGGTAATTTCTAAATAATTTGGTCTATGAAGTATTTAGACTCCCAAAGTCAGATGCTTAAGAAAGTGCACAGAGGAGTCTCAAAAAGGAGACAATAGCTGATGTTTGCAGCATGCTCCATTCTGAAATACAGGTTAAGCCCTCCAGAGTAGACCTGCCTCCCTGTCTCCCTTCCTGCCTACTGTCTTAAACTGGAACGAAGAATTTGGCATTTTCTTCATTTGATTATTAAATATATTTGCTAAGTAACAAAATGCTGAGCTTCTCGTGTGACCTTTGGCTGTTTTCCTCCAGTCAGGAGGCACAGTCCTGAAGGACACACATCTAGATGATGGAGAACCATGCTGTGCTCCAGACAATGAGAATGACTATGGCTTTTAGAATCATTGACTTAGGAAGACAACAGGCACATTGCTTGTCCTCATGTCACAGTAGGACTGCGATCACAGGACCTTGAGAAAGGAAAGTTTAAATTAAGTGACCTTCACATATATACATAGGGGTCCGTAGTGACCACTGACCCGGGAAATTGTTTTGTTGTTAGTGGAAAAAGAAATGACACAGCATGTCTGAGAGAACGACTTTGGTTTTGCTTTAGATGCTTCACTTATTTTCTTATTTTATTAAAATTAATTAGGTGATTTGGCTCTAATTTTCTTGTGAAATATAAAACATATTGTTAAATTTACCAGCATCAAAGGAGAAACACTTCTTTTTTCCATATTTATACATAACAAATGAACATAATTTCTGAATCCCTCAAACCAGCTCCCAGAGCAAACCTGCTTTTCTCTTTCTATGGTCTGTTTAATTTCTTAAGTCAGTACCCTGTAGAAAAATAACATGTCTACAAAAAAGTCATAGCCATTGACTCTGTTAGTGACAGTCAAATATCAGGGATTCTAAAGGAGACTGAGTGAGAGAGTTTTCTTATCGCACGATTCTACCCCCACCCTTTCCTTTTGCTGCGCACACATCTCTATGAGAACAGTGCACTAGATTGAATCCCTGCAAAGCTAGTTCATTTATAAAGCGACTTCAGGCGATAGGACTGAAACCACGGATTTCTGCAGGGATAACATGCAAATATGAAAGAGATAAGCATGTCTTTTACCTTCTGCTCCTCTGATATTTTGACATCTGGGTCTTCAGCTCTTTCAGGAGGGATTTGCTCTTCCAGGGTGGCCAGCTCCTAAAGACAGCAGAGGAACCTTCTAGAAATATTCTTTTCATATGTACACAAACCAATTTAGCTCCTCAAGTTCCTCAGCAGACTCCCGTATTACACCCCAGGACAACGTCTCTCTGCCCTAATTTTTCCAAGGAAGGTATTAGCCTTCTGTAGCCAGTGTAAAAACATCCAGAAGCCCACATAAGGTAGTCAAATGAACCTATTCTTGCCCATATAATCCTGCTTTTCTTCCTCACTCATCCCTTATTGCTCAAACCATATTCAAGGCTACTGACTACACCCCTTATATCCAATAAACTCATGTGGCCTGCCCCAGCATAACCTTATATGCATTTTCTCTTTTGGGGAACTGTGAAAGACATCTTTCAATCAGTTGTCTTCAACAGACTTAATTCTAAGTCTTTCATTTAAGGACAATGTTATCTGAATAATTAATACTAAACAATGCTGCTTCCATATGGCTGTGTTCAGAGCATCTTCTCACTGCCTCTTACCCACTACTGTCCAGGGTCCTCAAAGGACATTAACATTCTTGAACCACTGGGATTCATATGTGTGAGTGCAGGCAGGTAGGGCAGCATCCCCCCAAGATAGCAAGAGATAGCAAGTTCAATTATAACCAGATTTTACCAAGGAGCTTCTTCCCTACTGTAAATAATGCTGCCACTCAGAAAGCTTAAATTCCATCCCAGGTTGAGCTTATTCAGCTGTGGCTTTAGTTTCAGTTCAAACTCTCAGTTTTGTGGCAGGACTGCTCAGGCATCATCTTATTTACCTGCCACAGGTATAACCATGTTCCAAAAAAAAATGTCCCACCAGTGTAATGCACTCTACTCTTCTCTATTTTCTTGGAAGAGAAAGATCCAATCATGTAAACAGGCTTCTAGGTCAAAGGATGCTCATTAAGCCATCACTGCATCCCACTGTTTCATTCTGTCACAAAATCCAGTTAGTAGAACATATTTTACTGTTTTTTGAGGACTTTGTGTTTGCTTGGCAGGCAGGGTTTATATTTTTCCAACTGACATATATTGAAGCCTGACTGCAGTCATTAATGTAATGAGTGGAGCTGAAATACTTGAGAAAGATGAGGACCTTAGTGTTAATATCCCTTTAGGGCAATCTTCATGGGAGCTCCAGCATGGATAATTTTCCTCTGTCATGGAGGTCATGGTGGAGTGTAGGAATCCAAGAGCATCTGTCTGATCCATCGTTCCAGATGTTTGCATCCAGGTATCAGATTCTTCTCCAGTCACTTTCTTAGAAGATCTTCACTCAGGCATTTGCTCCCCTCATTTGCTTTCCATGCCCCACCCCAATCATTCTCCTCTTTTCTTCTTCTTCTTCGTTATCTTCTTCTTCTTTGTTTCTTCTTCTTCTTCTTCTTCTTCTTCTTCTTCTTCTTCTTCTTCTTCTTCTTCTTCTTCTTCTTCTTCTTCCTCCTCCTCCTCTCTCTCCTCCTCCTCCTCCTCCTCCAACTTCTCCTCCTCCTCCTCTTCCAACTTCTCCTCCTCCTCCTCCTCCTCCTCCTCCTCTTCCAACTTCTCCTCCTCCTCCAACTTCTCCTCCTCCTCCTCCAACTTCTCCTCCTCCTCCTCCAACTTCTCCTCCTCCTCCTCCAACTTCTTCTCCTCCTCCTCCTCCTCCTCCTCCTCCTCCTCCTCCTCCTCCTTCTTCTTCTTGTTTTCCAATTTCCACTTTCATCTTGGAAGAAAGAATGATGAATAAACACAGGAAGTGAGCAAAACTTGTAAGTTCAGGAAACTCAGGTCATGAAATTCACAAGGCTCAGGAAGTCCAGGAGGTTGAAAGGTCCATGAGACCTCTATTTAAAGGTGTATAAACAGTGAAAAACAGCCGTGGGAGTGGAGCTGTCTGTACAATGGGTTTGTCTAGCCTGTGAGCTAGACAGAGACACAGCTGTCATGAGTGATCACCCACGATGAGTTGGGGCTTTGGGCTCATAGATGCCTGTGAATTACTCATGGTACCAACACTCATCCTTCACTTATGCTTGTGTAACTCAACAGCTTCTCTGATTCAGAAAGTTGGATGTGGGTGAGATCATATCATTGATCTATTAAGTTGCTCTATTTGTGGTAGATGGATATTTGTTAAGACCTCTATAGTGGCAAGTTTAGTTATATGGCTTTGGCTCCTAGCAGGTCGCAAGTATGCACTTGCCCAAGAGCTATCTGGATTCACGAATGGAAGACACACACACACACCAGTTAAATTTAAAATGCCTTGGCTAGCTCAAAGGCTGAGCGCACATCTCCCTTCTGTAATTCTGGCTTAATGTCCTCTAATTCTATATTTTATTTTTGTTGCTCTGGCTCCTTCAGGGTGGTTCCCTAGTCTTTGCTGCCCAAGATGCTTCTAGGCAGCCCCTTTTCCCAGTTCCTAGCCCACGCAAATCTAAAGGTCTCTCTCTGCCCAGCCATTGGCTGTAGGGCAATTCTTTATTACCAATCAGAGCCAGCTGGGGACAGGTTTCCTTTAGCCTACGTGTGGGACACTGCAAACAGGGTTTTTGGGTTACACAATTAGCAAGAGAACACCAGCTGCTACAGACCTCCTACTCCACAAAAAGTTGTACATCTTATAATGAAATCTAACATTTGGTTTTTAGCTCAATCTGCCTAGTGGGAAAAAGCATAAAGACTTTCTAAGTATGGGGATGTCTGTCTTTCACAGCATCTGAAGCTGGAGATTATCAAGTAAGAACCACATACTTACTTTTTGGAAGGTTTCTAAAGCAGTTAATGGAACACAACAATCAGCTGGTATTTCCCAGAGATTCCACATTGGTCAAGATTAGTCAGGGGTTAATTTCCACCTGCAGGTCATCCTAACCCACCCCTGATGGGAGCCTTTGCAATTGTAATGTTATTGAAGATTAATGACCACCTGGCTCACAGTCAGCCAAAACATCCTTGCTGCCAATAAGTGGTCCATTTCTAGAATCTCCTCTTCAAGGTCTGAATGTGTCTTGATACTTCTAGTGCTGATTTTCATGGTCTTGACATACCCTTCACAAGCAGAGACTGAGCCTTTAGCTCACATGCAGGTGGTTTATTGGGAAAATGATTACAGGGCACATGAGAGGAAACACCAGGGTGGACATAGAAAGATGACACTTAATATATATTATAGAGATGATCACTTCTGGGGTTAACTGAGATTTAATCCCACTGGGACCCTCAGAAAAGCTGTATAGAATAAGTCCCAGACCTGACCTACTGAGGACTGGGAAGGAGAGGGCAGTCATCTAACATATTCTTTCCCCGTTACTATTGTCCCCAGGACATCAACTCTCCATCACTTGTGTTAATGTATGTGTGACTACTGTGAATGCCTGCATGGCTGTCTGACCAAAACATCAGCAGAGCCTTGATGGCAAAAGCAAAGAACACAGCTTAGGTGGATGTGAAGGATGTAATTGCTGTGGTAGTGACTCGAGGGAAATGACAGCCAAATGGGTGGCAGGTTATATTTGGCCCATTAGTAAAGTTGTGCTTTATATTTATATTCCTTTAGTGTATATTCATGATAAGCCATGCAAATAAGAATATGTTCCTTTATGCTTGCTTTCAAAGATCCATATTTTCAGTTCCTTATGTCCTTGCAGTATGAGAATTTGTATAAACATATTAGTGTGACTTGTGTGTGTTTCTATGTATATAGGTCAGATTACTATTCTCTAGCTTCCAGACAAAAGGGATTAAATGGCATTTGGAGCTAGCAGATAAGTCTAGTCTGTTCACTTGACAAATAAGGAAAGTATACTTCATCCTAGTCAAGTGAATACATTATAATCTCAACTTAAATGTGTGTCAGTCCAACAATGTATCTGTTGTCATTGGGCTTCCCACATGGTCTTTGCCCCAATGTCTTATGCCACTTTTTCCAAACAGTGTATGATTTTGATGGCCACACATAGTAAAGTTTTTACATTACATTGTTTAACTGTAATTTGCAAATAATAAATGAGGATTGGTGAGTTTCCCCATAATGTGATTCTTATTGAGTTCACCGAGACAATTTCTCTTGGGTCCCAGCAAGGGGAATTTGGGGAATAGGCAAATATCTATGAACAGCTGTTCTTAGCAGGAAAAAAAAATCTGAGAAACTAAACTCATTCCATCTTAAAATTAAATCTTTTTTCTTCCAGGCTGTATAAACTAAGTATTCACAATGAGATGAGCAATTCCATGGGGTTTCTCCCACCAATCCGGGCATGTTAGCAATACATTAGGATCCAATCACTTGAACTTATTTGCCCATGAGCAAGAACGTATCTGAAATATGTATGATGTGCTTTCCCTTCTCGATAGATGCTCTTTGTAAATGTCCTACTTGCAGCCCGCTTCCAAATCTGCCTCCCATGCTGTCTGAATGTTCAACATTCACCACTCTAATTGTTCTTCCTTGAAACAAGGACTCAGTTCTCACAGCATGTGACAAGATTTTATAAAATATTTAGGATGGAGTAAAGAAAATAACTGGCCACCTTTCACAATTCCTGACACAATTTCAACAAGATTGTGATGACTGGTGGGCGCATATTTTGCAATTCATATTGAGTCAATCCTGAGTTGATGCTAATGGTGTAAGGAGTTGAGCCTGCAGACAGCTCTGGAAGGCAAGGTGGCTATGTCAGAAAGACAAGCACTTCCACCGAGGACTGTCCCTCCTATCCCCAGCAGCATATCTCACCTCTAAAGAGAGGAAAGAACTGAAGGTTAAGTTCCAACTACTGTTTAACAATTCGATCACTTGTAACAATATAATGAAATACCATTAAAACTCTAGACAATAAGACTTGGGATCCTCCATGGTTATCAGAGATTTTGATGTACTGGGATGACCCTGCAGCACATAAAACCAGCAGGACTCAGGCATAGTACCCTTCCATGACTCTCTTTACCGGCATAGTTCATTGGACCATTCCTTATATTCACATCCTTCATTATAAAACTGACATTTTAAGTATCGTCATATCGGTGAGTTTGACGAGCAATTCAAGCAAATTATCTAACCCTGAAAAAGGGCTTGTAGGAGTGCTTCAATTTATAACCAAGACTGGCATAAATGTGGGTGATTTAGGGATGTCTCGATTTGTGATTGGCACACAAAATGGAGACAATGTTCTTTAATCTGTGACCTCATCACTAGCCATACAACAGGACACTCAGTAGGTGGCATATAGCTGGCATTGGTTTGTGCATCACAGATTCTACATATTATCTAATCAGACCAAACTGTGTCCTCAAATTTGTAATATTTAAGAAATCTTGCATGCCCAAAATTCTTAGTGGAATTAAAGCTAAATTTTCCAATGATCCTAAGATTTCCAGTCAGAGATCTTCACTTTTGGGAAACTTAGGAAGAGTTTTGGTTATTGTGACTGTGAACTATTTCTGCCCATGTTCTTCAGCTGAGGTGTTTCTACTCTACAAATGGGTTCTAGTCATCCATTTGTCCTATATGCATAATCATTGCAGTGTCTTTATCTCCTTATACTGCTTTTAAAAAATGCCAGTTATGTAATGTGTCTATTGTAACAGAAGTTAAGAAGTTAATGGAAGGAATGTTGTATTTTGTTGCAGATGTGGGGTTTCATTCTGTGCTTGCTTTGGGCCTGTGCAATGGTAGTTCATGTCGGAAGAACTAGGTAGAATAAAATCACTCACCTCATGGAGGGTAGAAGCAAAGACCTTAATATTCTCTTTGATGATTAACTTCCTTCTGATGGATCCCATCTCCTAAAGGTCACTCCACCTTGCAATAGTGCCGCGTGCTGGTGGTCAACCTTTGAAGGAAGGATTTGGGGGGACATTCTTAGTAATTTGAAAACCATGGAGAGGAAATTTGTCATAGGATTAGATTCTGAGGGATCGAAATTGAAGCATCAGTAGATTCAGTGTCTGAAAACTTTTATTGTCTACTGCCATGGGAACTGTTTTTTTTTTTTTTCTCCTTCTTCAGTGGGTAGAAGAAAAGGCAAAGAGAGCTAGTTAGTTCCCTGGAAACAGTTTGTAGTGCTATCAATCCCATTCACGAAGCTAGAGCTCTCCGAACTTACAACATTCTAAAGATCCTGCCTCTCAATGCTATCATGATAGATACTTGGTTCTAGCATGAAGCAGAATTATATATATATATATATTTGGAAAATATGTTCTGAGTTTCTTGGGATAGTCTAGAAGGGAGGAGTTTGATACTGATAGAATTTGTTGTTTTTATGATAAACCCTTGAAAATCTGAATAATAATTAAGTTTAAATGTTGACCCATGTCATTGTTATCTCTGTATTAGGAAATATGAAAATATGATATTTTATTATGAAGAAGTGGGGTAAAATTTACTATTGGAAGGACATAACAGATTTTTTTTTAAATTTTAAACAATTTTAAAATATTATTTAGCCATTTGCATCTAGTCTCTCTGCTCAGATGCATGGCATCACACTGTTGACTGTTTTTGTTGTTGTTTTCACAAAGCTTGGTGTTTTATTCAGTTCTGTGTGCACTTTGTATACTAATGTTTTGTCCAGAGGTCAATTGGCAAGGCCATTCTTGATCCTGTAGGCTACCATTCCACTAGTTGCCAATTTCCTTTTCTGTTCAGAGAAGCTTTTAATTTCTCAGACAGGCTCTCATAGTGTCAAGTTATCCTACAGAGCCATAGTAATAAAATCTGGGGGCTGGAAAAACTAGGTATCTACATCAGAAGATGGAAACTAGATCCTTCTCTCTCATTCTGCACAAAATTCAACTCCAAGCAGATTGATATCCTCAATGTAAAGCCTGAAACATTGAGACTGCTAGAGAAAAAGACAAATAATATACTAAAAGGTAGAGGTATAGGCGAGAATTTTTTAAAACACGATTTTAGTTACTTGGAAAGTAAGTTTAAAAATTAAGTTTTTGATTGTTTTAAGCCCTTTGATGAGTGTTTGCTAACAAAATGTATGGGTCCTATGCAGGCTTTTGGTTGAGAGAGGAAAAATTCAAGCATAGATTTTGTGTGTACATGAGGAAGTAGAGGGCTTTCAGTGAATGGATTGCTATGTAACTGTGGGCTGACTTCTCTGTACAGTTCATTTCCTCCTTTCAAAACTGAAGTTCTGGTAAGTTTGGCCTAGCCCATGCCTGCTCCACCAGGTGCAGTGTGGGAGTTCTTGGAGTAAGGGACTAGTTCATTTATTTATGAGTTCTACACATGAAGTAACTGTGATTCAAACTGAAGTAAAGTTAGTACCTGACTCAGAGAATGAAATATTTCACTTTTAAGCCAATATCATTTTAGATGAGATTTTATTATCTTCAACTGACACTATAATGAGAAGAAATGGTTTTGAAAGAGAATTCATGGGAACCGCTATTCTTAGTATTTGAATATATTGTGGTAAATGTTTTGGATATCCTGAAATGTCCCCAAAATATTTTACAACATAAACCTATACTTAGGACGTTAGAAGTCCTTATCTTTCGTCCTTTGTGTTTCTGTTTGTCTTCTGAAAATTTTGTTCTAGACTAAGTGAGCAGAGTTGGTATTTAGGGATGATACCTCCTTCCATAGTAGAAGATAGGTTCACTTTATGATGGGATAAAGGCTAGGGAGATTTGTTAGCAGCTCATTTAAGAGTTCAGGGGCCAGTCTGGTCTACAGAGCTAGTTCAAGGACAGCCAAGGCTAGCTGGAGTAGGGGGAGGGATGAGATTTTTAAGCAAGGCATTTAATGGTGATGCACGCACCGTGTGAATAGCACATGTCTCAGTCTTCCTACATATAACCACATGGGAAATGGAATTCAATGAGAACAAAGGAGGATACATAAATTTAGGGGTATAAATTACTGACAAACCTTGCCTGGTCCTAACTGCTTGTTGTTGAGCACGCTTCTTGTTTCATTCTATATTGCCCATAGTCCTGATAATAGGCTTTCAGATTTTACTCTGAGCAAGATATGAAACAGCTGAACAGTGTAGGGCAAAGAGGAGTCAGGCTCCATAGTGCTGTAGAGCACTTTGGGTTCCAGCTGACAGTAGACAGAGGAGACGCTTGTAGAAGCAGATAAGCTAGCCTTGAGTTGATTCTCAATACAGACAAAGGACAGTGGTGGTTGATAGAATCATAAAGTCAGCAGCTGCAGAAGCAAGGTCTAAAGCTTTCTATTCTTAAGAACCTGTTTTTGCTGTTTTGTTCCAATGGATAGTTCCTTTGCCTTACAGAAGCTTTTCAGTTTCACGAGGTCCTATTTATTAATTGTTGATCTTAGTGCCTGAGCTGTTGGTATTCTCTTCAGAAAGTTGTCTCCTGTGCCAATGAATTAAGGCTATTCCCTTCCTTCTGTTCTATTAGATTTAGTATATTAGGGGTTTATAGTGAGGTCTTAGATCTACTTGGTCTTGAACTCTGTTCAGTGTGATAAACATGGATCTATTTGCATTTTTCTACATAGAGACATCCAGTTAGACCAGCAACCTTTGTCGAATAGGCTTTCTTTTTTCAAATATCCTGGGATATAATTATGAGCAAATTGAGATAAATAAATACAAATATCGTTATTTTAATCTATTTTTAAGTTTTTTAAAATGTTGGAACCAAAGGTTTCTTTAATATTTGATGAGACATTTCCCATCTTAGATAAAAAGAAACAATGTTCTTCAGAAGATACACACACACACACACACACACACACACACACACACACACATTAGTGATTTTTCTGTTGCTGTGATAAACTACGACAACCAAAAGCAACTTAAAGAATAAAAAGTTTATTTTGTCTTATGGTTCCAGAAGAGGCGTCCATAATGGTGAGGAAGACTTGTCAGCAAGTGGCCAGAGCAGGAAGCTGGATGATCACATTTCAATTGCACACAGGAAGAGAATGAAAACTTTAGTTGGCATATGGGCCTCCCACAGCCCCTTTCCCAGTAGTTTGCTTTCGCCAGCAAACCTGTATCTCCTAGAGGTTCTATGCCATTCCCAAACAGCACCACCAACCGGGAAACAAACACGTAGTTTATGGGGGACATTTCTCATTCAAATCACAAGCATTGACTCTTAAGCTCCTCCTTATGTTGGGATGTCCTTCTTGGGGTGTGCTTTGTGGTGGCCTCAGGATTCTTGAGCTCAGAGCACAGTGATCTCATCTTGCTTGTACTGTTTTACACTGTGTAAACCCAAATTCTCCAATAAAGCAGATTCTCAGACTTAGAAAAGCTGAACTTGTGACCCGCTGTTCCCATTCTTCCACTGAAAGAGATTTCAATCACGAGTAAACACAGACAATCTGAACTTCTGCACTTACTTCATCCCAGGGCTTGCAAATCCGTTTTAATGAAATCTTTCAAAATGATGTCTCATAAAATTTGGCTTGATTACCCATGACTTATGAATCATACCACTGAAAAAAATCACTTCATCTTTTTTACTCAGCAATATTTCATTGTTAGTAGGCTATATTCTACTCTGTTATATTAGGCTATCCAGATTTAAATCTTATGGTAAATATTCTACAACACTGTATTACAAATCTTAATCCTCATATCATAGGTTTATGTTCAGATGGGGGAAAACTCCACAGGCTATGGACATCATATCAAAGATATTTCTCTTTTTTTTGTTTGTTTGTTTGTTTGTTTCTTTCTTCTTCTTCTTTCTTTCTTTTCTTTCTTTCTTTCTTTCTTTCTTTCTTTCTTCTTCTTTCTTCTTCTTTCTTACTTTCCTTCCTTTTTCTTTTTATTCTTTCTTCCTTTCTCTTCTTCCTTCCTTTTGTTTTTCTTTACTTCTCTCTCTTGTTCTCTTTCTTTCTTCCTCCTTCCTTCCTTCCTTCCTTCCTTCCTTCCTTCCTTCTCTTCCTTTCTTTCTTTTTGAGACAGGAAGGTTTTAATATAGCTCAGGCCATCCTAGAACTCACTACTCACTGCATAAGCTAAGGTGGTCTTAAACTTGAGAAAACTTCCCTTGTATCTGCTGCTTCCTTGGTGCTGGTTTTATAACTGTGGGATACCATGCCAGGTTGTCAAATAATTTAGTTGTATTAAAAAAAAAAAGAAAAAAAACTTCAAAAGTTCAAATCAATTTCAAACTAATCTAAAGTAGCATTTGACAGTATTTAATGTGCACTCATATATTCTATAGTACAAATTAAAAAGTAATATTCACTCATGAGGCAAATTTCATGAGAATATTTAAATATATATACATAGAGAATAAACAAAGCTGTTTATTTTGTGCATTGTAAATTTAATTCATTGATGATTTTTTTCTGGTATTTTCTAGAGCATAGAAGGACTTATCAAAAAATAAAACAAATGAAAAAAAAAGAATAGGTTGTAAAATAGGTTGGCATTTAAAAAACTGAAATTTTCAGGATGGGCAAGGGTCAGAGGATAAGTGCTAACTGTGCTTGCATATGTGGGTCTCTGTGCCTCTTTCTAACTGCACCATGTCCTACCCAATCATTTATGAGGTCCACTGGGAAACAAAGAAATACAATTCTCGTTAGCTTATTTACTTTTTGACAGCTGTAAGAACTTTATTTGAAGTTTCTATCATGCAACACCCATTATTTGATTAGGAATGCATTAGCAGAGCAAACATTTCTGTAAAAATAAATATAAATCTGATTATATTGGTGGGCTTAAGAAAGCACTTAAATTCTTAGACTAAAACCTAATGTTTGGTTTTCTTTCTGTTTCCTTTTCTAGTACCAGTCCCCTAAGAACACTTTACTTGTATCTAGGATTTATATTGAGGGAGGAATTCCAATTCAATTCAGAAGCCTCATAAATACCTCAGTGGAGCAAGATATTTAATATTCTCTGTGAAATTTCATTTTTCCTTTATATAGAAAGATAAATTTGTTTTCACAATACCTGAGGGCCACACTTTCAGCAATTTTTTTTGAAACAGTGATGGATGCCCACTGACCCAGACGCATCAGATCATTTATATTTTTATCCACTGAAAACGCTTATTTTTATTTTTGTCCACAGTGTTTCAGGCAGTATATTAATCGCTAGTGACACAAGAAGAAAATGAAGATCTTGCCCTCAAGAACATCCAAGTCTAACAGATGAATACTGAGTATTGAAGCACAAGAAAGAAACAAGAACGTTTATGATTTGATGTTATATTTACAGGAAATTCTATAGGTGCACACGGGAGACAATAGCCACAAAGGGCTGAGTGGAGAGGCACAACGTGCTATTTAATCCATTTTCGGCAGTGAGCTGAACACGACCACAATGACAGCCAGTAAGCTCAGAGAACTTTGGCCTTTACAGAAAGGTGAACAATTCATTCCTGAGGATTAAGAAGATATGGAAGGCCTGGGGTGTGGTTTCACAGTATAGTGCTAACAGTATATTCAAGGCCCTGAGTAGGAACCCCATCACCAAAAGGTTGGTGGATACAAATTTAGAGAAATAAAGACATAGAATAAAGTCTTAAGTTCTACCCCGCTGGATTAGTGGTAAATCATGGAGATCAACTGAAGAAATCTAGAATGAGGATGGGAAGCTATAGTCTCACAAGGGGTAAGGGCGTCACCCAGTGAAGGCCTGACCCAATGCCAGTATGAATTAGAGAAAGAAACATAGTTATAATAAGAACATGTTGCCTTGGATTGAATATTCTTGCTGGGAAGTTCAGGAGTGGAGCCACACAGATCAGAATTAACAAACCATGTTTGTTGGCTTTAAGTGGAGAAATTCTCATGACATAAAGTTTCAATACTGATGAGGTTATCAAGAAGAAAAATAAAATAGTATAGGAAAACTTTTACTTACAATTAAGACTAGAAAATAATAATGTAGTCATATGTATGAGTAAAGTATATCATAAAATCAGAAGAAGTATCAGTGAGAAATTTTAAGGTATTTTGACAGCTAAGAAAAAGCTGACCTCTCTTAATATGCAATAAAATATATTAAAATTCAATGTGCTATTAAAAGGACCTGCTAGAGGTATACCTTAGACCAAGTATTAAGAATTCTTGCATAAGGCCTAGGTTCCATACCCAGTGTTCTATAAGTAACTGAGTAAATACATAATACATAATGAATAAGGCTGAACTATTAAAGATAAAGAAAGGAACACTTAGATATATTAAATTTAGAAAGTAGTAAAAATATTAATTAAAAATACAAGAAAAGGGGGGCCTGAGAGATGGCTCAGCAGGTAATAGTACTTATCGCATAAACTTCATTACCTGAGTTTATTGGACCCATGATGGAAGGAGCGAATTGATGCCTAAAAATTATTCTTTGACCTCCACACTCCTACAATGACATGCAGACACTGAGTCTCTCTCTCTCTCTCTCTCTCTCTCTCTCTCTCTCTCTGTCTCTCTCTCTCTCTCTCCTCTCTCCTCTCTCTCTCCTCACACACACAAACACACACACAAATACACACACATACTGTTACTATTAATAACAATAATAAAAATAGTAATAAATTTTTGAAAAAAGAAAGCAAGGACAAGTTATGAATAAGCAGCGTTGTTACTGACCCCATTACTAATGGAGATAAGCAGGGAAATGAAACCCTTCTAGGGAACTATCTATCAAATTACCTGACAAAATGCCCTAAGCAGTCAGGGGAAAAGAAGAAATTCAATTAAAAAATAACACCTTTAAGTTAGTTTCAGTGTCTTTACTTAAATCCTAAATGCAAAATTGTACAGACAGTAAAATCATCGCCACCGGCTTCACCTTCCAAGATAGACAGATTTGGAATTATACCAGTGAACTGAACACTTCCATTTATCAACACCCTATGACATTTAACTTGAACATGGAGGGAAACACCCAAACACAAGGTGTGGAGACCCTGAAAGCATTTGTTCTACAAAGAAAAGTTACAGACAAGTACAAAGGCAGACTATGGAGACATATCTGGTTTACCTATTTTTTGTGTGTGACATGAGTTTAACTGGCCTTGCTTATAAGAACATGGGTGAAAGGTTATTTACAGACACATGGGCACCTCACCAGTGGCTAAGTCAGTGAAGAAAGTTTCTTTCTTCAGTAACCATTTATTGCTTGTAGAACCTCAGGGGAGGATTGGGGGGTGGGTCTCATGGTCTCCTTGCATATAGCATAATACAAAAATAAGATATTGGTGAGTCCACACATGTGTATACTTTGTGCTGATAATCACAGCCCCTGAGAGATCAATAGTGCCTCAAAGAAAGAGAAAACATAAAGTCTTCCTCATGTCAGGAAGGTCCTCCTGTCTGTCCTTTAATGCTGCATTGCTGCATTTCATTGCTTTACTATGCTTTGTCTTGAGACAGGGTCACATTGTTTATCAGAGGATAGCTTGGAATCCACTATGTAGCCAAAGCTATTCTGGCACTCACAGTTCCCCTGCTTTTGTTTCCTAAGTGATGGGACTTGAGACCTGCACCGCCATGTTCAGCTCCATGTCTACATTTGCCACGCTCCTACTTGACTATCCAGATTCCTGTTTTGTTTCCTTGGACCTCTTGGCTTAGCATTCTCTCTCACTTTACACAATGGTTATCTTTCCTATTCCTTGAGTATACTAGGATGGCTTCAGCTTCAGAGCCATCTAGAATAGCCTTTCTTTGAAGATGTAAGCCTGAGATCTCTACTTTTTAAAAAATTGCATCAAATGTCATTGCCTCGGCTACTCTTCAGTCACTGTATAACTCCTTTAAAATTGCACTGTTCCTTATTGCTGCCAAATGCTGCCAACTTTCCCTAAGGCATCAATTTCACTGTAGCATTGGATACCTTTCCTGATTCATGAACTAATTGATTTCTGAAGGTTGTGTATGGTAATACAGTGTAAACAATGTGAAATTAAGGTATTTATCAGAATATTTGGTTTATTTTTCTAGAAAATGAAACAGTGTTGCTATGGATTAAGTCCTTACAAAATACCCATGGACTCCATGAAGGGCTTGAGATACTTGATTATATACATTTAAAAACACAAGTATTGGAGAAACTGGAGAAATCTGGAAAACAGATCACCACAAGCATTCAAATTGAGAAGAAAATGGAAAAAAAAATGTGAAACTCACGAAAGGAAAATGTACAAAATCACAGGTAATAATTTGAAGGTAACACACTATCTAGAACAGTTAGCAACAGACGTAAAATCAAGATGTGGATGAATTATAGCTAATATAGTGCTAAGGATGATAGCGACTCTACTTGCAAATGCAGGGTGTGCTGAAACTTTAACAAGAATGGGAAAAGAAAACAACAGCTTATCTCATGATCCAAAACTTGCTGAAAACTAGCTGGAAAAATGTGTTAATGGTAATGTAGGCATGAATACCACTACCAAGATTGAGAACATTTGGTTATGAATGCTACAGGAGAAAGCCTAAGTAGGAAGACAGAAACACTCCCAATTTGCATGCAATCAAAAATGAACTTCAGGCGTCAAGGAGATGGGCCTCAAAATCACTTGTTCTTCATGCCTTAGGAACAGAATTCAGAAACCCTGACCTTCAGAAAACAGCATTCCCTAGCAAATATCTGCAATCCCAATGCGACTATGGCAAAATTGGAGGCAGAGGATCTCTAGGAGCTCATGACCAGCGAGACCAGCATAATACTGGCTGAGTAAGAGAGCCTGTCTGCAATAGTGTGGAAATAAAGATCAACACTTCAGTGTATCCTATGGTATCCATATGTGCTTCATGGCACATATGAGTACACACATGCATACACATACACTCCATATAAACTCATTAAAAATTCAATTTCAAAATATATAAAGCAAAAAAAAAAAACAAACAAACAAAAAAACAGGACTAAAAGAAGAAAGAATGCCATGAAGGTAGAAGTAATTGAACATCATTTTTGTCTCACTTTAATATCATAATGTCACAACATTTCAGTATAGATATAAAAGTTGTAAACAGCATTGTACTCATAATCTATTGCTGTGTCTGGAGTCAGTAGCTGTTTAAATCTGCCCTTCAGGATTAGGGTTAGGGTAGGGTTAGGGGTTAGAGTTAGATTTAGGGTTAGGGTTAGGCTCATGTGTTCTGTATGTTAAAATTCTCTGATTATATGCCCAACTCCTCATCCGAGACATCATGGATAATTGAGATCAAAGTACAGCATGGAGGTGCAGCTTCGTTTCAGAGCTTTACTTCAAAGATCTCAAGCATCTTTACAGAATTCTCTGTCTGGCAAGCTATCTGATAACAGTCCAGGTTCTTATTTCATGTTGACTTAAAGTTACTGTCTATAGAGCTCATCCTCAGCCTTAGTCTCTTGGCACATTGGTCTCTTCAACGTGTGTGTGTTTTTTTCACCAAAATCAGGAATATAATGTCCACTGATGTAAATGGTTCAATATTATGTAACATGAGCATGTTCTGTTATAAAAGGCCAGTCCTAGAAAGGAAGGCAATTACATGAAGGTTTTATTTTCAGGGGCAAGGAAAATTGAGTACTCCTCAAAAAACCCACTTACCCATAGGATCTGACTGACTTTAGAGTCCCTCATCCAACAGCAGCAGATTGCATATGAGACAGTTGTCAAAATTGACCAGATAGTGGCTGTAAAGCAGACCTCAACAAACTTCAAGGGTTTTGGGACATTCAAAGAACATTGTTAGACCACCATGAAATGAGTTAGATGTCAATAAAAGGGAAAAAAAGCAAGAACGGCTGCCCGACTGCTTGGAAAGTAAATAATGAATTTATTAATACCGCATGGGTTTTAAATAAAGAATAGAGATCATTAGAAGACATTTTGACTAAATGGCAAGGAAAACAGAATTTCAAGACTTGGGGAAATGCAGGTAGGAACATGTAAAGATTTCTAGACGCCAGCTATGTGTTTAGGAGAAGGGTGGTTTAAAAACAGACATTCAGTCTACCATCTAAGCAAAAGAAAAGAAAAAGAAGACATACTACATCCCAGCCAACAAAAACAGGATAATAAAACAATAAAGTCCAAGAAGGAATGTGTGATAGTAAGCTTTCCATTACTGTGCCATGACACCAGAGGAAATCAAATAACTAGAAGAAGGATTTTCCTTCTTTCCAGGATCAGGAATTTTCTGTTTCTGGCTGCTTAGTTGTTCTTTATTTAAATGTTGTTGAAAATGTCTTCTTATGAAAATAGTTTGTAACAAGAGTTTCATCATTAGGATCTTTCTCCAGAGTCAGGGAGCTCTTATAAGGACAGGACACATTGTAGCAGACCTCACCAGCGTGAACATCTGCACCCTGTTAGAGACTTAAGAGGCTGTATCCTCTGACCTGAACTCACTGCTGAAGGGAGTGAACTGATTGCCAGGAGAGGATAGTTATTGTCTTTATTGCTGCAGTTTGTTAAGAAGATTCCAGCTTTTTTTTTTTTTTAAACAAGGAATGATTTATGTATCTGAAGTAGGCTACATAAATAATTCTGTCTTAGAAACTTGGGTGTTGACTATGACATCTGATGCACTGTGATGCAAGCATCCTTAATTTCAGTGGTTGGACATGCTATAAATATCCCAGAATTTAAGTCACTGCAGCATGATAAAGGTTCTGATTTTTGATTGCATGTTAATATTTTGAAGCATGGATTGCAAGTTCCCTCACATTTACAGATAAGGTCCTGGTTGAAGATGTAGCTCAAAGGGACAGTGCTCACTCCCAGTACTACAAGGACAAAAACATCACAAATACAAACATGTGCCTGTGTGCACGCTCACATGCATGTATACACACACACACACACACACACACACACGCACGCACACATGCACACCACACGCTATAGCTAAACTGGTGGTTTCTTAAATTACAAGAAACTTCTAGAACCACTATATTTACCTATCTGAAAAAGCTCCACATAAGGATAAATTTCTCTGGAAACAACAGCCTCTCCTCTCATACTGAAATGGGTATTAATAAAGAGGGCTGCAGCTTGAATCCAAGATTACCATCGTGACAAGATTGATCACTGTTAAAATTAAAATCTCCTGGGAATTTACATCCATGTAGAAAATAATGATTGGTTCACTTGAGTTCCTCATGTATCTTTTGCTGCTTTTCTTGTTAGTCCTTTGCTTTAAAAAAATTCACCAGATTTTAGTGGCCTGCTATAAACCCATATTTCCCCATATGTTCTATGATATTTAATGTGCCACATTGCAGAACACATTGCTATCCGTGCTGCCCATATGGAATCATAGCAGGGACACCTCTGTAGAATATATGTAGCATATTCTCTTGATAATATACCTCAAAATATGAACTTGGAAAGTATCTTGCTTCTAGGGCATCTAATAAAACCAGTACCCTGAGTAGGGCATAGGAACAAATGTCCAGGTGCCACAAAGCAGAGTAGGACATGAATTAATTTGATGGCACAATTAGGCTTGATAACTTCTCTGCAGGCTTGAGCAATGAAAAAAAAATCTAATAAGATGAAACTCAACAAAAGCCCATCCTAGAGTCATCATCTGAGCCAGGGTAGAAAGATGGGCAGATATTTAGTAGAAACATAATTTTAATATCTTTTTGGGTTTTATTATAAGGAAATGGTAAGGAGACAACAAAATGTATCAGGATGCATCACAGAGAACTACTTATAACAGTGTGAAAACTGAAACAGTCTACAAGGAGCAACTAGGCATTTGGTAAACACATTGCAGTGCAGCTAGGAAATAGATTGCTCAGGACCTGCTGAAAAGGGTACAGAAGAATATTTATTGTTATAAAACATGCTTTGGACATATGTAAATAATTTGATGGTAAAATAACAGAATCACTTTCATTTCCTTACATGCATCTGGTTTTATATCCATGAGCATATATAACATACACGTTCATTTTTGTTATATATGTAGCAAAACACAGAACCTTCATGAAACTGCTTGAAAGTGGGAATCACTGCTTATTCCTGAGAAGTATTTTGCTCCCCATTCCCCATGCTTCATCACTTTCTCTATCGACTTCTAAATTTGCTTTTGTAAGAAAAGTTTATGCACTATGCTTCTTTATTTTGATTCAAACAGAATAATTTAAGAAATCTTAGTTTTTTCAGAAGCAGAGGTCCCTTCTGAGTTATCACTCAGCCAAGGATGTGTGCTTTGCACAATCTGGAGGGACCCTCCATGACCACATACAGCTTTAGGGTCCTAAGATCTCCTCTGGTGTCCTGGGGCCGACACAGCCCATATCCTTTTCCTGCTGAGTCAGCAACTTTCTTTCTTTCTTTGTTTCTTTTTTTTCTTTGTTTGTTTGTTTCTTTCTTTCTTTGTTACTTTCTTTCTTCCTTCCATCCTCTCTTTCTTTCTTCCTCCTCTTCTTCCTTCTGCTTCTTCCAGAGCTGTGTCCCTTCATTGTTCCTGAGTACAACTTTGAGTATACATTTCAGTCTGTGAGATATGATGGCTTCCCATTCCTCTGTAACCTCTAATAGAGGTTTTGGCTATTTTGGTTTGATAAAAGTTTTGGGTATATTTTGTCTCATGTACCATGCATTTCTCAAGATTTACAAGTGACATCCAGATATTAAAATGCTTGCTGTTGATGTGAAATCAAATAATAGTTCTTTAAAACCTTTTCCCTAAGGAACACTCCACTCCTTCAGGAAATGTGTGTCTAAATAGAGTCTATCTAAGTGCCTAGTTTTAGGCAGTACGTTAAAGTTGCTAACATCCTTGTGGCCTGTGCAAGTATCATCATGAGTGTTTGAATTTAAGACCATGCTGAAAGCTTAATGTTGAGTCATCTTTTTGACTCTTACATTGTTGAGGTCATGCAGTATTGTAAATACAAGTGCTACTTGGATGGAATGTGTCTTCCAGCTTTGTGCATTCATTCTTTCTCTGCTGTCAGAGAGTCTCAAGTTTAAACTAGAATGAAAATATGTAACTTACACAGCGATGAGATATAAACATTTTAACCAGTTCAAAGTTTTAACCACCCTCACATTCTTTGTGATTTTTTATGGGAGTGGGGGCTCATGAAATCCTATTACCATTTGTATTCCTACTAAATGGCATTTCACATACTTTATTGTTTACAAAAATCTCAAATGATTAGCAAGAGCTGGCATTACCTCAGGCTTTCCTGGGATGCAAGCTCTGCCCTAAGGCAGTGCGGAATGAAGGCTGACAAAAGGGATTTCTATCGGCTTCCAGTGATGCTGATCTTTTGGCTAGCTGGCCATATTGTCAAGTAGCAAAAATACAGAGCAAGTTTTTGGATATCTCCTAGTCACTGTCTCCTTATATTGCACTTCTTCCTTTTGGATTCTCAAGACCCTTACTCTGTTAAATGTACCTGGTTGTGAGAAGCAACATAGCTAATCAGAGTAATTCATCTTAGGTAAGACATGTACATCGCACAAGCCTCCACTGGAGATGCTTTAGTTCAACATGAAAATCCTTTCACTGAAGTTGTCTATTTGAGCATGTAGGACTTTCAATACACCCCACACCATCCTACCAGGTTTCAGTGCACCAGGCTGTGAACCGCAGCCTGTCTTTTTGTTTTGGAAGGACAAATAAAAGTGAAGTCATTGTCTGTAAATAAACCAAGGCAGCTTAAAATAGTGTCTGCGTGCACACACACGCACACACAGGCACACACACACACACACACACACACACACACACTATGGACACATTTTCTCAAGCCAACTACAGATAGAATTGGTCTTTCCTACATCTTCATGCATCGGGATATGTAACAGATGTCAACCAAAGTGACAGGGCTTAGCAAGACATTCGTGAGTTAAAAGGGCAGATGTCATTTTCCGGTGACATGTTTTCTGCTCTCCTCTGTCTCTCTCTTTGTTTCTCCTTCACTCAGTCTATGAGGCAGCTGCTCATCTATTTGGTCTTGGGTAGGGCATAAAAATGCAAGTCAGATCTCAAATTTAGTTTGTCGTTTGCCTTTTTGAGAGATGTGATTTATGTTTATAATAAAGTATTTGAAATGTCACTTAATAGGAAAACAAATGGCAGTAGGAATCTCATGAGCCCTAAAAAAAGGGGGGGGGAAAGGAAAAGAAGAAAGGGATTGAAACTTCAAAATTAGACATTTTTATCTTACGACTATTCAAGTTACATATTTCCGTTCTAATTTGTAAAAATTATCTCTCTTGATCAATCTTTTCCGTTATTTTTTTTTCTGAGAAAATTCATCAGCTGGGTTAATGATGGCACAGAAGTTTAATATATGCATTAAACATTTAAGTTTTAATATGTTAACATGTCATAGGGTGTGAATAATAACAATGTTTTATATATGAAGTGAAAACATATTTTATGTTAGAAACAGTTATAATGCAGAGAAAGTGACTTATATCCATAACAATTTCATTTAAATATTGCTTTAGCTCCCCATCTATCTCAGATGCAATTTTATAGTCCTTTTAAAAAATTTATTTCAGTGTGACCTCTTTGAGGCTGCAACTTAGTGCCTCTAGCCTACATATCCAGCTGCACTTGGGCTTGCCCCTATTCAATTACCTTTTAACATGCAGAGAACAGCCAGCACCCAGGTTTGAGCTGCATTTCCCATTCAGAAACTCTTCAAGAATTACAACTTTGGCTCAGTTTCACTGCAATAAGAAAGAAGGGCAAAAAGGAATCTATCAACCTGCTTGGCTGTTAGATCCCAGGGGTAGTTTTTAATATCCCAAGTCTGAGCTCATACCTGGCCCTAGAATGGACTTCAGCAGCTTTATTCTGAAAAGCATAGAAATGGACTGTTAAAGGGAACCTTAGAATATTTCTGTGGTTCACATACTATGGAGCAAAGAAGGAGATAGTTGAGTCGGGAAAGAATTCATATTATGAAATGGAATCGTGGAGCCCTCCTTTTATCACAAACTTTAATTGGATAGTTATGTTACGTCTCTGATTAAAATGGTAGAAGTGGAAGGCAGTAATTATTCTACTTTTTGTGAGCATGAAATGACAAAACAAAGAGATATGACTATAATGTTTTAAAAGATTCAAGCATTTCAAATAGTCAGACGTTAAAATACTGCAAGACATCCATCCTAAGGCAGATTTGGAGAAAGAGGCACATATCTAAGTGAGAATTTAGGCCCTGGTGTTTGGATATGACACCAATATCTTTGACACCAAACTTACACTATTGCAAACTACCTAGGTCATGAGAGCATCTAATTCTCTCAGAATATAGTAAGTTCCTCATGGGATGTAGACACACATCCAAATATCATATTCTTCTACCCAAATGCACACACTTATTCTTTGTCCTTTCAAATTTATCTACAAATACACAAACTTTTAAAGATCAAAATGTTGTACCCTGAGCAGTTTGCCTTTCAATGGTGGCTTTAAAATCCTGGAGATTTACATTGACATACTACACCAGGATATGTTATTATATTTCTTTATAATTGATGAGGTGGGCTATAAATAACTCAACTGCATCATCTACTTGGCACACTGCTTTTGTAATTGACTCAAGAATAGTAGACAGTTTGGTTTATTGTATCTTCTTTTTAACTTATACATAGATCCCAGACATAAAAAGCACATTTTAAAAGGCAAATATATCAAGATATCAAGTCTATGAAAACAAATAAACAAATAAGCACTAAATATCATCCTTCTATTAAGACCTTTACTGAATGTCTTTTTGTTGGATTATTTAGATTGCCACAAAGAATAAAACTGATGGCCAAAGTTAAAAAAAAAAAAAAAGAACCTAAGAACTATGAGGCTTCACTGATGGGCTGTGTAATGGGGAAAACATCACAATGAACTTTACCTTGAAGCCATGAGCCATACCTTTGATGCAATCCTGTGATGCAGGTCTTCTGGTCGCTCTTCTTTTCACACTGCTCTTCTATGGCATGGTCTTTAGAATAAATCAGCGACTGAACAGACAAATGGCTGATGTTCATTCCCATTCATCCATTCTGTTTTGCTTGGTGGTGGCACTGGGACTGGAGTCTTGGGCTTCCTGAACTCTAAGTAAGCACTTCATCGCTGTACTGCTTCTCAGCCCCACGTACTTATTCTGAGAACTACGGTGTCACCACTGGGCTCTGTCATGGCTAACTTCTCCAGCTCAAAAGATAATTATCTATCGCCTCATCTCTGTCAATTACTTTTTCAGATTTGCTACATGGAGCCATTTCTTTCCTTAGTAATAATCTGACTTAGCAAGATTTCATCACTAAATGCATTATCTATTATTTGTTTGAATTACTATCAAAGTGGTGTTGGGTGAACCCAGCAACTGTGCCCAATCTTACTGGATTATCGTTATTGACATGAATTGACCTTTGTTCATAATTGGAAATACCAGGTCTTCCACATGCCCTTGCTTGTTTGTGTCCAACTATTTTCTTACCACCTCAGAGAGCTGGTTGTCTCCAGCCTTTGCCTTTTGTAGAACACACCCAAGAAGTATGTATAGAAGAAAAAGATCTAGAAAAATGTTTTCTTTCAGTTGTTTTATAATCACCTGACTAATCATTGTGTTTTATGAGGAGAATAAAATCTTTCTTAAAATAGCTCAAAAGTCTCCTTTAGAACATGAACTATCCATTAGAAATAATAATGCGTTTTAGCAATTATAACAGTTGATGAATAAAAGCACATGGATAAATTTTTTTCTTAAAACAACACCCAATTATAAAACTATATGAAAAATAAGGAAAATTCACTAATCAAACTGGTTTTCCAAGGCTTGCAAAGTATAATTAATAGTGCAAGATACTCAAGAACTCGAAAATGATGGAGATTAAAATAAATATTAATTGCAATAATTTTCAAATATTGAATACAGACATCTATAAACCAAACATGAAAAGACCCATTTCTGTCTTGTGGAGGGACAGTAGCTTAAAATAGTTCTGTTTCTATTAGATGCAAACAACATTAATTTTATCCAAGCTGTAATGTTTTCCAATCATTCCAAATGAAATCCATCTTATTCTTCTGTTTCCCTAGTACTTTGCCGCTCACAACCCATCACCCAGGACTGTTGATACTTGCAGTAGTGTTTCATCATCATAGTGTCAGCTCCTAGAACGCAGCGGTCTAGTTCTGTCACAGTCTTACTATCACTGACCATTGGGCATAGTTTGGAATGAGGCTCACAGTAAGGAGATCTGAAGTATGGGTTCCAGAACTTTCCACATATATACAAGTCTGAACTTGTTCAAGTCCCTTGTATAAAATGAGTTAGGGAGGAGGAGACTCAGCTCAGCCATTGAGAGTGCTTGATCTCCTTGCAGAGAAGTGGAGTTCCTTTGTACCTACATTGAGAATCTCATAACACCTGTAATTCAGGCTCCAGGGGATCTAGTCCCCTCTACTAGCCTCCTCTAGCACCTACAGACATGTGCAAACACATGTGCAAAACTAAAATACATACCTTCAAATATAAATAAATAAAATAAAGTAGTGGTTGTATTTGTTGCCTTCCTGCATTTGTTACATCATACCAGATTAACAGATACACATACATATAATACACATTCATATATATTTATTATGCATATATACATGATATACATATTTGCACATAGTGGTTCTTTTGTATTGGTTAGAGAATGATGACAGGAAATCAGTTTGTGTGTAACTCATGTAAGCATGCCTTTTGCATCGCAAATACTTTTGATCTATGGCAGGCCAGACCTGTGAAATCATGTGTGTATTGAAATTTTAGGTTTATTAAGGTATATTTTGCATGTGAATTGTTTTGTATTCTTAAAATCTTATTTTACACCTTATCTAATGTAGACTTTGCCATTATAAAGCAAATCTTAAAGAGGTATTCTTCAGTTTTATTGTGGATTAAATGTTAAAGTTTAGATATATTTTGTCCTGAGAGGTTAATCTTAGATATAAGTTTTGAAGAGGGATAGGGAGAGGAAAACAGAGACAGAGAGAGACAGAGACAAAGAGACAAAGAGAGACAGACAGAGAGAACTGAGAAGAAGAGGAATAATCACAAGAGGAGGAAGAGGGACAAGAAGAAGAGGAAGAAAAAGTGGAAAAGGCAGCAATAAGATAAAGAGAAAGAAAATGTGTGAGGGGGAGGGAGGAGAACAAAGTAGGGAAGAGAGAAGGATAGTGGTAGAGAAAGAATACAGGGAAAGGAGAGATGTGACTATAGTCTTTCAGCTAAGAGCAAATGTCTTGGTTTAGGTTCATTTATCATAAAAAGATTACTTTTATTGGATCCTATTTTTAGTGTTAGCAATCTGAGGGAGGGAGTGACAATGTTTTTTATTTCTTTGTTTTAGAAAACAGAATAATAAAGCATCCCATCCAAAGACATTTGATGTGCTGTGTTTGCCTTTGTTACTTCTTAAATACTGCATAGTCTTATTATATAACCAAAACTAGGCACAATACATACATGTTTTAATTTAAAATGTGTTTTTTTTTCTGTCATAATATTACTCAAGTAGACATCCCCGAGTCTCAGCTGACCTCCTGAGAGTGAGCTGCAGTATCTGCATTGATCTGATGCTGGTAGACAACCAGTACATCCTGCTTGAACTGATTCATTCACTCCAAGCTTTTCTTCTGACAGAAGATATATTCATATTTTTTCCCTTGGTCAAAATCAAAGAGAGTGCTTGACCTGGTACTTATGAAGATATTTTTATGGCCACATCAATGTTGTTTCCCCTAAATGTCTGCTGACAACTCATTCTACCAGGAACTTTCCTCTGTACTGAGATTTGCTGGACTGCAGCATTTTATGGACTGATGTTTGGGTTCCTTGGACTCCTCTGCAGAACGCGCTTCCCACATTCCAGACAGGAACAGATGTCCAAAAGATGCTCTACGTCTGGGTAGAGTGAAATTC
This sequence comes from Mastomys natalensis, assembly GCA_021653895.1. Classification (NCBI taxonomy): domain Eukaryota; kingdom Metazoa; phylum Chordata; class Mammalia; order Rodentia; family Muridae; genus Mastomys; species Mastomys natalensis. The sequence continues at coordinate 862,768 of JAJTUV010000022.1, read as the reverse complement.
ATCTGCTGTTCCTCCACCTCCACTGATACAGTTTTTTCAGTATAAGCTGTAAAGACTGGGGACTATGTGCCCATCTATAAAAGCAGGATCAATAAATTCAATGTCATTGGGACAATAAATGATACATTCTCCAACTACAATAAAGTCAAGTTAGAAGTCAACAGGATAATAGGATTTGAGAAATTTACAAAAAAATTTAATTAAGCATCATATTTCTAAATGACTCATGGGACATCAAGTACTGGCTAAATAAATAAACAAATAAATGGAAATTTAAAATAAAAAGTGATACAGAATGTTAAGGATTAAATAATGAGGTAGATGTGTTTGGTTGAAAATTTGCAGCCTTAAAACTAGAAATAAGACAAGCTAACACAAAAACAATAAATTACAATATGAAAAAGGTAGCAATATAAATATAATTAAGCTAACCATTATTTCTTGTCAAGTTGACAAGACTTTAAGTCTAGTCATCAATGAGAAAATGACATTGTGCAAATTATTAAAATCACAAATCAAATAAGAATATTTTCACAAATTTACAGCAATTCTTAACATTATTGGGTTACTAAAAACCACATTAAGGTAACAACTTGACCACTTAGCAAAAATGTAAAAAATTCCTAAAAAAACCTAGAATCTACAAAATCAACTCTACAAAAATAAACATTGTTTAACATTATTTAGATGTTTCATAAGATAAAATTAGTGAATGTTTCTTTCTACAAAAAAATGTTAACCCTATATAACTTTCCTGATAAGTTCTCCCAACAGTGAATGAAGAAATAACAATGTGTCAAAAATACTTTCATACACACAAAAATAGTATAGAGCATCTTTAACCCATTCTATGAATTTAGTAGATTAAGTCTTGAGAGAAGCCAAACAAATGCATTACAAATTATGAACAAATATCAGTCATGAGTATAGACACATAATTTCTGAATAAAACTCAACAGGTAAAATCAACAATGAGGAGTAGGTTTATGAATAGCGACCAAATAAAATTCATACCAGAAAGACAAAATTTGACTGACATGAAAATACTGATTGATGTCACTTATACAATGTTAATAGGTTAAAGAAGAGAGGTGGTTTGAAAAAGCTCAATAGGCATAGAAAAATAATATTTGTTTAATTACAATAAAATTCTTAACTTAGAAACTATACAAGGATTTTTCAACCCAATAAAAAATACTTATAAGACACCATCAGCTCACACTACATATACATAACTACTAAGCATTAAGTGGATTTCCATGAGGAAACAAAACCAAGTGAGTGTCTCTCTGCTTCCATCCACTCACATTGTGTCCATTCCATTTGCTTACATTCTGAAGTAGGTGGCCAGTGTAATCAGACAATAAAGAGAAATTAAAGGGTACTCAACCCAGATTGAAAAAGGAAGTTTTGTTTCCCATATAGGTCTTATAATCTTGAACATAGGAAATTCTTTTATTTTTTATTTAGTTAGTTATTTAAATCACATCGTAATTTACTTATTTATTTAATCATATCTAATTTACTTATTATTAATCATATCGTAATTTACTTATTTACACAGAGGTTATAAACACAAAAAGGCAGGATGTGGGGAAGGGAATGGCACTGGGGCATAGGTGTTCAGAGGAGTACAGATACCTTTCAGAACAGGGTATCAGCTGGGTGTAGGTTTAGGGACAGGTCACTATGCTCTGCCTATGATTCACTTGTCCTTATCTAAGTTGGTACTGTCCACCGAGGCTGCCTATTTATAAGACCTATGACTACTCTGGCTAGTAAATTTCCACAGAAGCTGCCTGTTTATAATAGCTTATAGTCTTCTGTTTCAGTGTTTTTCCACAGAGCCCCAAGACTTTGTGTTAGCATTCAGAACATAGGAATACTAAAGAAAAAAAAAAAAAAAAAAACAATAAAAAACAAACAGGATAGAAGTCGGTGCGTAAAAAGGGTCTCTAAGGCAATGCTGGTAAAAGATGATTATTACGAAAATGAAGTTTCCGTCCATATCTTATATAATTAAAATAAAATTATTTCTAAAAAAATACATGTATGTTACATGATCTGAAATAAGGAGACATATTACCGTGGGCGGTGGTGACAACGCTTAATCCAATTGGAGGAAGAGATGATTTCTATTAGAGTGTCTAAAAATGAGTTCCAACAGTAGGGCTACCAGAGAATGTCTCAAACAAAGAAAAAAAAAAAAACAATCATACCAAAAAAAGTCATCACAGAATTATAATAAGATGAAGACACATTGGTGTAAATATAAGGAAATGAGAGAAGAATACAGAGAATTGACAAAAGATGCTGAAGTATGTCTAAGTGCAGGGGCACTTCCTGCTTTATTAATTAACAGATTCACTGTTGTTACCATGGTTCTTTTGAAGATAATCCATCATATCTGAAATTCTTTATCCCCAAACACTTTTGTAACAATTGATAAACTGAAATATATGTAAAACAAAAGTATGTAAAATAGGAATAAACAAGTTTTAAGAATTAGCTCAAATTTGAGGATTTATACCCTCTCTTTGCAAAACACACAATACAAAGTACAGTCACCAAAGCAATAAGACAGCATAAGGACAGACACAGACAAAATGGAATAGAACTGAGAATCCCCAAATGCCATTATTTTTATGGTCAATTAATTTCAAAAGAGCGACAAAGCAATTTAAGATGGTTTTGGATAATCTTTTCAACAGATGGTACTGGGAAAATTGGGTATCTATTTAACAAAAGATAAGTTTATCCTATTATATCACATCATATACAAAAATGAACTTAAGTGGATTTATGTATACATATAAAAGCCCAAATTTTAAAAAGTTTGGAAGAAAATATAGTAGTGTTCTTTGTGACTTTCAGCTAGATCAAGATTTCATAATTTTCACATTAGACATATGTGATAAAAGAAAAAGTCATGATTGTACAATGACATTCATTAAAACCCAAGTGTTGACACTTCAAAAGTCATTGCTAACAAAATGACAACATTAACAACAGACTTAGAGAAGATATTTGCAAACTCTACAAACTAATAAACTCTTTGTAGTCGACCTATGTAAAGAATAATATTTCAATGAGAAAAAAGTCAACTGTTAAAATGAGCAAAGCTTTAAACAGATATTTACTACAAGTATTTAATAAATGTAAAGGTGTTTCATCACAGTAAGTCACAGGTGAAAAACCCCTTTTCAGACACCAAAGTTACTTTTATCAAAACACACATACAGTATCAAATGCTGGCAATGAAACAACAAAGTTTGCTTCTTCCCATAGTACCAGAGCAAATCATGGCAGGGCAATTTCGTCAATGGCTTCTATAGGTTGAAATATTAGATGGTCAAGGATTTTCTCACTTATCTGCCTCTACCTCAAGTTGTATTCAAACAGACAAAAAATTATACACAGACATTTAGTTCATCTGTATTCACAATTGGATAAAATTTGCTACAATACAAAGATACTTAGTGAATGGCCAAACCAAATATATCATATTTAAACAATGAATTATTATGAGATAATGAGACAATTAAGTTGGTAAACATACTAAAGTGTGGTTGGACCTAAAAATCTAAAATCATTGTAGAAACTGCTGTAAAAGAATACATAATATATGAATAAGTGTCCAAGCCTTTCAGTGCTTTCTGAGGATTCTGATGGTGCTAAGCAGTCAGAGGAAATGAGTACTAGAGATCTATCCATGACAGAAATTACAATCATTGAATTATGGACTGACTAATACTATACATTTAAAGTAGACAAACCCTATGGTTTGAAAATTTGACTTCAATAAAGCTTTTTAAAAATCGTATAATGGGAAATTTTGACTCTCCAAGCTCCAAATGTTTTAATAAATGGATTGTCCACATTTTATTAAAATCAGATGAAAACAATCATTTGAACTTATAGCCACAAAGAACTTAACAAGTAACCCGAATGCTCTGTCCATGTAATTTATAAATACCTAAAATAAAAGTAATCCATTATAAAGGATAAATAAAGATCAATTTAGGTGTTCAAGTTTCATAAACATGAAAATAATCGTCAATCAATAACCAGAGGTTTAAATGTAACTTGAATGAAGTCAATTTTAAGCCAGACATTGAAGAGCTGACGAAAACTAAACTAAACCAAAACTAAAGAGCTGACTAGTCTAGTCCTGTTTGGTATGCTTATAGTTAAACTAAAGGCTTCAGCTACCCACATGTCATTTATATCACCTTGCTTGGTCAATAAAGTGTTAGAATATTTCATTTCGAAATAGTTTAAATTGAATAAAGCACATTGTTTAATGTAGGGTGAATTGTCTTATGGCCATTTTTCTCTTACATGATAATATTATAGACTTTGTAGTAAGAGCTAAAGTGCCTCAGTCAACCTGATTATTGGCAGGAAAGTGCATAAGATCTACTGAAACTTGAAGGGTGTTTCGGGCTGCTGATGTGGGTGCTGGAAATGCACCCCAGCTTCTCTGCGATTTATTGTCCCTTGGTGCCTTGTATCTATTTTGCTCTATAGAAAAGAGGAATGAAGAATCTTTGCTGTATGTCAGGGAATGGAGATGAGACAGTGATTAGCCAAGGTGTGCATAAAAGTTTCTCATTACGCTCACATCTCCTTCTCCTGCCTGACATTAATAAGTGTGGAGTCTGTTTCCAAACCACTGCATTGTCTTGGAATGTGTTGAAAAGAATTAGAAAAATTGATGCTTACATAGATATATTCAACTCTAAACTAAAACAATCCCAACATTCCCTAGGGTGCATAAAAACGCTTCTGTTTGTCCTGGGGAATAGGGTCTACAGCGCTATAGTCTGACGTCCATATTGAGGACACTGAGGAGGAAAAAACCACATCCAGGAGAAAGGGCCACATGTTTTCACTTGTAATCTACCCCTCCCCCCAATACCATTTGTTGTAACATGGTACCAAGACTCATCTCTACTAGGTTCTCCTAATAGAACTGATGTTGCACCAGAGACCTGTGGCACCTAGATACCTTCTCTAAAGGACAAGTTCTAAATGCTGTTGATCTCTGCCATACTCCCTGTCACTCATGACTGTTTGCGGCAACAAATTAACTAAGAGACAAATCGTCAGACCTGGGGCAGATGGTTCTTCATGGTATTTAAATACTGTCCGATACTTGGACAGCTGCCACACCAAAGCTTTGCCTGGGCCTCCCTTAAAAGCCTGTGGTAAAATACAGCCTACACAAATGGACTTCAATTTTGCAGCACACCTGACCATGGAGCCTAGAGGAGAACTCACCAAGCTAAAGCCAACCTCCTGTGGCTACTGCTCAGTGCCCAATTGGCCAACATGAGAGACAAGTTCCCAGTCCTAACACAATTCGGTTATGTGACTTCCTTCATGGAGAGCAATAGCTTGTTCTCACTTGCATAGGAAGCTATCCTGGAATTGGATTTCTCTGCCTTGGACACAGTGTATCTGCCATTGGTGCACAGAGCACTGCTTCTGCTTCAGGAACTCACAGCACTGCATACAGAAACCACAAACACTGTGATTCTCCTTATGACCTGCAAGTCTAGCTTGATAGAGGGTTTAAACAGCTGCCCTGCAGAGTCCAGACTTACTTTGTGATATATTTGTATGGGTGTCACGATCGATCGATCGATCGATCGATCAACCGACCTACGTACTACCTACCTACCTACATCTACCATCTATCTATCTATCTATCTATCTATCTATCTATCTATCTATCTATCTATCATATCTATCGATCTATCAAGATGAATATAGATAGAGATGTACATATATATATCTCCAGCCAGGAGAGAGGAGGGCCCCCAACCTTCAGGAAGTAAACAAAAGGTAACAAAAGTCACATGTCTGATACAACAAAAACTTGTTAGAGGCTCCTAGATTCCTACACAGCAGTATAAAAAGAGGCAAATCACTGCTGAAGAAGGAGACTGACCAGTCAAACTGCAGAAAGAGGCGCTATCCCTAGTGTTGAGCTCCTGGGAGCTGTACAGAGAGCTCCACCCAGGGTTGCAGGCTTTCCTCAGTCTTCCCCCATGCCGGGCTGGGCTTCTCTGTGATGCAGCTGCTTCTTGATCATCCTTGATCCTTTTAAGTAAACCCTCAATATATAGTTTCACCATTGGACTTTGCTATCATTTTTACTTTAGTCTGTCCCTGGTTCCCTTTCTGAGGTGAAGTATTGTGTCTCCCCAGGAAGTCTGCCACACATTGTATATTGAAAATTTAGCATTTTATTATTTAAAATACTAGAAAAAAAAACTTGTCAGTGCTAAGGATGCTCATACCTTTTATCATTATATCCTAATTATTAGTGCTGTGTAGCAAATATGTGTATTGTATTCAATGTCCTAGGTTGTTAAGAAATGATTAAAAATATACAAGACGTGAATAGACTATGCAAACACAGTGCAATTATATATGAAAATTTGTACCTTCTCAGATTCTGATTTCTCAGGGAACTTGAAACCAGGACTCCATCAACAACAAGGGATAATAGTCTTTCTTATTGATTCTGTTGTTCAGGTAGAACCCATACTGATTTAAAAGCAGGTACCCTTTAGTTGGGAAAATACTAAAGTTTTTTAGACATTACCACTGGTACATCACCTCTGTCAGATTTTGCTGGGGCAGGCTACTGGATACAGCGTTATGAGGAAAGTGATACGAAGATATGAAGGAACAATGTAATATTAACAACCTTTAAGAGTGGCATGGCATGATGGACTGAGAATTGCAGGGTAACCAATGTCTCATGAAGGAAAGGATGGATAGACATGTAAAAGTCCTGCACACAATGTTTGGTGGAACGGCTCTAAGGCCAACACGGAATTGCATTCCATGGTTAAAGCAGCAGAAGCCCTCAAACATGACACAAGACACAGCTGCCAGTGGAACCTTGGTTGCTTTTTTTCTCAGCTTGCTTAGTTTCTTTCTCTCACTTTTCCACCACTGTTATTGTTATATCAACAGTTAAGCATTTTAAAAAACTTCACAGGGCTACCAACTAAGGTTTGAAGGTTTCCTACATTTTATCTATTTTAGTACACAGTGTTTTTTTTTTGTTTTTTTTTTTTTTTTTTTTGTATGTGAAATAAACATTATTCCTCTGAGGTGGGAACACAATGAGTTGCCCAAAGCAGGTGGGTAAGTCAATAGGGTTGAGACCATTTCCCTAGGTTAGAGCTTAGGCACTACCCATGATTCCTATGTTTGAAAGACCTGAACTCTCATCTCCTTATGCATCACTTCACAAACCAAGTAGTTTCTGGAGAGCCAACAGTAGTCATCATTAAGAAGGCAATTCCAGCTGATGAATAAGCAGTCAAGAAAAAAAAAAACAAAAAACAAAAAACAAAAACAAAAACAAAAAACAAAAAAAAAACAAAAAAAAACAAAAAAACCCCAACAAAATGAAAGCTCAAAAAGATGATAGCATTGTACTTTTTAATGTCTAGTCTGAAGGAAGCCAGGATGTCCATCTAACTTCCATTTACTCTAGATCATTGAATGCTCCTTTAATGACTATTTCATCTATTTCAAACGAATCTTTCACTTTCCTCTCATGTAGTGTCACCTTCTAAACTTTAGCTTATTTGCTAAAGCAGTAATAATAGTAATGATGATGATGATGGCAGTGTACTTAACTTTGTACAAAGAGAGATGGAATAAGAGATGAGTTTTGTAGACATGGTAAGCCTGAGACTTGCATTAAGAGAATACTTGAGCTAGAAGGACACCCAACCTGCATCAGTCAACAGATTGGCCTTACTGGAGTTTCCTACAGCTAAAGACTAAAGCTCTAGTAAATTCTCATGTTTTCTAATTAGAGAACCTCGTAAGTTAGTTACACCACTCCTGAGAAACTTCACTGAGACAAACTACATCAAGAAGATGATGTGAGGTCCATGATAAAACGCAAGAATTTAGAAGTATCTCATAGTAAGTAATATTGAAGGTTTTTATGCAGTGAGTTTTAAGACAATAACTTCTATAGGCTGGAGATGGCCCCACAGTTAAGAGCCCTTGCAGCCTTTGCAGAGGACCCAGGTTTGATTCTAGCACCCACATGGCAGCTCACCTTTGGTAGCTCCAGTTCCAGGGCCTCAACAGCATTTTCTTGCCTCTGAGGGCATCGTGTGCATATGGCACACATATGTACATGCAAACACTCATACACATCAAATGAGAAGAAATAAAACTTTAAAAAATAATTCTAAGGCACAATTATTCCTCTGTGATGAGCATGCCTTGTGTAGCCAGCCTCTCTGCTTCCTTGTGTTTTTCAGATGGCTGTGTCTTGGGTAGCCAGCTTCCATGCTTTCTTGTGTTTTTCAATGGTGCTGAGTGTTTTATCAGAGTCCATGCTGTGAAATTCCTAGTTTCTGTTCTCTTTTCCTAATCTCCAGTCTGTGTGCCAATTAATTTCCTGAGTTGAGAAATTGCTTCCAGATTTTTGCCCTATTTAGAAACATTTTCCATTGGTTAGGCATGGAAATAGACAAACTGTTAGCACTTTAGCCACTAAAATTTCCAAACCATTTCCAAACACTGAGAAATCAGACACTCCTTTAAACTAGCAAGGGAGTCAGCAACCTTCTCTAAACTTAATAAATCAGTTTTAGGAACTGATTTAGGCAAGAAAATCATTACTCATACAAAGCCAAGGATATGTCCTTCATATCAATATGAACAAAAATAACTTGGTTATTTCATTTGATTGGGAAATTTATATTATGATTTCATTCATTTAAGAGACCCTGGTTTTTAGAAATAATATGGAAGACTTTAATGGTCTCTTACCAACAGATGTGTTTTCAGGAAAGATTGACATGGATTTTCTCCAAGGTGTGTTCATATTGGGGATATTACTCAAAGACACCAATATTAAGAATAGAAGTCAACAATAGGAAACTCAGACTACAATGGCAACATTACTGATAGATAGGTTTGTTTGTGTGTTTTAAGTCTGATGGTGTAATAGAATTTATAGTCCTTGAAATAGGGTCTTCTTGGATTTTAAATATCTTCCCCCCTTATTTCACACGCAGGATATCTTTTCTTTATTAAACTTTTAGGAAAAATCAGACTTTTAATCTCTTAAAGATCATCTCCAGCTAAACTCCAACTGGCTACTGTGTTTTGAGGGAACGTTTGCAAATGTGCCTGTTCTGTCTCTTTCACGGTGCTGTTAGTGAGCTCACACCTGTCTCCATTTCTGTTTTCCCACTGGAAACTGACGATGACATTACCCATTCTAATAGCTAATTATGGCATGAAATTAATATACACAAAACACCATGACATATAGTTTAGTAAACACTAGCTAGTTAATGGCCATGTTTAATAAAATGCCTTTTAAAAAATCATCTCAAGTTACTTCACGCTATTATAGCATTGGTGGTCACAGTGGTATTTTTGTTCCATTGTCCATTCTAAGTCACATGGAAGAACAAAAGGACCTGGAAAACCAAGGCTTGTTCTGAGACAAACCAAGTACACCTCATGGATGAGCTTTATGCCTTGGACAGAACACGAAGCTATTAGAGATCATCTCCCTTAGCATAATAGAAAAGAATAATCCTGGATCAATGTTACAGGAAAGTGTGACGCCTATATGCTCTGTTTCTGTAGAGCAGCCACACTGGAGTCTATACCTCGAGCAGAGGGTGTATTCAGCTGTCTTCCCTGGATGTAACCAGGCAACAAATTCAAATTATTTCCATGTCCCTCTTACTTTGGCCTCTCTTGCTGCTGCTTTCTTGCCTATTGTGTTTAAAATATGGGACACTGCATGTTTTGACTGAAGATGAGGTTGAGAACATAAATTATTTTCTAATTTAGATGCTAAGATTAGTATCCATTTATCTCTCTTCAGAAATGAAGTAATTATGACGCCCGACATATGTCTTTTTAAAAAAAAAAAAAATCCAAGTATTTTATTATAATAGAAAAAATGGTCATTTACTGGTTAACCTTGTTTATTTTAAACAGATTCATGTGTCTGATCTAGATGAAGGTTATGGGTTTTTGTTGTTGTTTGTTTTTTTCTTGTTGTTGTTTATGTATTGTTTGAAAATACATGAGCTGCCTGTCAAAGTCCCATGCATTCTGTACCATCCTAAATATTTAATTCAAGATTAAAGACTCTAAAGTAACCCAGGCAGACAAAGATTTGAAGCACAAGATCTAAACATACTGTGGTCCCACGCTTTTCCTTTGTCTCACATAGAGGACAGATATTAAAAGAGTTTGTTCTCCATGATTCTTTCAAAGATCTTAACACAGTGCTTAGCACTTACCAAACACTTAATAAATGAATTTTGATTGTTATTTCTACCAAACAAGTTTTTTTAATTTTCTTTCTCTTGTTCATTTTTTTTTCTTTCTTCCTTCATAGTCTTTCATGGTTCCATTATCCTTTTTTGTATTCTATGTGTGAATTTCTTAACTATTGTTTTGGTTTTTTTTTTCCATTTCTTAGATCATCAATTATGTATTGCCTGTCTCACACATGGCTTTCATTCTGATAATCCCTGGCAACCAAAACCAGACTCATCCCTACTTCTGTACAGATTACATTTTGGTAGAAATGAAAGATATTCATTTAATAATTTGGTAAAGCATAAACAGTTGCTCCTGCAATGAGCATTACAGCAGAGGGAGAGCATTACATGCCCTGAGAACAGGAATAAAGAAAAATGACCTGACAAATGGACAAAAGGAGGACACTTAATCTGCATGTCCACGCAGCAACTACCATTACCTACGTGACTGTATGAGAGAAAACAAAACTATCAGAATGGGCAGAGCTTATGCAACATCATGATAGCAAAGAACATATAAATTTGAGCTCCCAAGAGGTGAGCTAGTATCCCAGAAAGCAAAGGTCAGCCAAGAATACAGAGAAACTGTCTGGTAATGACATGGCTGTCTATTGTTTTTTGTAAAGCACCTCTGGAAAATAAAAGATTGCTATGACTAATTTTTTTTTTGAAACATGACACCTGTTAGAAAGTCTTTGGAAGGGAGCTAGGGTGGAAGTAGATAGACCCTTGGGAAACCTACTGAAGCCATCATTGAGAAAGATGTCACGAGTGTGGTCTAGGGTGGTGGAAAACAGACAGACTGTACAAGGGAAACCAGTTGAGACTTAAGAAGGAGACTGTCAAGAATTATTCAATGCTTTTGATAATGAAAGGTAAGATGACAGCTTTAGAGGCATGCGAGAGGTAGAGCAAGGGCACATACATGAGTTCTAATTAGATGATGTTAGTTTTAGATGTCTTTGAGATCCCCCTCCAATGTTAAGTAAACAATTAAATATATGGCTCTGGAAGTCAGAAGAGATCTGAGCTGACTGGGTAGGTCCAAAAATAATCTGTAAGCACAAGACAAATACAAACACAGAAGTGGGCAGCAGAAAAAGAAGTAAAGCTTAGGGTAAGGGTTAAATAGCATTGAATGGGAATTTTAATAAATAAATATTTGAGTGCAACTGCAAATACTTATATAAAAGTAATGGAAATGCATTTTATATTTTATGACCTAGAAGTCATTGTGTAGCTTTAAAAAATTCATTTCAGTATGTGATATAGATAGACATATGAGAAAGCAGACAAGATCAAATTTATTCCCTTGTAAAGTTTGGCTATGAAGAAGAGAATCTAAGGAAGTTAAGGGTAGAAGAAAAATTAACTGGATGAGCTGTCTGGGGAGTATTATGGATTTTACATTAGCACAGTTAAAAGTCAAGGAGGAAGTTTCACTTGATCAAGAGAAAGATGTAACTTTGTAAACAAAGGCAACTAGAGAATGGGCAACTGGGCAAGAGAGAAGGCTTACTGGTAAATCTGAGGTTCCTGGGGATGGAATCCACAGAAGAGATCTAGAATCAGTCTTAGAGTCATTAAAGAAAATAAAAAGTAATAATACTGAAATCCTATAGGCAAGGTGTGATTACTAGAGGCATAAAAACATTGCTATGGGTTTTGAAGAGAGGAAGACTCATACCCAGATGCAGATTTTTATAGCAGCATCAGAGGATCAGAAATTAAAACGAGTAAACTCTCAGGTGAAGGAGATTCTGTCTAGCTAAAGAAGGAAGGGTTAGAATGACCGACCATACATCATGTGCTATACAATAGCATCTATACCAGACAGAGGTCGACTGACTAGCTATCCAGAGGAGGGTTAATCACTACATATTCAGCAAGATTATTGCTAGAACCTAAGTTTGTGAGTGAAAGTTCACAGATATTCAAGTTGACCAAGATGAGAATTTTTGTCAGATAGGAAAAAAAATGGCCATTTTGAATTTGGCAAGAAGAAAATGGGATAACTGTAACATGCATTCCTAGATAGGCAATATAGATCTTCACACTCAGTTATGTATAGATATAATATTGTCCATCTTTTTTTATATTGGATATACATTCAAGTCAAACTTACCTGACTCATTCATCACATTAGTTCATGAAAAACTTGTAACTTTGGAGACTGAACAAAAGAAAGATGGAACAAAAAATATTATACCACTTGTAAAAAGCATGTTGAAAATTTCCAAATACAATATACTTCTGTTTTAGCTGATCTCCTAAAGCACAGCTATACTGATAGACTTAAAATGTGGTTGTAGAATCTGCGGACTCAAGAGACCTGCTACAGAGATTAAACTTTGAAAGCTTGAATCTGTTATCATCTCTTTCTTCAAGACACACATGGTGAATGAGAATACCACATTCACACACTCAGAGAACATTGGGACATAGGTAGGTAAGCAGCAGTCTAATTAGCATGAACCCTAGTAGGACTAAATGATCTATTTGTGCCTGGTTAAGAACTATTCTAGCACTCAAAATAGAATCATGGTATACCCAAAGGATTCATCAATCACCCATGGACAGCACTTTTACTTTTCTGGCCACTGAACCATTTTTTTAACCTATCTTTATTCTATGAGGAAAAGGTCACATTTGTTTTTGTGCTATCAGATGCTGACAGGTAAAGGGAACATTTTCTTGAGTGTGTGCCTGCATATTCAACAGCATAGACATTCCCAGTAGTCTTTTTCTTTCTTACATATATGATGAGGGTGTATAGCATCACTTCTTCTGATCAATGTGACTCAGTTATAATAGTTATTTTCTGTACTAGGCGAGGCTGTTGAACCTTGCCTGGATACTCTTTGGCATTAAAAACAGCATGATCAAAGTCAGATCAAGGATGACACTGTGCTTGAAGATTTACCTTACCTATTGCTACTTCTCTGCTGATGAAGTTTAGCAAAGCTTATTTTTATGCCTCTCAGAATTTATACTAATAACAGACACTCATGAGCACACGTACACAAAGAAATTACCACTCTGAGCCATGATTATGGGAGAGAGAAGAAACAAGATACACAAGTCATTGATGACTACTGTAATAACACGAGTAACTGGTGTTCTCTGAAGAATTCTCTCTCCACTCTCTAGACACAATAAGACATATAAAAGGGAAGTGACATTAATTTCTCTATGCAAAGCTCTCAGACTTTCCTATATGTGTGAGCTCAGCACACTGTCTTCTCAAGGGTAGCATGGAACAGCCAGGCCTGGTGTTAGAGTTGTTCCTACCTCCAGAAAAAAAATGGTGGACGTATCTAGAGACTCTTTAGCATCTAATTTCCTGAATTTACTGTTTTCTTTTTCAACTGTGATGCAAACCTGCTGTGTAGAATACTCACCCAGGTCTTTCTAAAGTACTCACACAGAGGCTTCAACACCAGTGTGAGGCTCATGGCATTTGCCACGCACACAGTCCTTTGTCTTTAAACCAGAAGTCCCATGTCTTCTCTCAGGATGTATAAAGCCACAGTTGGCTAAGTGGTCCATTTTTTAATATGTGAGAAATCTCTTCCCTGTTGAGATTCCTCACAGCCATTCCTTGTTGATCTGTTATTTACAGATTTCTTCTCCATGGGAGTCTTTGGAAATCACTCTGGTTACCTATCAACAAAAACATGTAAAAAGTTCCACTGAAGAGGACCATGACACCCCAAGATGGTCTGCACAAGTATATGCTGTATTTTTAAAATTTCAGTATCATACCTGGAACCTTGGTCTGAGACTATTTAGAAACAACGGGTAACCCTTGAAATTTTTGAAATCTTGTTTGTTTGTTCATTTGAAACAGGATCTGACCTCAAAACTGAGAGTGACCTGAAACTGTCCTGTGTAGTCTAAGCTAGGCTCCTCTGTGTGGTTCAGGATACACTGGAACTCAAAATCCTCCTATTTCTGCCTCCCAAGCACTGGTAGAAAATGGTAAAACCTTTAAAAATGAAACCTGTACAGAAGCTTTTACTATTGAATTAATTGTTTAACATTAATCTTCGGGAACTTTGTTTCAATGTTTTCTGATAAAGGTATGTCTAAAGGTCAGTAATAATGGTGTTTCACATCATAGTGCTTTTTGTTACATGTTCTCCGGGTCATGTGACTTTAAAGAAGAAAAGACAACAGTGCCTCCTGTATCATCCTAGCCTTCCATCATGTTTCCCAAAGACATCAGGACACAAGAGAAAAAAATAAAACCCAAAACAATCCCAAATTAACTACATCTTGTCTTATTGCTCAACAGCCATCAAAGAATTGAGAAATATGTTTTGGCTGAACTGGTAGCATTCCGTTTCCTATCCTCAGCCCATCTCACCCAGTCTGCGCTTCTTCACTGACCACTGATGGATGTCAGGGTGAAAACTCTCAGACAGTAGACAAGAAATAAGTCATGGACTTTCTGGTTCTTCCAGCTTCTGTCTAGGAGCAAAGCCAGCAATTCCACACACTGAGTCCTATTCTCTTTATGAATAAAGAGAAAGCAAAGGCTGTTTGGGCTGCAAGAATACCTACTCCCATCCTCAGTCAGAATGAGTCAGGCTTGGCAGCTTGTGAGAAAAGGTAATCTCTGGGGCATGCCCAGACAAGGAAGAGCAGTAAGTTACTTCTCGGTCTTCTTCCTGAGTTCTTTCATAATTGGGAAAAGGAGCTGCCAGGACAGTAGGGACAGCTGGCGCACAGGACCCAACACTTTCCTTCTGAGCAGAGGAGTCCATCAGTAACGTGTTAAACAGGCATGTATTGGTGGCCTGCAGTGGCAATGTTATTGAATTTGAAAAGCTGTCAGCTCCGGAGGGAAAACTAGACAGGAAGCTACAAACAACTTTGTCCTCCTTAAGCATAATGTTAATGAGGATCAAATACATAACTGTGGGGCTTAGCACATGCTATTGAACTTCTAAAAGCAAATTCTGTCCTAGTCAGAGTGTATGAATATAGACTTCCTAGAGGAAGTGAGATAAATTGAGAAATGGTGGAGAAATAAACTTTAAACTAAAAGAAGTACATCAATGCTAAATATCCATGAGTCAAATCCAGAGCATATGCTGCATTGCAATTCTATAACCAAAAAAAAAAAAATGACTTACTTATGTCAGCACACAAATACACAGGCATTTAGAGTATCAAAATACAGGAAGAAATATGATAGACAGATAGACAGGCAAGCAAGCAGGCAGAGAGACAAACAGATATGTATGTTGCATATATACATACATATATATTCTGTATAAAATATATAAGTGGTGGAGCTACAAGAGTTATCTCAGAAGACATGTATTATCTAGTGCAGTCCTATTGTGGATAACTATTTGTGAAGCTGAGAAACACACCCAAGACTCTGGCAAAGAGGGAAGAAAGACTCATTAGTTGTAGCAGGTTAAGAAGAAACAGTAGCTAATTCTCAAAGCAGTGCCTCTTAGAAACAACTTACAAAGTTATTTGCAGCAGGGCTTTAATTGAGAAACACATAGGTTCACACATCAAAGACTACTACACAGGGGCAGGCATACTGTGGAGCATGCTCAGTTGAAGACAAACCATTGTATGCGCAAAAATGGACAGTGAGAATATCCGTTGCCCAGGAATTTTGGTAGTATTACAACCAAAGATTACTCTAGATCATCTGAAAAGGGTCAGTCTGACTGGGTAATTTTGTTTGATTTCTTGTAAGTTTCACTAAATGGCTTTATCTGAAACAAAAGGAAAAATCGAGGACATTTCAAGTTAAGGAAAAGGACAATTACTTTCCCTCCTGAAACTTGATTGCCTAATTCTCATGGAAAACAAAATCCTACTCTTTTCTGTCACATGTACTTCTTGTTTGCCTTTACTTTTGTGGATGTGCTATGGTGAAAATGACGTTGAATGTGTGGAGATATGGCTCTTGGGTAAAAGAGTTCATTGTACAATTCATGAAGAGCCTAGGTTGAGTACCTAGAACCCAAGAAAAAGCTCAATATGGCTGCAAATGTCTGTAACACCAGAGTTGGGGTGGAGAGCGGCAGTTTCCAAGAGCCTTAGTTAGTCAACCTAGTTAAAATGGCAGGCCCTAGGTCCACTGAGACATTTTATCTCAAGGGAACAAGGTGAAGATTAACAAGGCATCTTTCTCTGTCTGTCTGTTCACCTGTCTGTCTATCTGTCTCTCTCTCTCTGCTTCTCTCTCTGTCTCTCTGTCTCTCTGTCTCTCTCTCTCACTTGCACACACACAGACACACACACACACATATCTTCAACTTAGGAATCATAAAAGCCAAGATCATATTTGACATTATCAGTCACAAGTTTTGAACAATTTTTTTAATTATTCATAGTTTAGTTTCATTATTAATAAAATTTCACTAACACATTCCAACACATAGGACCATGTACATGT
The DNA here is from genome assembly GCA_021653895.1 of Mastomys natalensis. Classification (NCBI taxonomy): domain Eukaryota; kingdom Metazoa; phylum Chordata; class Mammalia; order Rodentia; family Muridae; genus Mastomys; species Mastomys natalensis. Next base: position 845,992 of record JAJTUV010000022.1, on the reverse strand, counting down.
TAACAAAGTATATTATCATAGTCCTGCAACTCTTTGTATTATCTATTTCATTTTTAAAATGAACAATACTGTTTTATTCTTGGCTGGAATCTTATACATTTATACATTCATTTATTTACTCCTTTTAGAATAGGCAGTCATGGTCATATGTATTCATTGTGTATAGCCCACATAACATGAGGACTGCAATAAACTTTGGGTAAGCAGAAGAGTGACTGTTGACTTGCAGAAAAAACATCACCTGGGTTTACTGCAAAGCACAGCGCAGTTTCAGCCTCCAACCTCAGCTGGAGTCACTATTTGGAAGTAGTTTGTGGATTCTAAAGTAGGACCCCAGACCAAGCCCGGTGTTTGACATTTGTGGGGATTAACTTAACTCAAACGTGTTGTTACCTTTTCTGAATATGATATAGCATGTATTTGTTAGCTGAAATAGTTTCAATAACCTCATTTTAACTTGTTTGGTGTTTTTATTGTTTTGTTTTCTTTTTGCTTTAATTTGGCTCTGTTGTCTTAGTCATGAGTATCTACTGTGCTTACTTAGACTCTGATATCCATAACTTCAGACGATTTCTAAGAAAAGGGGTTTATCTCCTGAGTACAATGTGGACCCTCATCTGTGAGTCTCCTTGCTTTATTTTGTCATAGATGGAGAGTCTCATTTCAAGTTAGGAACTCAGATAAAGGCATCATATTGGACTTTGTTGCCAGCATCAAGTTGTCTTTGGCCCCATATCTATTTTGACCATGCTACTTGGTACTTAGAGGTTAGGAGCTACTTCACACCTTGCATAATCAGCTGGTTTTTCTGTTTTGTTTTGTTGTGTTTTATTTATTTACTTTATTTTATTTATTTATTTATTTATTTATTTATTTATTTCAGATTCTATAACAGTAGATACTCGATGAAAATGACCAGGCTGGCTGGGGGGAGTAGAAACTTCCTGTAGGCTCTGGTTGATCTGTTCTTCCCACATGTTGCTTCTTAGTAAGTTACCCTAGCAACAACCTTTACCCTAGCAGCCTTCTTCATGGCAGCCCCAGCAGTGCCTTCCTGAAAGCCCAGCTGGATCCAGTCTGCAGCTGCCGTGGCTGTCACCTCTGCCTCCAAGCCTTCATCCTAGGCTGCAATTCTGAAAGATTCCCATGTCTCTGGTTTTTGCCCTCATTCTTAGGGTGGCTGCATCCAGAAGTTTTGTCTCTGTGGTAACTTTATTATTTGTGGTTTTAGTTATCAGAGTAACCACTTCTATACAACTCTCAGTTCTTCACATTAAATTTTCTGTGTGTGCTTGTCATGCTTTCTGATTCTAAGGAAGACATTGTAGGTTACAGCCTTTATAGGTCTGACATATTCAGTAACCTCCCATTTGCTTACCTATACAGATTTTTTTCCACTCTATAGTCTACTAATACTACTGGTGAGCTATGCTTCCAACCCTGGATCTTATTTTAAAGTGTGGTGCTCTCTCTAAATGCTGATATTTAATAACATCTTGAGATCTGCATCTAGTCTCAACTATGGGAAGAGTAATCAGCTGCTTCTTGTGACACCGGGTATTGGTGTTCGTCTAGTGTTGCCGTATCCCTCAGGCTCTGGGCTTTAGGTGCATTATATAACTTACTTCTCCCTAAGACTATGCATAAGGACATCAGTGATTAGCACCATTTTATAGTGTGTAGAACAGCTTAAATGAGATAGGATGATGTACTCGAGGTCAGAGCTAAATGAACTTGGTTTCCCTCTATATCAGAAACTACGTGCCAGAGCACTTTCTTACAAAGGGTTTGCATCCTTAGAATACCTCAGCTGCATTAGATCATTTACACAGTGGTTGAATCCAATCATCCATGTGGACTTTTCTAGGGCATCAAGACGCTCACTCCATGAGAAGGAACACAGAATGATGTTATAAATCTTGTCAAAAGCCTGTGGATAGGGAGGGTGTGTGCCAAGGAGGCAGCATCCCTAAATGAACATGTTGTTAAACTACCTTCTAAATAAATTTGACTTGAAACCCATAGACTCGCTGTGGTTCTCAGCTCACATCAAAGAAACTCCTCGGTGCAGAGGGTGGACGCTAACGCACAGACCCATATGTGGTTAAATGCCGAGAGTGTGGAAGCATTGGTGAGTTCTTGTCTTAAGTGGGATGTCTGTATCACTCCTAACCTCTCCAGCCCTGAGAACATCACAGAAGACAAGGTGAAAAGGATGGGAGGATGGAGGATGCCTGAAACCTATCAGACACTGCAGTCACACCCACTAACATACAGCAGCTATAGAGACCTGCATAAGCTGCTACATGCCAATGTTCAGTTCTGGATAGGAGAGGTGTCTATGAGGCCCCACTCATTTCTAGAGAGCTAATGACTGTTGCTGGCTTCGGTGGGGTGTGTGTGTCATTTTTCTCTAATAATATGTTCACTCATTCATTAACTAGGAGAGAAGAAGGAGTTCAGAGGAAAAGGAGGATATCACAGAGGAAATGGTCAATACAGTCACAATATATTTCATACATGTGTAAAGCTGCCAAACAAGGGAAAAGGAAGTACTCTGAAGTGGAGATCAAATGCACCATGAGTTGGGAGAAGAAAAGAGTCACCAAGAATATACCACTCACCTTATAAATATTCACAAAATTTTCAATTCAATAATGCAGAATCTATTATGCTGCCAATCCTCCTGTTTGGGAGAGACGAGTCCCATCTCTCTTTCTAGTGTTTGCATTGCTTTGCTAAATAAACATCTTGCCAAAACTGTCTGTGTCTCTCAACTGAATTCTGTCCTTCACGAAGACAAAACTGTCCCATGACTAACAAATAGTAACTATACCAAAAACCTTGAGCCTAGGTGCACTCAACTTGCTCCAGTTCTAGAACATTGCCATCAGTCACATCTTACTGTGCAGGTGACATTCACCAATGCACTCTGTGTTCCTCTAGATGTATCACAAATGTTGACAAGGTCCTAGACATAGTAAGAACACAACCGGAAGAAGAATGCAAAGAGACTTCCTTGGAAAGGAGATCAATCATTTGTCCATGGCAAAACTCATCCAGAGGTAAAGAATGACCTGCTGCTTGACTTAAGCTTCTGCTGAGCAGTGGCATTTCAAGTTAATGGCACTAGAAACATGTTGGGGCTAGCACTTGGCAATATCTTACCAACAAGACAACATCTCATAGTAAAGAAAAATAATTTCTAGACAGTAGCTAATTTTAGGGAGATCAAAAATAGAGGAATTAGCACAGGGTTCACAGGGGCAAAATTATAATGTGTCAAAGTATTTTAAAACTACAAAGGTTTTTTTTTAATAAAAAAAATATTTTCCGTCTCTCTAGATGAGATGAGGGGGAGGGGAAAGAAGGTTTGTTATTGGTCATTAGGATTTTTTTTTTTGTTTTGTTTTGTTTTTTTTGTTTTTTGCTGCTGAGTAAGTGAACAAAAAGAAGGAAAATGAGGTTCTTTTTTCCAATTTCAAACTGTTTCAATATGGTTTCTTACACGCCCTACAGAGAATTCCAGAAGGCATGAACCCAGTCACAAATCGCTACACATCAGCATTTTGCATAAAAAGAAAACATCCATATTTGACTCAAGCAACAATGAAATCAATACAGAAACTTTCCAGAGAAGTCCTGCAGGTTTTTTTATGCATTTACGACTAGTATTTCCTGCAAAAAATCTTCTGACTATTTAATAAATCAACTTTAGATCCACAATCCCTAAAGGTCCATGATTTTCTTTATCATTGCCTGGGGATTTCCCTGAAGACCAAAAGAGACATTTGTTTCTCCTGCTGTTTTCATCCCTATTAGATGGTTTATCTCTGCTGATTTTCTTGATGATTTTGAATACAGGGGTTAATTCATATCTTATAGTCTTTCTATGTCATAAAATGAGCATCTGACCCCCTTGGAAGCCAAAATATTGCACTCAGCGCTCTGGCTGAGGATGAAACATTTCAATCTGTGACCCACAGGCCACATTCACCCTGCGGTGCCTGCAAATGCAGCCTGGCACAAAAGCACAAATTTACTTAAAATATAATGAAGATATTTTGGCAATGTTTTGAAGCTTGATTGCATGATTCTCAAATGTGAGTCTTGTAGACAGTGTTGCTTTTCAATTTAAAAGTTTGAATAACACATCTAGATCTCATAAGTGAGTAGTAGTATGGTCACTCATTGCCTGCATTTGAGGAGACTAACCATCGAACGTCTCAGCTACATTCGTCATTGTGGATGCTCCAGAAGTCAAACTTGGAAGGGCTTCATAAATAATGAAAGGGAAGGTAGTATTTACTCACCACCAAGGAATCCTAACTATCCTTCATGATTTTATTAGTGTGGAAATCTATTGTTCTAAATTCACATTGACCATGTGATATCTGAAAATCGGTCCTGGTTTTGAAAGTCATTAATTCAAGAAGAAGTGTTAATATTAGATGATACAAAGGAATAAATATTTCCCTCTTGATATCATAGTAACTCTGTTAAATGAGATGGGTACAACAAAGAAACCAATCAAAATGAGTAGCTGAGATTAAAATGTGAAGGTTTGGGGGGTTAGAAGCCCTTTTATCTAAAGCACCAAATTCTTCTGCAATGTCAATCATATTTTTCTATATTAAAAACATCTATGCAGCTCTCCATTGCATTCCAGTCTCCTCTTTGAGAACAGGAGATGTAAATAAGATTCTTTTTCAAGGACACATGTGAATTAATATTTTAAAAGTATGCCTAGATAAAACCTCATAAAAGACTCAAAATATGCATCTGTCACCATTACAAGTATTCTATTAAATTAGAAAGCCTTTATATACTGTGGGTCTGTTCTGTTTGTATTTAATTTCTTAAATTACTAAGGGCCCAGTAAAGTCTTATCCAGAATGTGTTCAAATCTTTGGTGCATTTATACTGGACGACTACACTGTGAGCAACATAATGGGCCAGTGCCCAATCTCACACTTAGTCTATGTAATATAAACATACACTCATCAAAAAATATCATGATTGGGCCATAAAAAAACTCAGGCCAGGCATGGTGACAGTGCCAATAATACTGAATGTAGAATGTTGGAGGCTAGTCTTAAACTTTGTTGAGATTTGGATTGCGGAAGGAACAATCTCTGAGAAATTGAGAAATGCTATGCTATTCACATACTCTACTCTGAATGTGGACATTCAGGGAGCAAGCTGTGTCCAGGTAAGAGCAGGACAAGGGTTGAAAGGAGCACCTAAGAGAGTGAGCAGATGTGGTCCTGGGCACAGCTGCATTTATATTTTCAGGAATTAGAGAACATACAAAGAGAGAGGAAAGAAAAACTTCCAGTCAGACCTAGACTTAGTGTGGATCCCAAGTCTACATTACCCTGGATCAGATGTATTGATCCATTTCCTTCAATGACCTCACTGCACTAGTTCCATTAAAAAACAAAACAAAACAAAAAACCTGATTATGATCTACTTGGGCAAAAAAATAAAAAATAAAAATAAAACATTAAATTTTAATCTGGCCAGCACACTGGTTTCCAGTTCAGGTAAACCAGATAGCCAATCTTAGGTTAAAAAGATGACGGGTATGTCCTTGTAGCATCCAGATTCAGACCATTCTCACATCTCCTAAACATGGATGCCAAATCTGTGTACACATAGAAATTATCTAGCTGCAGATTCAGCAAGAGATTTGATGCAGATAAATGACTATTGACTGTATCTCTGCATAGAAGATAATTATTTGTTCCCCTTTAAATAATTAAACACAGCAACGTAGCACAGCTCCTCCTGATCAGAGAGGAATCGTGGGTTCTCTGGGTGACCTTGAGTTGCACCAGATCAAGAATCAGATGGTAGGATAAACTTGATGTTTCCTAAGCTCAGCTCCTGCTCCACCACTGTGTAAGTAAAATATTTACATATCAGATAACTTTGGGTGAGTACCAAAGTTTTGTACTGCACATCTGCTAAAATTATTCTAAGTACAATTATCTTAATCCAAGGGGAAAAATTGCTAGTATCATTTTTTGATCCGCTTAATTTAGTAAATTAATTTACAAACCTAGCCAATTACCAATGATAACATTAAGGTTTTTGTAGGATTATTGCAGTAACCTGAATGAAACTCTGCTAACTTGGAGGTCTTTGCTTTTATATAAACAGTGCTGGCATAGCTTATCTACTTCATGATCCATTATAAACAGCTTAACTCAATTACAAGAAATACCTGGCTGCCTAAAATTTGTACTTATGAGCGTCAATCAGGGGTTTTGAACTCAAAATTTGGTACATGAACAAGAAAGAGCTAATAGAAACCTCTAAATAGAGACTTTATCCACTAATAAGGTCTTAAGCTTGACAATTAGACCAAGTGCTTAACAAGCTAAACAGTTAACGATAAGACAAAAGTTGGAATTTTGGACACATGTTTAGATGCTGCATCTTTGAAGGCGAAAAAAGAATATGATTAGCTAGATATAAATGGCAAGTTGGTTATTGTTTGAGCTAATTATTGACTTTTTAAGTACATCCTTAAATGAACAATATTTTGCATAGTAGTCTTGGCATGTTAGGAATTGTAGAAATTAATTTTAAATATAAAAGTTTCCTCTTCCCACCACCTGTATTTTGTTATTCCATAAAGAAAATAAAATTCTCATGACTTAGGGTAAAATGTTAATATTCTGAACCCCCAAACACAGAAAAAATGTGATAGAAAACAATCTAATTGCTTTGAGAAGACTTATTTATGATTACATTCCTATTTTTCATGTTTAAAAACAAGTATAAGAATCAAAGAATTCGTATATAATCTGCAGCCAACAGAGGGTTAATGTGTAGTTCATGTCCTATTTTAAAGGCCAGGCAATAATGTTTGTTTCTTAGTCAGAAATACCAGGACTTAAGTCCATGCACGATCTGTGTTACTTTCTAGTTATTTGTTGCTAATTACACAGTTCTCTGGGCTCTCTTCTCATGGATAAATGGCTTAGCATTTATACATTGTTAAAAATATATAAAACAATACATGAGTATACATTAAATACCTTGGCACATACAGGAGCTCTGTGGAGAGAGAGGTATTTTGATTAGAGGTGTTTACTATTAATCTATATTGATAGATCATCAGTAGTAAGTTATGTTCAATGAAAGTTATTTATTGTGCTTGTGTTTGTGTGAGAGAGAGAGAGACAGACAGACACACACACAAACAGAATAGGCATTCATGTGCCATAGCTAGCATGTGGAGGTCAGAGAATAACTTTAGGTGTCAGTTCTTGCCTGTCCTATTGTTTTGGGGATCCAAATTCAGGTCCCCAAATTTGCACACTTTTCCCTCTGGGTCAGCTCTCTGGCTCCTGATGATAAATTCTCACAGTGACTCCTGGAAGCCTTTATTTATGTTATTTGAAATGCATGCATAGATGCAGAATTAGATTTAGTCTGTTTCATCTTACAATGATATTTTTTCTCTCCTCTCTCTTCTCTCTCTCTCTCTCTCCTCTCTCCTCTCTCTCTCTGTTATATGCCCATGTGTATGTGCTGCTTTTCATCCCTATACTTAGAAGCCAGGAAGGATGTGGAATGCCCTGCTCAATCACTCTCTGCTGTATTTCCTTGACAAAAAGTCGATTCTTGAACCTGGATCTTATATTTTGTCTAAACTGACTGACGAGCCAGCTTCACAACCCTCAGTACTTCTTAAAATGTTTAACGTGTGCTTGTCATGTCCCTTGGTGGCCTTACACTATTGTGCTTCACTGAACTTTGCACCATCTTTCTAAAGTCAACTCTGGACACATGGGAATCGTAGTTTACAAACAAGCTAAAGACGGTGGTTTAGGAAAATGTCCACCTACAAATAGCTAGCACAAAAGTGGTACTTTACATCTACTTTGAGAAACTTCACAATGCTTCATCCAGGGCTTTTTGAAATGAAATCTAGAATCTACTAAGCCAAAACCCTTTCACAGAAGTTCATATTACATATTCATCTTTATCAATGCACAAAAAAAGCCCATTGCAGATTGGTAAAAGCAGGAGTGACTATTTCAAACAATTGCTGCATGATTTATGACTCTCCCTAATGCACCTGCTTCCTTGTGTTGTTGCTGGCTTGGTGCTTGTATTGTTTCACGATTTCTTGTGTGGGGTATATACCCTGTGCACACCAATTACCGTGGATTGTTGATAGCTTCCTGGATGGTGCTTTTTATTTTGGAATGTGAACAGGTTCTCCTCAGGCAAGCCAAGCTAGAATACAGTGTGACCCTGGAGCATTCAAGGCCAGTGTCCTTGCTGGAGAAGCTTCCCAGGGGATGCATGTAATATGACTTGTTGATATGGTGTTGACAAGACTTTTGGAGATAACGTGCAATCCACCGCACCAGTGGGCTCATGATTTCCCCGGGCCCTGCTTTGTGTCTTTTCTTCTCTTTCTTAACTGTTAGCTGCTATGATCCGAAACAAGTGTACTTTTGGATTAGCCCGGGTTTTACAAGGGCAGACTGAAAAACCATATACTGCCTGGAAATAAGAAAAAGTTTCTTCCTAGGTGGGATTCATTCTCTGTTGTTTTTAAGTCAAAAACCAAAATGAGTTAATGGAGGCCATAAAAGAAAACCCCAGTTCTTGCTAACGTTATAATTCCTCCGGGTCCAACTTCCGATTTTGATTAGCGATAATGGCTTAAAAAGTAAATGAGCTTAAAAGGCCTGAAGTGTTATGATGGAAAGAATATCGTAACTTTTTAAAAAAAGTTATAAGTTGTTTTTCCACTGAAAACACAATGCATCATATAAATAATGGATGAGAAAGAAGACTCCGTCCCTTTCCTAAAATCTGCCTTACTCTCCTGTGACTTTAAACTGATCCCTTAAAATGATTTACTTTTGGCTTTGGTAATTAAATATCCCTGGTAGTGTAGGGGTCATGGCCATTTTGAAAAAAGAGAAGCTAATGCAAGAGGTATTACCTTTAGGAGTTTATGAGTCTAAAAGTCAGCATAATAAAACATCACAGTCTCCAAGGGAGCCCATGTAAATGTGTTACCTTAGCAGTTAAGTGTATAAATGACTTCCCCGCTTATATAGACTTCTGCACGGCTCTTACATACATCATGCAAATATATATTTACTAAAGAGACCTCAAAACTTTGCTTATTTAAAAAAACATATTAAATAAATTATCTTGGTTCAGAAAATTACATTGGCACTGCCAGAATTAGCCTGTGGTATATTATTTAAATAGATAGTCTATGCTTCCATGAGGAATGAATTTGCTACTTCCATAACTTTAAAAAATGGGTAGGAAGAAAATCAAAATATTCCTGCCCCTTAAATTATGCAAACAGAAATTCAGATGCCTTTATGTCATACTAAATGGTTTTCCCCACCACAAGCAAGCCTCTTTTCAGGGGAGCAGGGGAGGGGGCGTTACATTCTGCATTGAAGGAATTGTTTTAAAAAGAAAATGAATTTATTTCCACAATATGGCACAAGACATTCTGCTTTAAAATCTCCCAAAACTATCTAAATCTTAGTCCGTTGTGGAAGACATTCATAGCCGATCACAGACTTGCTCTTCCATTTGCAAGATGGGTGGACAACATTGCCGTTCTCACTTTACGGTGAGATGGAATATTCCACTCACCTGCATACTGTGTTCTTTTAGTCATACGAGGATACACCGCCGATTGAAGGAGCTAAAGGAACCTGCGCACAGAAGTCTATTGGAGAGTTAAGGTAATCATCTTCCTTAGGAGGAATATAACCCATTCATAGCTTTGAGTGTGTGAATGTGTAAGATTGGATCATGAGAGATAGAAGGTCAAATCAATTCCATTCAAAATAAAACCTCACGAAAAGACAAATTACTTTGGAAACTGCCGTCTCCCCTTTCCCCCTCCCTTCCGTGTGCTCACAAATGACCCAGTTTACGAACCCGCAAACTGCTCAGTCTCTCTGGTTTATATTCCTCCTCAGCAAAGATCACAAAAGCATCAGCACAGAGAAACTGCTGTAATCAGTCAAGTCGGAAGCTGACACACTTCTTAGAGTTCTGCTTGCCAAAAATAGGATTTCATCTGTTCTGGATTTTTTTTCCCCCAACCTGAACCAGTTAATGTAATAAAATGCCAGGCTTTGAGAACGCAGGAGTTGGGGAAGCTGAGGTTTCGGTAGGTGGCGCTTCAACACAGCCCACCTGCCTTGGCTTCCATGAGGCTCTGATAGCTAATACCTGTAGTGCATCAAAGAGGCGCTTGGCCCAGTTTGCTAGCACTACAGCTAAGCTGCGATCCCAGGCAAGAGGTGCCAAATATGGGGTGTGTGGGGGGGACTATTTAGGAAACAAAACAAAATATGTGTTTGATATCCGCCTTTACACCTGGGCACATATGTGAACACACATACCTGTTTATATCTGCATTGGCTCGGCTTCTTCTGCTCAAAGCCAGAGTAAACCGATTTTAAAATATCAATGATTTATTTTAGAGAAAGCTTTATTTTAGAGAGGTGGGAAACACACTTGTCAAGTTTCAGTAATTTTAGCTCTGATTCTTATCTTTGATTGAGTTGCACAGTCATCTCATAATTTTTTGTGACATTTCCCCCTAAAAAAGCTATCCTGGAATATTTTAATCCTTAGTTTTTCCCCCAGATATTTAACTATTTAGATAAACGGATATATAAAATTGTCAGTATTTTCCTGTCTTAAAGATGAAAAACTATCTTTAATCCATCAGGAATGTTCGCTAACATGGCTACAAATTGACATAAACCAGGATGATTAAGTGGACAATAAGCTACGTGTCATTGGCAAACAGGCATAGATGCCTGGAGAAAAATACACTCTAAAGGGATTCACTGTGCTAGGCAAGATCCCTATGGTCCATTGACCTAAAGATATGTGGGAACCTCACCCTAGAGAAGATGCCAGGGAACAGGAGAGTGGTGAATCAGGTCCTGTGTCAGACAGACCAACAGCAATTCCTTTACCACTGACACTGGGTCCTCACATTCTGCAGAGAATTGTCTCTACTATTTCTGAGGATTGTTTAAAGAAATAATGCTTTATCAATTTCTTTTAAGCATGATTTAGAAGAAGATATTTTTTTATTTGAAAATACTATCAATAGGACATTTTCCTGAGGTTTTATTTATTTATTTTTTGATAAAATTTTTGCCTTGCAGTATACTGTTTTGGATTAAGTTAATTTAAGACACATACTTTCAAGATACTGGACAGAAAATCAAATAAATAAAAGTCATTTACATGACAATTATTTGATAAATTTGACTATATTAGTATGAACAATTACATATGAAAGTATAGGCTTGTAACTACTGAGAAAATAAAATCACCAACGGTGCAAAGGAAGAGATAAAAATTGGTTTGATGCTCCTAGACTATATGCTATCTATTCTGAAATTCGTAGAATTTTAAAATGTTAGCAAAAAGGTATATTTTGGGGTTCTGCTATATTTCTGAAAAACTTTCAAGGAACGAAGTATAGTGACTTAGAATAATCAGTGACTCAGTATCAAAAATGATTTTTTCCTCTTGAACAGAAGAAGACAAAGAAACTCAATGAATTTCTTGATAGAATTATCACAAATTTGAAAAAAAAAAAAAAAAAAAAAAAAAAAAAACAAAGCCTGATTTGTGAGACCTTCCTTTTGTTGAAACTCGGTCTGCAAAATGCTGCTTCGGGTTTTCTCTCAGAGAAACTGCCTTTCTTCTGTTTCTTCTTCCGGTATTAATGTTTCTTCTCTTCTTTGGATGGTTTTTGTATGTCTTTCTTATGAGGGAGAAGAAAAAAAGCGTACTCCAAAATTTCACATGTCTGTCATTTGAATATGTTGACAGCCATTGCTTCGTTAACTTTGCATTACAGTCTGGAGGTTAAAGAAAATGGCCACCATCGGTTCAGCTCTTTGCTGATGCCTTGCCTAAATTCGTTTCCTGCTTTCAGTTTCCTACCCAGCCTCAAACAAATCCATTTTATTTTCAGCAGAATCCAAATTTAAAATCCGTTTGAATCCTTCAGGATTTTTGCTTCCCTCCTCACCCCGAAGGTTTTGGGCCACAGAATGCCAGCAGAAAGAAAGGGACGGCAATGAGGCCCCTTTGGCATCTGTCAGCCAGGAGCTCCCATCTGGGCCCCTGCAGTGCTCAGAGTCTGGCCTCCTCCCCAGCAAAGGGCCACAAGGCTCCAGAGCCCAGACACGGGAGCATCTGATGCGAGACTGGCCTAATGAAAGTCCAGCATGGGGCTAAATGAGTTTCAACCAGGGCCGGGTGAGGGGCTAATGATGGAACTACTCCCTGGGCTGCTCAGCGCTGCGATCTTTGTCAGGGCATATGGCAGTTGGCTCTGTGCCTCGCTAAGCGATTTCCTGTTAGATTTATCCCCCGAATGTTCTCTTCCTAGCATCTCTCCTCTGGCTGTTTTTGGCCTCTCCTCTTCCCTTCCTCGGTGCTCTGATGATCTCTTGATTGGAGTGTTAGGTCATAAATACTTAGTATCTTAAAATATGAGCACAAGAAGAGAGAGAGGGAAGAGAGAATATTGACAGTTACACCCACTGGGGTTTTCCCTTTCATTTGCAGCTTGTAGCTAAAGCACTCATTTCTCAAAACTAGAGAGACTCTCACCTTGAAACTTGTTGAACACAGTAATGCTGGCACAAGTCCTCCTTTCTGTGTGTTTTCCTTTCCTCTATTTTATACATATTAGTCACGAGAAAAAGAATCTTAGATATCAAATACATGGTTTTATAATTCTTTTTGCTAACAAGTTTTTGATGACTTTAATTCTGATCATATTCAAGTCCTTAGCAGAATAAGAATAAACTTGATTTTTTTTTTCTAAAGAAAAACTAGGCTTGTCTTCAGTATACCTGAAGTGACAACAAATTTGGAGATGTTCTTCTTCATAGGTAAATGTGCACAGACAAATGCTGGTTTGGGATTAGGTTTGGTTTGCTATAAATGTATGAACATCATTGTTTGAATTGTTCTGGGGAAAAATGCCTACAATAGATACTATGTCAATATCCAAGACCTAGATACATCTCACAAATATATATTTTACTTTTGTAAAATAGGTAACTCATTAAATATTGATAAAATTGATGCCAACTTGCATATTTTAATATTGCTATGAGTGGACTAGTATTTGAATATGGTTTGTTTAAGTCTGTAATGTGTTCCTACTCCAAATTTTGCCTTGCTTAGTAAATTATAGATAGAGGGGTTGAAGTTTAAAGGACATAGTTATTAGAAGACTGGTGGTGTGTTTTGTATTTTATCTTTACATTAGTAAAAGTTTAGACATCTGAAAGCAATGGGGTCAGGCAGAAAATCCTAAAGATTAGAAATTCTGATATTTCAATATGATGATTTTAGTTCTAAACTCAGACTCTCTCTCTCTCTCTCTCTCTCTCTCTCTCTCTCTCTCTCTCTCTCTTTCTCTCTGTCATTAAACATGATTCTGACAGAAAATTTCAGGACTTAAATACAATATGAAACGTACATAGCTGCAAGGACTTGCCCATTCTAACCTAAATATGAGTAGTCCTTTCATAAACTCCTCCTGAAGGATTCTAAATGAAGTTTCTTAACAATCACACGCTCGTTACTGAATGAACCCACTGGCTGCAAGTTCCACGGGCTCCAGGAACTCCCTTGTGTCAGCCTCTGAGGTCACTGATAGGATCCAACTGAGATTGTTTTCTTCTAATTTGCATAGTGCAGAAATACCACCTCGTTCCCTATGCCGTATGCCCCATTTTAATTTATTCCCATGACAGGAACTCCATTAATATAATTTTGGAACAAAGTGAGAGGGATAGGAATTTTCTGTGTCACTGAAAACTAAGCCTGCTTCTTAAGCAAATATTGCTTTAAACAAGCAGGAGAGGGGCTGGGGAGATGAGACAGTGGGGAAAGTGCTTGCTGCTCAGGCATGAGGATATGGGTTTGAATCCCCAGTACTAAAGTAAAGCCGGAACTGACAATGCTTGTCCACCGCAATTCTGAGGTAGTGAAGATATGGGCCGATTCAGAGGGCTTGTCAGCAAACTATGCCAACTCGGTTCAATGAAACACCTTGTTTCAAAAAGCAAGGAAGGTCACATGCCTTTAATCCCAGCACTTGGGAGGCAGAGGCAGGCAGATTTCTGAGTTCAAGGACAACCTGGTCTGTAGAGTGAGTTCCAAGACAGCCAGGGCTATACAGAGAAACCCTGTCTTGAAAAACAAAACAAAATCAAAACAAAAAACAAAAGAATAACAGAGAAAAGACACCTGAACCCATCTTCTGGTATTCAGGTGTGTGTGTGTATGTGTGTGTGTAGAGTCTACCATCGAGTGTACACACACACAAGCACACACACTCACAGAGAAGAGAGAGAGAGAGAGAGAGAGAGAGAGAGAGAGAGAGAGAGAGAGAACTTCCACTTATCTATTTATTTACATTTATTCTAGGTACAGACTATTTACAATTCAGTTATTTTCAGTTCAGTAATATTAAAACAAATGCTAATGATTTCCCTGTATTCCTTGCTTTGTGTGGTATAAACTTTTGTAAAGCTGTGCTAGTTTATCTTTTTTCTTTTTTTCTCATTTTTACATGGATTTCGAGGCTTCATTTGTATTAAAGAAATAAATTCCAGTGACACACACTTTTAATCCCAGCACTCAGGAGGCAGAAGCAGGTGGATCGCTGTGAGTTTGAGGTCTGCCTCGCCTTCATAGAGAGTTCCATGACCCTTTATAGAGAGTTCTGAGACCTGTCTCAGAAAACAAATGCAAGCAAGCAAATAAACAAGCAAACGAATCACCTCCTCTTTTATTCCTTTACCGTTGTTTATTTCAACATGATTTTTTTTATTCTAGAGAAGTGAAGTAATAGAATGATAAAAATATAAAAACCTGGAAAGTCAAGAAGCTGAATTGTCATGACAATTCTGTACCTCGTAGTTAAGCAGCTCTATGCAAAATTCTAATAAGCATCAGTTTGTCGGTCTAGTTTGTAGAAGAGACAACTTCCCATCTTTTGCTCCCATTATCATAGAGTCCCTGCTGTTTACACAGTGCTAGGTATGGGTACAAAGCCTTGCAGAGAGGAAGGACACACAGACATAGACTCTCTTGGCTTCAGATCTTGAGGTCTTCTGTGTTCCCATTATACCTTTGATATCTAATGTCTCTGAACCATAGTTTAGAGACTAGACAAACTTGAGGTCTAGAAAAATAAATTTCCAGGCTTATTTCAGGTGTTAACACTTGGATTGACTATCATTTACACAGGTCACTTTCCTGCTAATAAGACAGTGCTTCAGTAGGGGAGTGGATTATGAAAGTCACATGGGGACAAGCAACCCTAAACAGCACATGCCAGGATGGTTTCAGCAATAAACCACTAATGAGCTTCTGTTAAGGTTGTGTAATTTGGATAGTTTTAGCTATTGATGCTCCACACAGTTTTTAGATGATTAAGATCTTGTGATTGTTAATCTGGATTCCTAACTTGATTGGATCTAGGTTTACCTAGGAGATCAAGATAGATCTCCTTAGTACCTGTGAAAGTAACTCAGGGGGGAATTAACCAAGAGGAAAGGCCACTCTAGTTTGGAGTGGCAGCGTCATCCTGAGCTAGCTTTGAATCACAATAGGCAATGGGAGAAAGCAAAGCTGAACTTGAGCTTCGTCTCTTTCTGATTCTTGGATCACTAGATGTGAGAGGCCTTCTGGAGCCTCCTGCAGTCAGGCCTTCCCTGAGAGGATCAACTGCATCCCCTCAAAGAAGTATTCAAAATACATCTTCATTTACACTACTTCCTGTCAAGTGTTTGATGCCAACAATGAGAAAAACAACTGATAACACCTTCCAGGAAACAAGCCAAGGAAAAGTCAAGTGTCTGCGAATTGGCACCTGCTATCTGCTGACGAACCTCTATCCAAAATATAGTCTAATAACTGTAAAGGCATCTATTCGATGATTGTAGGAAAATTACATTTGTGGCATTAAAAGTAAGCATGAATGTTCTCTTTAGTGAAAGCATGTTCTGCTCTGTGTGTACATGTACATGTGTGTGTGCTTGCTGAGTCCAGAGGTGGGCTTTGGATGTCTTCCTTGAAGACACTTTAGTTTTGGAGACATGGTCCCTCTCTGAACTTAGGGCTTGCATTTTCATCTAGGCTGGCTGGCCAGGAAGTCCGAGGGATCTGCCTGCTCATGGTCTTTATGTGGGTGTTTGGGTCTGAAGCCAGATCCTCATATTTATGTGGCAAGAACTTTACATACTGAATCACCTCTGCAGTCCTTTAAAGCATGCTCACATGTAAGCAAACTTGTTTCTAAAGCTATCTATAGAAAAATCTGCTAGACCCTCTCTGACTCATCTCTTTTTGTGTATCAGGGCATGCCTCGTTCTCCTGTGAGTTCCTGACACTTAGTATGCCAGGTTATTAGCCTGGAGAACTAAAATAGTTCTGAGTTGGCATTCCCTTTAACTACAACGGAAAAAAGACAATGCTTATACATATTTACCACCTATAATGTGTAATTTATAGAAATACATTTCATTTAATAGACTACTTGTTCAATATATATGCAATATAATTGTATGTTGAAATATAGACACATGAGAGTTGAAGTTTATTTCACTATTGAACTTGTGCTTTGTAAAGATGTAATTTTTATTCTGAAGTGAGCCCACATTCCATAGTATTTATAGATAAAGAGACAAATGCAACTATTTGGGTATGTTTATACATATGTATATATTGACTCCTAATCCTAAAGAAATAATATCTCAGTTATTGATTCTTCTTACACTAGACTTAAGTTCTTAACATGTATAACTCAATTATTATATTTAGGTTATTATAGAATTATTATATATTGGGAAACTATACTTTTAAGAGCATGATATATGACAACTAAGGAAACAGAATTTTTAAAATTTATGTTTGCATATTTATCTGCACATGAGTTTTTTTAAAATTTATTTAAACAGATACTTTTCTCATATAATATGTCCTAATTATAAGTTTTTTTTTTCTCCTTCCACTCCTACTTGTTCCCCTCTGGATTCACTCTTCTTTCTGTCTTTCAATAGAAAAGAACAGGTTTCTACATGACAACAATAAAACATGACAAAAATAGAATATAATAAGATGAAGCAAACTCTTTCATATTGAAGAGTTGTTTTAATTTTAGCTGTCAGTTGGTTTAAACTCCCAGCTCAAGTTATAATTCATTTTTTCTGTTAGAAAAAAAACTCCTAAATGTCCTAAAAAATAATTCACGTAATTTGAAGATCATGAACAATTCTAAGTGCAGGAAAATTGTTGACAGAACACAGGAAACGAAAACTGTATCTGCACAACTAAAAAAAATATTAAAGAAAGGTCACCGTGTGCCATGTAGCTGCTGATGGAGGCAAAACTCATTTTCCCTGTCGAAAACACACCGGTGCTCACACCAAAGTACAGTTTTAATTGCTAGCAATATAAACATACATCGATCTGCTCAATGTGGATTTATAACAATTAATTTCAGATCGATAGCACTAAGTGATATCAATAATTCATGTGGAAGTGATTTTTAGACTGGTTCATGATTTGCTTCTCAGATGATGTAAAACTTATGGAGGTGGGTGTGAACAAGCAGGGACAGGAAAGACATGGTGAATTCCCAAATGAATTCATCAAAGAAGGAGTTCAGAGAGCACACTTTCATGGTGTGTAAATGTGTTTGATGATTATGCCTTAAAGTCCACATTTGGACTAAGGTATCTTTAATAACTAACTCTTATAAGATACATTTCCCCTATTATTTTCATCTTCTGAAATTACTGTTTACTGTTGCCCAGACAAGTTGAGATGACCTCATGCATTGGAAGACTATCACATATTAATTGCTGGTTATAAATTGCCTGTCTATTAAGAATCTTTTAGAAAGATCTAAATGTGTCCTTTTTGAAGGTAAATTATATTCTACCATAGACCAGAGCGTTTACAAAGTTCATTTGAAATTTTGGCTTTAAGCACATTTTTCATACAGATCATAATTTTTCACTTAGAAAAATCCACATACTGCTTTATGAATGGACTTGCTTTCAATCCAGAAGTTCTATCCTTGGAGTAAACATATTTGATAGTGAATATCTTATGAACTCGAGTCCTGGAGGTATCATGCTTGCTGTTATAATCTGAGATATTTCATAATTTATATGTGTTGATTTGAGGGTATTCCATGGCAAAATATCCTGAGATTTCATGATTGCTCATTTGGGGCTTCTGTAGGTCTCCTCTGTGTACTTGAAATATTAGCATCATTTTAGTGTTAGGTTTTATACTCATGTATGAGTGTAAGCATGTTGTAATAGTATGATTGCCATAACCCACGTAAGCTGTGGTGACTGTCCTCTGGAGGCAAGTTAAGATAGCAACATTACAGAGACAAATATAGTAAAGTGCTGCCAGAAATTATTGCTATGTTATATATCAAATATAGTAATATAGTATTGTATTATAGTATATAAATATAGTAATATAGTATTGTAATATAGTAAACATAGTAAAGTGGCTACCAGAAATTGTTGGTAAAGAAGCAAGACACAAAAAAATGCAGTAATCTACATTTAAGAAATTCATAGCTTTCCCTGTTGTGACGGTTGGGAATGCATCCTTTCTTGGCATGAGCACCTTCCTGACGGCCTCTCTGTCTTCACTATTACTGACACACACTCTTCTCCATCCTTCTTTTATAACACCAAAGAATTCTAACTATACGAGTAAAGTGTGAGTCTAGGACGATGCTCCTGAAGAATCCAGAGCCAAAGTCGTATCTCTATTAGATTGCAGTTTGATTTACTTACACCACACTCGAGGGAGTTGAATCATTTTTTTTCCCAGTTCTAAAGCCCTGCATGTTTCTCTCTATCACATGGTTTCAGTTTGCTAAGACTGTTTAAACTAACACACAGACATGATTATTTTATGTTGTGAAGTAAAACCCATTCCAAATGAGCTGTGGAGTAGAGGACAGAAATGGAGACATGCTATACACTTGTCCTGGCTCAGAACAGAACACTTTGTCCCTGTTTCTTTTCAATGTTTTTTGATAAGTTTTATGCAAACATTAAGGTGGTAATGTGATCTGGATTCTCCATGATTCCAGTCTTGGGCAGGTCCTCAATCAAGCATGAGACTTAGGTAAAATCTAGGTTCAATTTCTTTACTTATTAACAATAAGAAAACAAAACCATTAGGTAACCATAAGAGGTTATTCTTTTTTTACTATTCAAACAAATTTGTTTTCTTTTATGAGCCAGGTGGAACAGTCTCATGAGATGCGTGTTTAGGCTGAATGGCCCTGTGACTGTGCAATGGCTAGCATCCATGATCCACTTACTGGATGCAAAATCACCATGGAAACCAACGTTGGGGTATATCTAAGATGGAGTTTCCTGAAAGGTTTACCAGAGAAAGAAAAACACCCATGAATGTTGAGCAGCACATTTTCTTGCTTGGTCTTTTAGTGAATAGGAGAAAGTGAACCAAGTGCCATACTATTTTTTTGTGATTACTGACGAAAACCACAGTGCAGCTAGTTGCCTAGTGCTCGTGTCTTGTGGTGCCTTTCAACTGTGATGCACCTTCTAACCGTGAGCCACAGTCAACCCTTCTATTCCAGGATTTGCTATTGCAGGCTGTTTTACCACAGTCTGAGAAAGTGTCTCTTATATAGGGGTTGAGCTCCTGTTTCAAAGTAGAGGCTATGTTGTGACAAGATAATGCTGAGAATGACTTAAAGCCAATTTTGTAAGCTTTATGTACATACAATAGATTGTTAAAAATCTCAAGTGAGCAATAAGGTATACTTTCAAAATCAGATTCTTCTTTTTTTTTTAACCTAAAGAATCTTTTTTGGAATTTATAGTCATCCACTTATTAATGGAGAGAAGGTATCAAATACAGAAGATGTGACCCCACCCCCTGTATCATTTTAATACAAGCATAAAAATATTTCAGAAACTTTGATTTTTATTTTAAAAAATCAGAGATGAGTGATTTTTCTGGTGTATAAAGTATTACAAGTCAAGCTAGGTGGTGGTGGCACACAACTTTAATCCCAGCACTTGGGAGACAGAGGCAAGTGGATCTCTGTGAGTTCGAGGATAGCCTGGTCTACAGAGAGAGTACCAGGATACCATGGCTACACAGAGAAATCTTGCCTTAAAAAATGCATTTCACAGAATAGATATTTCTCAAAACAAATCAGGCATCGTCAAATATATCATTAGAGAAATGCAACTTAAAATCCAGGTGAGAGGTGTTGTTTGTCTCCTTGTCATGACAAAATCCTAGACTGAAGTGACTTCAGGAAAGATGTATTGACTTTCCCTCACAGATCTAGAATACAGTTCATCATGACTGGAAAGACAGCAGGGTGAGTGTTGGGCTGTGGCGTGTGTGTAGGCGTGGGTCCTGTGGGTTCAATTGTGAGTCTTGTGCCTGCTTCCCCCCATGGGTTAAGGCCGGGGCTCAGGGAAGCAGAAGCACAGGACGTTGACTGTGTTTTCTCTGTCAGGCTGTGAGAAATAGTAGGGCTTCGCTTCAGGGGTGGAGGAACACAGTCTGGGTCCTGCGGAGGGGCTGGAGCTCATGAGTTGGGAATCCCCGGGCCAGGAAGCAGCCAGGAAACTGATTGGTCTCAAGCCCTTGGGCTCTCAGGCACCCTGAGAGCATCGGAAGGGCCAAGTTGGGGGCTTACGGGCTGGATCAACCTGCAGCCGAAAGAGGGGAGGGGGACAAGCTCTAGTGTCCCACAGGAAGGGGGCTCTTGGTCCGGTGACTCCCTTGGCTGGGTCAGCTGGGTCTCCGTGGCTGGAACGTAGAGAGGTCATTGGTGGGAGGTTAGAAGGCAGCTCAAGTAGTTGAAGAACTTCTCCACGGTTCTCCACAGTGGGCCCCAAAGAAGAGAGGTAGTCCAGGTCTTAAGATATGGTCTTAAGATCTTTATTGTTATGGCGGAAAATGGATGAAGCTATACCCTGTGTTCTCAGGGCAGGTCTTAGGTTAAATACCTTTTGCAAGGAGGAAGGTCTAGGAAGGAATGCTTAATTGGCTATGTCCTCTGGCCTTTAGGTATCTCAGTATATGGAAATGTCTTGAGGCTCTGCAGCCTGTGTCGTGCCCTCTACCTGTGCTACCATGACCTACGGCCACAAATCTCTCTTTGGGAGGGGCTGTGGAGGGCTGTAGCTATGTGAAAGCAGCTAGGGGTCCCAGGAGCAAGGCCAAACTCCTACCATCCCTAAAGGTCTTTGGGGTTTGAAGCCTGCTTGACCAGGTACCCAGCTGCCTCTCACAGCCCACAGCCCCACAGATGAGGAGGCAGAAATCCTTGTGTCCACACTCAGAAAGCAGAGGGAGATGAATGCTAATGTCCAGGTTGCTTTGTCCTCTGCCCCCAAACCCCCAGTCTAATGGAGTGATTCCTCTAAGCTAAGGTGGGACTTGCCACCTCAATAATCTAATCTATATGACTGTGCCTGGAGTCTTACCTTAGAGATGATTCTAGATCCTGTCAAAATGATAGTCAATAATACCCATTAAATGAACCACCACTTCTCATCTATTGAAATACCTACTACCAAAACGACACCTAACAATGTTGATGAAGCCATGGAGAAAAGAGATCCCTTCCTTGTACTCTGGTGACAGGAATAATATTAAAAATAGTATGAATATGCATCAAAGATTAAAAATGGAATTACTGTGCAATATAAGCAATCTTACTCCTGTATACAAAAGAAATCAAATCAGTATGTCGAGAGATATCTACAGCCCCATGTACATTTCAGAAATACAATAAATTGGATAAAAAAAATGAACTTAAGTTGACTGGTAAATCTATTGAAAGTATGTGGGAAAAAAGTCCATCTACACAAAGGAATTCTATGCAGACCTTAAAACGGAGACAAATTGAATGAATCTAAGGGCTGGAGAGATGGAGAAATGGCTTAGCAGTTAAGAATGCTTTCTACCGTTCAAAGAAGCTCTAATGGATCTGACTCCCTCTTCTGGCTTCCATGTGTATTCATGCATGTGTGCATATTCATACACACACACACACACACAGAGAGAGAGAGAGAGAGAGAGAGAGAGAGAGAGAGACAGAGAGAGACAGACAGACAGACAGACTTGAAGAAACCAGCTAAGGCATTAAAAATGGATTCTTAAATCATTTTATAAATGCAAACAACTACACAAGAACTTGTGAATCTTAGCAAATTACTAGGAGTGTCCTGACATCTGTTTATCAAATCATTCTCAAACTTAAAATTCCTTATAAAAATTTTTTAAGTACTTATTAAAAAATATATACTGCACCCTCGGAAGAGTTCTGATGTTTCCCCATGAAAAATGAATGAACAAGACAGAGGAAAAGTGTTTCCTTGATATTGCATTTTGGATTGTGTCACATGATCAAATGTCACCAATGGCATTAGGCTGATTTCAAATTATAAATAGTTCTACAAAACATATGTGGCAGATGCTCTGTATGAAGTATGTTCTGATTCAGTTGAGACTAAGGGTGTCCCATCTGGGACTGTGAGAACAGGGAATGGTGAACATAAATGTTATATTTTTATGTTTAATAGCCCTGAAAACTTGATATCTGACTTTACTTCAAATTAATGCTCTATGATCAAAATATTTAAAAGTACAATCTTTCACATGCCTGCAATCCAGTACTTGGAAGCTAGAGGCAGGAGGATCAGGAGTTCAAAGTCAGTCTCTTCTACACTTCAAGTATTAAGACAGCCTGGGCTACAGGAGAATATCACTCGAAAGCCAAACAAATTATGGACATTCTCTTGTTAAATATTGGATAGTGACTGATGTCTCAGAAAGGAAGTGTCACTTATTCTGTGGAAACTAAGCATGTCTCCTATGCCACGAGAAAGAATCCCTTCTGAAGGTATTGGCAAACCCACATATGGTCCGAAGTAAGTGTTCACTCTTCTACAAAAATTATACCTAGAAAGACACAGGTTTTACTAGAATAGAAATGGATATTTTAATTTTTTTCATCACTGTAGCAAAATGCCCATGATAATCAAGTTAAAGAGTAAGAAAAACTGATTTTAGATAGAGAAGCTTCATCACCTCCTCAACTAGCTTTCTTGGTTTTAGGAGGCAAATGCATTCTGGTGCTGAGTATACGGTGAGCAATGCTGCCTGCTTCACTGTGATCAGGAAGTGAAAAGAGAAACAGGAAGGACCAATATCCAGGATTCCCATCAAGGTCACTTCCAGTGACACAACTTCCCTGACTGGGTCCCTTTCTTTAATGTACTTCCTTCTCAAAGATTCCTCTACTTTTCAATAGCACCTGAACCTAAGAATCATTCAATTCAGGGGCTTTTGAGGGACATTTGCCAAACCATAATAATGGGCTTTTTCCCTTATTAGCAAGATGTTCATAACTAAGGCTAATCCATTCTTCAGTCAATAGACTATTCTCCATTCGCAAAAAAGTAAGAATATACAGTTCATCCCGCATTGAAATCTGTGTTTGTGTCACACTTGATGATGGAGGCTTTGCTGTATTCTTTCAAGTTTGGAAGAAAATAAGCAACCATCTTAATATAAATAAAAGCTTACTTGTTCCCAGACTACATGGGACACTGACAGATGGGTTTCCTTCTCTGTTGTGGTGCAGACACACTTAAAAAGGCTCGTTCGTGCTCTAGGGTCTGGATGATAGGGCCCATCATTATACAAATTGGTACCTCTGACATGTAAATGAAGACTGTGGAGTTATTCACGTTTTCTATCAGCAGTGCCTTCGTGCAGGTACAGGAATTCTCAGAGCCACAACACATTCTTCATGCTGTGGATTATCTATTTTCCTCCAAGACAAAGCTTCGCAGGCAGCCGCCTCTCCAGCAGACCATCTCTGTTGATTTCCTTTGGCCTTGCTGTGATTACTTGCAGCTGGGCTCCATTGCAGCAACATTTTTATATCGTGTACAAGATTAGAGCAAACAAATACTCTGACTACAGTATTCTCCAATTACATTAATTTTATCCACTGATGTCTTTATTTCCTTCCTTTCCAATTTAGATCTGTAATGTGAAAATTGGCCCTATTTTTGTGCCTATTATGATGCTCTGAATCTGATCTTTCTTCCCACATGGTGCTCATTGCGTAACAAGACTTCACAGACAGAGTCTTCTAATGGGAACAAGGGGATTGTACCCCCCCCCTTTTTTTTAAACTGAAGAATCCCAGAGTTGTACAATAAACTTTCCAGATATTGAATTGGAGAGAACTTGCTCCAAAGGTCCACCAGGAAGACATGGATGACAGTGGTGTGAACTGTGCAGCCTAAACATTTAATCTTTTGACCTTAGGACAGCATCCATGTGGTTGGATTGGATTAAATGGAGGAAGCTGGTGAGAAAATCAGAGCACCGAGTAAGCAGTGATTGGAGGTTTAAAATAAAGGAAGAAAAGACCAAGAGATAAGAGGCATAAGAACAAAGAATTTGGGAGTATGCCAAACATGACACTGCCTGTTGTGTACATGATCAGGGTGGCCCTGTCTGTTCTATAATCTCTCCTTTAAAAATCTAATTAATTAATTAATTAACCTAGTTAATTAATGACATGTGTGTGTGTGGAAACACAACTGCAGCTGTTCATGCAAACTATCTGTCTAGAGTCAATGTTCTCCTTTCGCCTAGGGTTCTGGTAAGCCAACTCAGGTCATCAGCCCTGGAGACTTGGTGACTGAGCCAGCAAGCCAGTCCTGTCATCTCTTATATAGCAACTTATGCAAGGTTTCTTCTGAGAGTCAGTGTTTTCCTGGAGGAAAAAAAAATGAGAAAACATCAACCACACACATTCATGGCTGAAAAACCTAAACCTTAAAGGTACATTTAAATTGTACTCACTTTAAAAAAAAAACAGATATGTGATTATATTATGGAAATATGCATGTATGGGGGGCAGGAAGGTTTACCATGAAGGCAGTTACCTGTGGATACCCAAAAAGGACATCAAACACCCTGGAACTGGAGTTACAGATGGTTGTAAGTTGCCCTATGTGGGTACCAGGAGCTGGACTATGGGCCTCTCAAGAACTGGGTGTGCTCTTAACTACTTAAGTCTTGCAGTCATATCTAAGATTTAAAAAATGGCTGTATATAGTGGGACTCACCTAAAATTCAACATTTGAACTTAGGAGGACTGTCATAGGTTTGAGAATAACCTGGGCTGTAGAGTAAGACTCCTGTCTCAATAGATCAATAAATAAAATTCAAGAAATAAATATTCAAATATGTGCTAATACCTATATTGTAGGACTCATAACTGTATATTTCTAAATTATTTAATTGAGTAAGTGCCAATGAATTTAGCTTTTTCAAGTACTGAATGATTTTTTTTTTTTTTTTTTGGTGAACTTCTGTATAATAAGAACTATGTAATCATTTCAGATAGTTTGATGTGAAAATGTTACCTAATTCTGTGTAATAAACATTTAGAAAATAGAGAAGATTGATATTTTACTTCCATTAAGGAAATGTTTATAGTAGTCACTGTAAACCTAGAAAGAAGCAACTCAAAGTTGGTCTATGAACTCTGCATTAGCTGTGTTAGCCATTTTGTGAGCAATTCTAATATTTCTACTTTAGAGGGAAGGACCCACAACTTCTCAGAAAGTAGTCACTTGTGTCAGATCTGAGTGACTCCACAGTTGTGTGTGTGTGTGTGTGTGTGCTTTTGATATTATGTATATCGAGAAAGAACAGTGACTCTAACATTTGCCTATATCCAAAAAGACTGTCAAAAAATGTGCTTCAGAAATGTGACCACACTACACAATTTTTTAAAGCAACATAAAGAGTGCATATTCTGTTTGTTTATTTGAGTCTAGTTTTAAGCATTGCTAGTATTTGCTATGTAGCTGAGGATGACTTTGAATTCCTGGTCCTCCTGCCTCCCCTTTCCCAAGTACTGAATTACACTCCAGAACTAAGATGATGTGAATGGGTGGGATGCTCTTCTTTGGACCCTTGAGCTACCTTGCTGTCTTCAGATAGAGTGCATTTGCCTTTAGAGGGCTGGGCTCAAGTGTTCCCTCTGTTGCTTCTGAGGACTCCGCTTGGAGACAAACACTTCTGCCTGACCTTTGCTTCTGTTTCACTGTCTCATTTTCCTGGAAGGGAAATCACAAAAGGGGGTTCTGCAATGGTTTCTGTGCATGAGGATTTTGATAAGTCTCTGGTGCTTGTAGTAATATAAGTTGCCTCTACATGTACATGTTATGTACCCTACATTTTAGATGTTAACATGTATTTAAATACTTAGTTCTTGGTTTTATTTATTTATGGGTCTTGTGAGACACAGCCTTGGTCTATAAAGCATACACACACACACACACACACACACACACACACACACACACACATTATTTATAATAATTAGGATAGTTTACAATGACCCACTGGGCTTTCGAGGTGCCAGAAATACTCCATTCTGTTTGGCTGTAACTAGGTGTAGTAAATCTGTTAAAAAAAAAAAAAAAAAAAAAAGGGAAAATCAAACTGTTGTTGATGTTATAGAGACCCATGCAATATTTTAGTTGCAGGAAGATGGTCTGCAACAGTTGGTTGTCCATAGGATGGGTTATATCATAGAGGACTGACCTTGTCTCAAATGTCCATGGCTCTCTGATCCCTACGTAAAGCAAACAATGGAGTCAGCTCTTAGGAGATGGGTTTTCCCACTTTGTGTTTCTGTGCCTCTGTCATTGTAGTCATTAAATAAATAATATTATTTTAAAGAAAGTACCTTTTTCTTTAACTTATCATCTACCAACTTTTATTTATCTTTTCTTCATTGGATTCTAAATTCCTGAAATACTTTTATGCTTGAGGCTTTATGGAAGACACCTTGAAGAGAATGTAAATTTTCCCAGTCTCAGTACTATAATCTCTTTGGCAAGGTACAAATTGTTTCTATATGACTGTGGGATGCTTGGCATTAAAATATCTATAAGGTGAATATTAACAATAGAACTATATAAGCAGTGTGGTAGAAGCAAAAGACAGGGTAGTCAACTCTTTGGACATTGATAGTTTATGCTAAAATTCAATTGTTTTCTTCTCTTGACTTTCCCGGTAAGGTAACATTTCCTAACACTATCCTTTTTATTCCTGGGTGAATAGAAAACAAACCATAACTGAGATCTTGTGAGAACATGCCCAACCTTTAACTCCCTGTGCCAAGACAAAAACCAGTTGTGACAATTCTTATAATGTCTTTTCCAAATTTCCCAGATGGTGACTGAGCCTTCTATGTATGTATTTAATGAGCTCAGGCAACCTGGCCTAATAAATTAAAAGAATAGTCATTTCAGTTTCACAAATAAAACTGTCTTTGATTTGGTTTAGGTCCCACTATATACACAATCCATACTCAATAGTCAAAATCAATACCATAGTCATTGCCAAACTTCAGGTTCACTCCACCCAGCTTCAGGTCTGTTCTTGCCTGGATTCTAGACTTGTCTGATTCACAGATGTTCTGACTCTCACCTCAGTCTTCATTCATTCCAGTCTGAATTTAGCTGGGAAATTTCTCTTTGGAGTTTGCTGGTTAAATAGATTTTTTTTTTTCTGACTGCTAAGTACACGATATTTGTATGCCCGAAAAGATTTCTAGCTCAAAGCCCACACGCCTATGCCATGTGTGGCCCAGATAACATCAGAGTTTGGAATTTGCCAACGAGTACAGCTGGAGTAGGAGCCTTTGAAGCTTTGATTATCCCTAGTTTTCTATTGCCTCTAGCAGACAGGACTCACAAATGCAGCAGGCATTGAATGTAGGTCTCTGGCTCAGACAACCGTGCCCCACGTGTATCTGAGAAACCTTACTTTTTCATTCAACTCTCTGTAAACCTGAAGTTCGGGTGAGATTATTTCCATAGCCCTTCTGCCATACTTTTTGATTACTTTTAATCTATTAATAAACAGTATTAGGTTGAAATTCATGTCATTTTAATGTTATATTTTATGTTTGTTTATTTTTTTTGTGTATGCTTTTTCTTTTGTCTGTACACCATAAACATCCCTGGTACTTGTAGATACAAGAAGCCTGAAAAAGGCCACAAAAGATCCTGACACTGGATTTATAGATGGTTGAGAAACACCATGTAAATGGTAGGAATTGAACATACATCATCTGGAGGAGCAGCCAGTGCTGTTCATCATTGAGCCATCACTCCAGTCCTTGATGCTACTATGATGCTACCATCATAAAAACGTTCTATTTCACTTCATCAATTTATGGTATATTGTTCCAACAACCATAGCCATTGTTAGTTTTCTTAACAATGACTACTTCAGTAATCATAATAGTCGATGTGATCCACTTCTGTGAGTGTGGTTTATTGTTGCCTCCTACTACTGACTTCTTGTGTTCCAGTCAGTCTCTCTAAAGGTGGCAGTTCTCTCTTAAACTCTCTGGAAACTTACGCCAACTTTCTTCTGCTATTAATCACAGGGATGCTTACACATGCTGAGTGAAAGGTATGGTTGAATTATCTTTAAATATCGGCATTTTAGTAATTATGGAATAGCTTATTCCTTACTTTTCATATGTTCTAGAACTTAGATATTTTTTTTGCCTATTTTATTTGCATGTAAAATGCAATATAATTTTTCCCATTTAGATATTTATTTGAAGGCTTCATTGTGAGTGGAAATACTGTTATTTACTTAAGGAAGCAGGAAGTTCACATACCTACCTTTAGAATTGGAATCTGAAAACCTGCAAGCCGAGAGGAGATATGGTTCTAATGAGAAACTCGTTGGACAATATAGTATTTAAGAGAATTTTGAGTTAGTTAAAAGAAAGGGAGTGCTGATAGCCTGGTGACTTATTCAGCTTTCTACAGAAAGGATGAGATCCACTGTCACATAGATGGCTCTCAATAAATACAGTGACTCAATGGACAGAGGCCCCCAAAGCCTGAGCTCACTAGAGTTTGATTACATGTTCAGTTGTGTGTTTTTTACTCAGCAGTGGGGCTTTCATATCCTCTCACTTAATTAAATATCTGTCTTTTAATGTTAGCACCCCTGTTAACCCACCAAGGTTCTGGATGCTCTATAGAAAACATCTATTACGTAAACCTAGTGCAAATATCTCTTTACAGTAAACTAGGCCCCAGAATACTGTGGGTATTGAACATACTTAGCTGACAACAGTAGTGTTTTCACTGTTTAAAGCAATATCTGAAGAAGTTAAATTGGGAAGTGCAGGCACATCATTTTGATTTGTTACACCTACTTCATCAGGCTGAGACACTTACATGGGGGATTTAACTGGGATTTCACTGAACTTGTTAGTGCGCCCCATGGCTTTGGAATGAATCATGGCCTGGGTTTATGTAATAAGAGCTGCTAATTGGTCACACTAGATCACTGAGGGTAATTCACCATCTGAAATCCAGTTTTCTCATTCAGAAATTGGGGAGTAAGGCCATCTATATTTATCATATATTTAAATCTAAAAAGTCAATGCTGGTTGTTCAAGACAAACTAGTGTTTCAAACAAGATGTAGCTCTCCTATATCAAATAAATCTCAAAATCATTAAAATCAACTCAAGGCAGCAGTGGGGTGTTAGAAGGAGCCTAGTAGGAAAAATGACATTTATACACGCACACGCACGCACGCGCGCACACACACACCACCACTTGCACTCGTGCACATGTACACACACCACCATCACCAAGTCATTGAACAACCACACCAGGAGAAGGGAAAGAATGAGTGTGGAGGAAAAATTTAATATAATGTAATAAACTCCAATCAGGGAAATGATCAGCAAGCAACTAAAATTTTATTTGCCATGGATTGGAAAAAAAAATTCTTGTGAGGGCTGAATGTGGTGTTTTATTGTACTTAGTGCCTCTAATGAAATCTAAGATCCCTAAGTGGTTGTGTGAAAACCCAAGAGCTCAGTGCAGCATCTCAAGTCAAGTAGACTCTGTTTGGCAAAACTGACTTCAAAGAAAAGGAGCAGACCTCTATAAAAGGCTAAAATCATTTCTTAGGAATCAAACAGCCCATGCTCAAGAACTGTTTGATGCATCAAGTGTAAATAAATGAAAAGCATATGGATTAAAGTTTGCATGAAACTGGTGAGAAGAGGAGTGTTGGTCAAAGTCTTCTTTTAGAGTTTTTGTGAATTAGAAATCTTTGGAAAATTGTTCAAGATGTTTGAATGATCATCCTGTAACGCATTTGTATATATTCTCGCTTGCTATAAGCATCCTGAAGCCTTTAATTCCCTTTCCCTATCACCTCTGGATCAAGTTCAATTCAATTTTCTCCCAGCTGTTGTCTGTTCTGTCTGGTGTGCTGACTGACTCTTTACTCTTTCTGTTTTGTGAAATGTGTTTGCTGGCTTGACAATTTTGAGGGGGAAATGACCAAAAGAGTTCAACTGCTAAATATTTAAAAATATTTGTCATCACTGTTTAAATCTCACTCCACAAACTGTCTTTGTTTGTCAGAGCATTTAAGGTGGAGGGAAGTTCAGGTAAGATCAAATTGGGTGGTAAGGTTGATAAAATAGAATGAGATAGAAACAATATTCCATGGGAAGTACACTATTTGTACAGTAACAGTGGCTTGAATATTTAATGGAGAGAATGGTAATATAGATATAAAATGTTTAAAAGAAACTGTCATTTAAATATCAGAGTACATAATACAAGAAGATAACAGAAGTTGAAACCTGTGTAAGCTCTTAGAATTCTGTCTCTGTCTCTCTGTCTCTGTGTCTCTGTCTCTCTCTCTATCTATCTCTATCTCAATCTCTCTCTCACACACACACATACACAAAGAGAGACATACACACAATCAATTGCTTAGTAATTTATATCTATTATCTACAAAAGAAAAGGTAAATGATATGATCAAAACAATCTTAGCATTTTATTAGTCTTGGACATCAGGATTTGGCAATGTACATACTTGAATGTAAAGGCTAGTATCCTCTTGGCTCACTTTATTGTATGTTGTCATAAGGAACATGGATGGAATGAGTCGTATACGTATGCTAACAATACGTCATGATGAAAAGTAGTTTGTGGATAGCTCAGGTACATAGTTCAGTTTATTCTGTGCTAGCTCCCATTGTGCCTAAGGATTCAAATGGTACATGACGTCAATACTTTAGTTTCTCAGGCTAATCAGCTCCAAGTGGCCTCCCCAACAAATAAACCACCATTATACCACAGTAAAGAGAGAGAGAGAGAGATGCCAAAATTGGAGAGATTTGATTTAAATTGCGTGAAGGGCATCAATCATGCAATCATATTGAAGGGTTTTATAAATCGATATGTCTGCCATGCTACTGTAACCTGAGCTCTTATCAGTTGCTGCCCAATGCCTCATGGAGTTTTGGAAGGTTTTTATTGTGGGGCTTGATTTGCTGATAATGGGCTCTGTAATGTACTCTTTATTATGAATGAATTTTAAATTAATTCTATTTTCTTATAATCCCATGCTTTTCATCTGGCATAGAACATTAAGAGTGACCACTGGCACTAGCCGATATGTGTAGAATCTAATTCTACACATGAATTAGAATCCACAGAGAACCAATGTTGCAGATCCACTGAGATGGCAGTGGCTGAGTGTGGACTCCTGAGTCTATATATTGAAGAAGTATAACAAAATGAAGGAATTGGTAGTCTGGTCATCAGCTTGTGGCTGATAAATGCTCACACTGTGCTAAGCACAAGTGTGTGGGAGACAAGTATGTCACACAACTGGACAAGTCACACACAGACCTCTAGGGCAATTTGTTGGGCACCTGGAGATTCACAACTCTCTAGAGGGTTAGGGAGAACCTTGAGAGGCTCTTTCTCTATAACAACTTGACACTCCTTCCTTAAGGTTCATGGATCATAAGCCAGTCTGTATCTCCTGGGATAAAGTATATAAGGAAGAATGCAAGACTAGCAATCAGAGTCCATTAAATTCCCTCTGAGAAGATTCAGTCCTCAGAAGCACAGAAAGATTCACCTCAGAAGGTAACTAACAGAGACTTTGGATGTAGTTCAGACTATCTACACCAATAGTAGACAGTGTGCTAGTGACAATTCCTAACTCTTATAATTACCCAAGATGAGTGTACTTTTTTTTTTCAGTTCATTTTAGACCTGGAAAAGTCAAGCACACTGTGTTTGCTTAACTCTTACATGGCAAAGCATCTCCTAAGCAGCAAAGCCAAGACTCCAAACTACAAAACATGGCTCTGGTTTGTGAGCTTCAAAGTTACACAACACATTACATTCATGTTATTACATAAACTACAAAAGAAATTTTCTTCGTGAGTAAAGCAAGGTTTCAGTAGTAAAAAACAGATAAAGTATTCATAAATGAATTGCATATTTCTACAAGGGGCTATATAACCCTTCAAAGACATTTGGTAAGGGTTGAAGAGATGTTTCCATTGTTGGTTTCCAGGATCTATGATAAACAGTCCACAACTGCCTGCACCTGCACCTACAGGGAATGTGACCTCTTCTGGCTTCCACAGGTACCTGCATATTTGTTCACAAACATATATATGTGTACATACATACAGACATACTTAGAAATAAAATCATTTTGTATGTGTGGAAATGGATAAAACTATGTAAATCAGAAAACTGTGTGCTATTTGGTTGAAACAGAAACTAAATATCATATTGATGGAAAGTTAGGTTTGTAATTTTTAATAGATAGTCTATAAAGAACAGTGGATTTTAAACTCAAAAGACATACTAATGACTCAAACCAGTGAGTGGAAGCACACTGATACACGCAGCCAAAGCTGGTAGAGACTAAAGATGACTTTTGGAAGCCAGAGACTTCCTTCATGGTGACAATTAGGACATTTATAGAGGAGAATGCCAAACACTGCAAATCAGAATTTAAAGCAATTGAGGCGATGATTTGGTAAAATTTTCCAGAGATCTAAGAAGCATTTGAATCCTCAGATGAAGCAGCATTTTGTGATATTAAAAAGTTTAACAAAAACATAACCTATCTTTCAGAGAATTAATTATGTAGTATTAAAACACAGAGGAAAACAGTGTGTAGCTTATCCACAGTAAAAGGAGAAATATTAATCACTTTAAGATATAAATAAGTTATTTTAAGATATAGTTCACCAAAAAAAAAAAATTAGGATCATATGACAAAGAAAGAGTTGTATAACAAGGAGTAATTCTAAATCAGGGACAAGATATTGAGGTAATTTTGTAAGGCTGCCTGTAAAATGGAGACATTTTCAAATCTAGAGGATTTGCATAATATGTTCCTTAATATGAATAAACTAAAAGGCATGGGCTTCTAGCAAGAACAGCAAGTGAGCCCATCAAACAAGAATATCTCAAGAAATCAAAGTCAATGCATGCAATTAAATACAGTAAAATTCTGATTGATGCAATTAACTGAGTTGTGTTGAACAGAATTCAAGAAGGTTAGACACTTATCATACAGTAAGAGAATGGAGAAGGTGACTTTATTTGTCAAACATTTAAGACTAGCTGTTAGATTCCAAAACTTCCTCTAGCTTCAACTCCAGAAAAGAACAAGAAATAGAAAATAATTTATCCAACAGAAGAAAAAACATATGTAACCAATGACAGTGAAAAAAAAAAGTAGTTAGGTTGGCCAGTCCAAAACTATAAAAATCTAGCCTGGACTTTAAAAATGCTTTAAACAGTATAGCTCCCTGGAATTTTTAAAAAGAGACATGGCCACTACAGAACTACTCAAAATAAACGAGATAAAATAAATGGAAGAGTAACAACAGAGAAATGCTGTTGAGAAATACACATAAGCTGTAGTCACTATTAGTAACAGCAGATTGAAAATTAAATGTGAAATATGAAGGCAAAGAAAAAATACCAAGTAGAAATATGAACTCGTGTGTATCTAATAATGCCTCATGTACCCACAGCAAAATCTTCCAGAATTGGGAAGTGTAAAACACAGTCTTGTAAATCAGCTAAATGTTAGTACTATTTACATTTCAAATGAGAGTTAAGCATCATGACCACTGTTCTGCCCTTGAGGAGTCTCCTACAGCCTTTGTCTGGTGCTCCTCCAGAGTCTCCCAGTGGAAGGGACTTTACGTAGTAGACCTGATTATCCTTCGACACCTGTCATGGTCGTTTATACCGTCCAGTTTGGTTATAAGATGCTCCCACAACCTCACACTCTCCCTACGCTGTGAAGCTACTACTACTACTGCATCAGCAGCTACATCTGTTTTCCTCCTTCCACCGATGAAGGTCAAAAAGGGACTATGCCTTAAGGACACTTTAATACCAGGTGATGGAACACCATCCAAAAGAACAAATCCTCTTCCTGGCTCTCTCGAGATGCTTGCGGATTGTGTCCCAACACCTCATGTAACTGTCCCATAGATTCTTCTAAAGTTATCAATATTTGTTTCTTTTAGTTTTTTTTTCTTTCAACTTGAGTGTGTGTGCGCAAGTGCATGCTAGGCACGCATGGGTGTCCATGGAGGCCATTAGAACTCCTGGAGCTGCAATTATAGGCGGTTGTGAAACACCCCTCATGGCTGCTGAGAACTGTCCTTAATTTCTCTGGAAGAGAAGCAAATATCCTTAACTACTGAGCCGTCTCTCCAGCCCCAAAGTGCTAAAGTTTCATTTTTAGTAACATCGCCTTTTATCTTACCATGTTATTTTTCCCTCTTGTTTTTAGTAATATAATATGTAATGGATACTAAAATGAACCCACTAAGTTTATCTTCATGATAAAAATTCAGCATACAATCAAATAATTCCCTCTGTATTGATAACATGTGACCATATCAGAGTAAGTATTTATAAGTGGCCTTAGTATAATTTACTTATCAAAATTTATTTGTCATATTGGTATACATGAATTTAGTATAATATTACTGAAGGTTGGCGGCATGAGACAGGGTCAAAATACAGAATCATTATTGTTGCCCTCCAACTGGAATAAAGGCAATGAAGTCTCCAAAGACAAGATCCTAGTGTCCTCTCTGTCCCATGTCAGTATAAAATAGGGATGAAATAGATCAAAAATGGAAGAAAATAAGATGATCTGTAGGCTACAGCAATTCATAGGGATAGAAGTTGATCATGGCTCCCTTTTCTGTTTTATAGGCATTGTGTCTGTGCCTGTTACATAACCACGCCCGAGTAGGACAGCTGACCTTCAAACACAAATACGATTAAAGCTGAACAAATCGAGTAATTACAACAAAAACATGGCTTGACAAGCAACCTTTAGACAGAATTATAGTTCTGTATACACACTACACATTCAGTTAAAGAGGTTTGCTTAATGCCTTTACCTGAGATTTTTAAGATGCCAACTATCATCTTCCTTGACTTGGGTTATGAGGAAAAGAAAATCTTCAGCAGACTTGTGAAGAATTTTTACATTCCTTAAACATGGAAAGGATTCTGTTTGGAGCCTGGGTTTTAAAATTTTGAAATATTTTTTATTGTATACATCTTGACATGTTTATTCAGGTTTCATTGTAATGTGCTAATATCTATAATTATTACTTACTATTTTTTATTAAGCATTTAAAACTTTGTCTTATGTGAACATGATACTATGTTTAATGCATTTACTCTATTAGACTCCTCTGTAAACCAATGGTGAACTTATTGTTGATGAAATAAGAATCACATTTGCATACTGCTACTATAAAAGTCTGTGTCACCCTCATTTTATGGCATTTTTATAAAAATAATCCCATAACAAATGAGACAATCAAAACTGGCCTGAATTTTATTTCACTCTGTTTAATATTTCATTTTTTTCTTCTCCTTGAAAATACATAATAGGGAAGATATATAGTTAAAGTTTTGCTTTGACATTTTGAGGTAATATTAATACAAAAAAATAAAGTCAAGTAATCTTTTTTTCTTATTGCATTTGAAGAGAATTTATTTTAATATTTGTCCTTATTTATAATTATTTTACATACATATATACAGGTGGTGTGTGTGTGTGTGTGTGTGTGTGTGTGTGTGTGTGTGATGTCCATGGAGACCAGGAAAGCCTGTCAGATTCCCTGAAGGTTAAGCTATAGGTATTTGTATGTTACCTGGTAGTAAAGGTAGAAATCAAACTTGGGCTCCTTGCAAGAGAAGGAAGTGCACTCAACCCCTGAGCCACCTCCCCAGACCCAGAGATGAAATTCTTAATACTGTCTGAATTCTGTTGTTAAAAGTAGACATTTTTGAAACTCACTGTAAATTCCTACAGACTGTTGCTATAATGTTGCAGAGACAAGCACAAGAATGTTTTTCCCAAGCACAGATAATCCAGTTTGAGAACATAGTGATAGACAATATGAATTAACATTGTATGGACCTAATAAGTTATTAATGTTTAAGAGAGAAGAAGCTCCAGATTTTTGAAACACTAAAACATTACTATGCTCCCAAATTTGATGGATAGTGTAAGAACTACTATTAAAGAATAAAGTTTCCTTACTCTTTTTGTGTGTGTGTGATTAACAGAGATCTTGTCATTTGAATTTCCTTGATACGTTCCTATTTTGTGTTTCTTACATAATCAAGGTGGTATCTGTTGGCAACTTTAAAGTTATTCATTAGTTACTTCACAGAACTTGTCTTACTAATTTGATTACTAGCTACTTTTAAGTCAAATCCATTTCTAATTTTTTTTCTAAAAAATTCCAGTTAACATACATGAACCGCCCGTATTTATGGCATAGAGGATGTTAACCCCATTCATACATATAACATGTAATGGGCCAAATTAGATACTTAGCATTACTGTCTCAAACATTTACTCTCTCTGATTGATAGGAGCTGCCAATTTAATCATTTTCTGGTTATTTATAAGGCATGTAATAACTTGTAATTGTATAGCTCTTTATGTGGTTGTGTTATTTTTGAACTTCTGTGTCTTCCTTCTCTCAGAATCTTCCCATGGTTCAGAGGATGTGGACACTGTGGTTCCTGGTCCAGTACTGTTCCTTATGAATTCTGCTATTCTGAACAAATCATGACCCACTGCATGTGTTAGAGCTTCATTGCTAACACACAGGTGGTGTTGCTTCTTCAATCCGTTATACTTGTTGCTACTGGGGGAAAGCCATGATTGCCAGCTGTGCCTATCCGATAACATGTGAACAATTCTGTACAAAGAAGATTTTAATCAAGGGCTACTCAAAAATTATTTTCCCCTTAGGCAGTTACGAATCTTAGACATCAGTGCTTTCCTTTTATAAGCTGCAGCTATACAGTGGAGTTGAAGAAATTCAGTTGTATCCCAGGTATCACTGTCCATTCTGGTTAGTGTGAATATACGCATCTGCTGTTTATATGTGAGCATAGAACTGTGATGTGCTATTAATCAAAATTAAATTACACAACATTTTTTTCCTAACATGTTTTAATTATACAATGAATGCCTCAAAATACTTCTTTAAGACTACATTACTCTCCCATGAAGTCTTACTGGTGTGGCTGCCTGAACAAGATCTTAACGAGGACCACACCAATGGACAAGGTAACATGAGAGGAGAACGTCTCACGGGGTCTCATACCAAGACAAACAATGAAAGTGGAAAAATGTCTTCCCGAGAGAACAGCCCCACGTTGGTTATTTAATACCAAATAGTCAGTCTTGAAAAAAAATATACATGTATGTAACCTTATGTGGACTGAATAGGTCTCATCTAAATATCTAGAAATATATATTTGTGTATCTATCTCTGTCTATCATCTATAGTTAAGAAAATAGATAATGAAGGACATGACTTTGAAAGAGACACAAAGAGGATGTGTGGGAATGATTGGAGGGAGAGAAGGGACGGTAGAAAATGATTGTTTCTTAATTTCAAAGAACTGAAACGATATTTTTAAAAGATTATATCACACTATATATCAAATATTGTCACCTTATTAATTTCTTGAGGTTTCTTGTTTATTAAAGACATAGAATTAAGAAACTGAAATCAAAAGGGTATGTTCTAAAATTGTGGGAGACTTTCAACACTATCTGGTCTTTTCATAGGAGATGAAACTGAAGGCTAGTGGGTTGTAGTTACTCGTGAGCTATATAGGCTTCTCACAGACTATTTTTCATAATTATTTTCTCTGCTCCGAGAAAGTTCTTAATGTCAGGCTAACTGACAGAAAATTATTTTAGGTGGATGTAAGAAAGGAATCCTTCTGTATCTACACTGCACATCAGACGTTTTAATGCAGAGAACTGCAGGAGAAGGTTCAGGACTCATTGCTGCATCCCAGCAGGCAGATCCTAGAAGTGCCTCTATCCTGTGCTGACATCCCCTGTAAACCTGCCCCATCACTCCGCTAAGGGTTAGTGTGTGAAAAATCACCAGTGTCAGAAATGTAAAAATAATTATGCCCACCTTGGTCTTTTCTATTTAATAATTTGGGCCATGGATTAATAACCTTTGTTTTGCCTACTGTGCAATCATAAATTACTTTTATAGATCAAGGAAACTTGAACTTTCAAAAGTGCTGTTTTAGCTTAAAAATGCTATAATTTAGATATTCTATTTATATAAGAAGAAACTAGTGTCAGATATAGTAAGCACTTTTTAAAATTCCCTCATTCAAATTATTGCCCCAGCATGGGGTTCCTGCTCTCAGAATAGCAGGAAATGTTTTGAAGGCCACTTGAACACATACTGTGAATTAAATAAACATGAAAGGCATCTGGACTGTCAAGGTAACATAGGGGGCTTACAGACTGGTCATCGCATCCTTTGGCCATCAAATGTACTTTCACTGTAGGATATTTTTTAGATCCCTTAAATCAAGATCAACACTATGTTATGATGTTTGGCAAGTTAAATAATCATACTGTTTTATATTCCACAGGAAAAGGTTAGTATGCTTTCAAATATCGTTTTAATGGTGACCTCAGATAAGCATTCTTGGATATAATTTGTCTAGCTTGTCAGCCTCTAAAAAACAAACTTGAAAGCCTATGAAAAAAATGTCTACTACTTAAACCACTATTCATAGCTACAGTGCTATTGGTATTGGTTGCTACTTAATAATGTAGTATAATGATGGCTTTACTTAGCTTGCTTTAAGTGTGGCTGACTTTAATCTTTGATACTACTTCACCATCACAAAACCATTTCTGTATTTAAAAGCAACTTCATGTGCTAGACATTTAACACATTTCAGACTATTCTAATTAAAATGACTAAAGTGTAAGGGGTTAACTTGAAATTTTCTTGTTTTGATTTTTCTCAGATTATAAATGTGATATATCATTTTTCAGAAGATTTAAAAGCCTTTTTCAAAATAGTTAAAGCCTACGTCTATTTAGCAGTGTAACAGCATTGTTATTAGGTCCTATATCCTACCTCACCATAGGCTATTTGGCCCTGTTAACAGTGCCAAGTATGGGTGGAATACACTCCACAGCAAATCAGAAAGTGGGTGGAGAGTCACATGATATTCATGTCACTGTTGTACCCATGGGGATGTGTGCTTAAGGGAATTGGTGTTGTAGTTTGTGGGGTTCACAGCTGAGTAGAATTGATGATGGCTTCCCCCATTAGCATGCACATCTCAGTGCCTCTCTCAGTCCATTTCAGGGAAGCTTCTACTTGCAATAACTGGCTAGTAACACAAAGTTTCTCAGCTATTCAACATAGGGAGAATAAGAATTCTCAACCCCACATGAAGTGTACATATCACAGTCTTCCCCCACAAGGCTACAGGATCTTCATGGAAAGGTTGTAAGAGCCAGAGCTTGTGTTTGACTTCATGGAAATAGTGTTCTGAACACAACAGGGCAGTTGTGTATGGAAATTCACAGTGATTATGAGAGCGTGCGTAAAGCCAGCGCAAACTGGAGAAAGATAAAATCCCAATATTAATATGGAGGATGGGCAAACACAAACAATAAAACCAACAAAACAACACACTGCTAACTGAGAATTTTTGGTTGTTTGCTAGCTTCTGGGTGAAGAAAGTCAGATTTCCTTCATGAGGAGACCTTTTCTAGGTTGCTCATGGTTAAAGTGGTCTTCTCCCAGAGTTGTTGGCAATAAGGACTAGACTCAATGGTACAAAAGCAAACAAACAAACCATGTAAGTTGGGTGAGTAGAGAGATGAGAGTAGAAGAGGATAGATCCTGGCGAAGAAGAGGTGATTATGATCAAAATGCATTATAGAAAATTCTCAAAGAATAATAAATATGTTGTTAAAAATAATTAAAGCCATTTTCTGCAGAGCCTCACAAATATTCCTGCAAAGCAAGTAAGTTCTGTGTTTTGCTGATTTCATTTTGCTAGGAGGGAAAAGGCATTGACAGAGGTCAAGAGATTTTTGTCAATAATTAATCATGAAGTGTGTAAAAATAATTTAAGAAAGCCAATCTTCTGTCAAGACTACTGCTTCGTTGTGTGCTCTCGCTCTCTGTGCCTCTGTCTGTCTCTGTCTCTTTCTCTCTGTCTCTCTCACATACATATACACCAAAAAGCTGACCAATTCTGTATCCTCTGGCATGCTGTGTGTCTGCTCTTTGAGGGAGGGTTGGAAGTCACAATGCTCTGTTCCCACCTCCTTAGTGCTGGAATTATAGCTGTCTACCTCCCCATTCGGCTTGGTATTT
Organism: Mastomys natalensis; assembly: GCA_021653895.1. Classification (NCBI taxonomy): domain Eukaryota; kingdom Metazoa; phylum Chordata; class Mammalia; order Rodentia; family Muridae; genus Mastomys; species Mastomys natalensis. The sequence continues at coordinate 805,231 of JAJTUV010000022.1, read as the reverse complement.
ATTACTTGTTTTTTCTAAATGATAAATAATTGTGGATTTTCTCACCAAAAATGAGAAAATAAAGAAAGAAGAAATGAAAGGAAAAGGGGAGAGAGGTAAAAAGAGAGGGGAAGTTAGGATAGAAATGAATGAGAAAGGTTGTCTGAATGTATCAACCTTCTGTGAACTCAGAAAGATTCTCAAATGATGCATTTTAAAAAGAAATGTGATGGCTAATTTTAGTCCCAACTGTAGGTTAAAGAATGCCCAGAGATCAGACAAAACTTGGGGTTTGTTCTTGCCGCTGTCGGATAAAGTAAAAAAGATCATATCCTCCAGTATGACTAGATTTCTCTACTCTGCTTATGATCATGGATAGAACGGAGGCAGAGACACATGGCTTTCCCCCAATGCTTACTATTAGAACTTCTCTTTAGGCTTCTGTTTACCTCTGGTGGCACTGCTTCTCAAGTCTTTGGATTTGGACACACTTTGGGTTTGAATCACACCAGTGCTTTCCTAAGTCTTAATTTACAGGCTGTATATTGTTAGACTTCTCAACTTTCATGGTCTGTGAGCCATTGGCTTATGTATGCAGTATACTATTTTCTTTCTTTCTTTCTTCCTTCCTTCCTTCCTTCCTCCCTCCCTTCTCTCTCTCTCTCTCTCTCTCTCTCTCTCTCTCTCTCTCTCTCTCTCTCTCTCTGTCTCTTTCTTCTTCCAAGAAGAAACCTGACCCCTTGCAGACAGCATCTGCAAGACTGTATCCTTGGCTTTCCCTACTCTTTCTAACTCAGGTCCTACAAAGAAGACCCTGTAGGTGTTGAAGAGGCAGGAATACACAGCATGCCACAAATTCCACAAGCTAAAGAAGCACAGGATCTTTGTTGTCATCAAGGATCCCACTGCTTTCTTGAGATGATTCTTTAGAAGACATGGAATTGAACTGTATTATGGTGTGTGTGTGTGTGTGTGTGTGTGTGTGTGTGTTGAAACACAATGGAGCCATACGGATTCTTGTCAGAAGGTTAGCTTTCTTAAATTATATTTTGCATACTTCATGATTAATTATTGACAAAAATCACTTGACCTGTGTCAATGCCTTTTCCTTTTCTCTTCTAGAGAAATAAATTTCTTTCTAATTACATGACAAAGAACTATGCTTGGAAGAGGAATGGTGATACTAGTTTTTAAGCCACCTCCTCTAGTCCTGCCTGTGGGATTGTGGGAAATAACTCACTCAACGACTGAGTGATAGCTCAGCTTGTAATGAGTTTGATGCTCAACCCAAGAGCCTGAGTCTGACTCTGGATGCCAAGATAAAAGGGAAGAGTCAACTCCTAAGAGGTGTCCTCTGAGCTTCAGGCATTGGTACACACAAAATACCCACACAAAAACACACACACAGTCGTACTCTCACACACAAGCACTCACATACCCAAACACTCCACTCTAGACACACACATACACACATTCACACACAAACACTCCAGACACACACACCCACACCCATACATCCCTACACTAACTTCCCTTAACAACAACAACTACTACTACTGCTACTACTGAGAAGACATTTATGCCAGAAAACCCTCACACAAAGCTTCACCATAAGAAGTGCTTGAAACACTATTGCTTGTGATACCATGTTCTTTGAAAAGATAGCTGATGAGAAATGGCAACAGGGAAACAAGATTTCCAAAATAGTCTCTCTAATAACCACAGCCTTCACCACTGCAGAAAGACACTGGTGTTAAGACTACAGCAGCACCAAGGAAACAAAAGTTTTCTAACTTTTCTTACATGTTGATGCCTTGGGAGTTCTTGGTTTTCTCTCTCTGATTTTGTGGCGAAAGAGGTCTGGAGATTGGCCAATAGCAGCATCTCTAACTGAGATATTGCAACATAGTTTCCTTGGGAAATAGTACTTGTTGATGTAGAACTTGCTTGCTCTGTTTGGTTCAGTGCAATGGAAACAAAAACATTATTGTTCGCTAATATGTTTGCAATTCTATTTTGGTCCACAGTTCCAAGAAATATATCTGAGCTGTCTTTGAATATAGTAGCTATTATGCTGAGATTTGTGCTTCTTCTAATTCAAAGCACCCCCTTCACAACATATTTTATGGCTGCCACACATAACACTTTCCAATTGTCGTCTAACTTTGTTTATAATGCATCACCTTAGAAGTCTGACCAAGTGCTATTTATTTGTTTCGTGCCTTGTTGTTTTGCGAGCTGGGTGGCTGGAAAGAAGTCATTAGCAGAGTGAATGCTGGGATATCATATCAGATGGGAAAAGGGACACCTAAGCTTGGTCTAGAAGAATCTGAAAGCCAATCATACAAATTAACCTTTTTTCTTGCAGCCTTTATCTGGGCCATTCAGCGTGAAATTAAGTTATGACCAACATAACATGACTATGCTTTGTCTCTGGATCCTAAAGTCCAACAAATACATCTTGTTTACAATAAGACCACCAGAATGAGTTTTATCTACCTTTAGAAACTTAGAACAGTTTTACCCCATCTTCACTTTTAGAGTAAATGATAACCTCGAGCTGTATACCAATGCATAATATCTCTAATAATGTGAGATTTATAGAATTTCTGAGAGAAATCTTTGTGATTTCTTTGCTCCCTTTTTCCATCAATAAATTTAATTTATTAAACAGCTATAGCTGCTTTTTAGCACATTTAGCCCCTGTTTGCATTGTAAACAGGAATATATGCTGTTATTTCCATGGACATATTAAACATTAGGACACTTAAACCACTTTTTCGCTTACTTCTTTATTTGTTTTTAAAATGCTGCCTTACCTTGTACCCAAGACTGGCCTGGAATGCAGTCTTCCAGTGTCTGCATCATCGTGTTGGGATTGCATGTGTGATCTTCTATAACAGCTTAAAATTCTATTTTGCTTGAGTTCTTTGTTCCCAAATTAAGACAGATACATTGATACAAAGGCCTCTCCTTCAGAAGGGGAAAGACACTTTCTGGAGAGGCCAGGACATGTTCAGATCTTATATTTCAATGCAATCTTAGCTATTTGAACAGTATAAGAGAAAGTCCAGCTCATTTACAGTGTAGGTGGAAACATTGACTTTCAGAAGTCTGGAGTGCTCAGGCTCTCCCAAGTGGCCAGTGTCCCTTATTTTACCTCTTGCTAATTCATATTGTAATATTAGCCTTGGGCTAAGGACATGACTCATGGTAAAGTTGGTGAAGGGCTTGCCATGCAAATGAAGGGACCTAAGTTCAGATTCTAAACACCCAAGTAGAAATATGGGCCTGGTGACAAACACCTAGTGTCAGCCCTGGGAAAGTTGAGACAAGAAGAAATCTGGGACTCACTAGTCGCCTTTCAAGCCAATTGGAGGACTCTAGATTCAGTAAGAGACACTGTGTCAAAAAATAAGGTGGGAGAGAGAGAGAGAGGGAGAGAGAGAGAGAGAGAGACTCTCTCAACCTGACTACTTCTGGCTCCATGTACACACACATACACACACACTTGAATACCTGAAAACACATGTATGTGCACATAGAAAACACATGCATATGTATTTAAAAAGCAGAGGAGATGATTTCTCTGTATGTTTGGTCACTGGGACATCTCTTCTCACACATGCACTTAGTGTACAGAGTGAGCACAACCATAGGTTATCCAACAGCCTACCCATGAGCCTTTGGACTCTTTGCCTAGAAACTCAATAATGGTAACCTTTATAGTCAGTAACATTCCCACCTCTAATGCAGTGTGGCTAGAATTGGTTCTGGTCACAGAACACTCTGGGGAGCCTGTTCTAATGGGATTAATTCCGCATGTCTGATGGATGAGTGTAATCCTGAAACAGAAAGGTAGTGTCCAGGTGAGTGTGGACTAGCTAAGAAATCTGTGAAAATCCCAGAGCACAAGGTTTCTCAGTGCTTGAAGCTGAGATTAATCTCTTTAAATACCTAAAATTCCTACTTTGTTTGATGTCTTTGAAGGAGATTTTAAGGATACATTCCCTTCATGTCCTTCTGGTTATGACTCACCACCCTGTGTCAAAAACCTCACAGGAGATTATGTCTACAGTTCTGTTAGTACAACACTTTACTTTATGTTGCAGAAATGTTTAATACTTTATATGCTTTCCAAAGTATAATTAAGTCAAGATTACAGTTAACCCCAGCCTTGTAGTCATGGTTAAGAATCCAAGGGATTGAATTTGTACTGTCTTCTGAAGCCCATGCTTTCATGTCAAGTGTGATTTGATGGGCAGCATGATATCATTCTGTCCCCAGTTCATTTTAAGACACTAAAACGTATTGCCTTTGCGCATTTTCCAGTGCTATTATGAAATTGCTTGTCTGGGAAAACGAAGAGCAAATGGAATATTTTTTCAGGTTAAGTCAGGTGACGACATGTTGTCAAAGATGACAGGCGTGGCAGTCCACTCTTCTGTTGTGCAGAATCCTGTTGTCAGACTGACTCAACCCTAACCCAACTGCAATGGAATTAGCAGGCTATGTGAGGAGAATCCCAGGAGTGACTGTGCAGAAACATAAGCAGCCAAGGAGCCAAGGCATGGACAAAGAAAGGTGTGCAAAACCGAAAAATGCCAACCAGGCGAAGCAGGATTGTGTTCTGCATAGTTGCCCCATGGTTTTGAGAGAGTTCTCCTTTATTGTGAGTCTACTATGAGTGGGTGTGACTCGTGGATGGTCCAGGCAAAGTATGCTAAATTAGATTGGCATAAGGACATATTTCTCAGAAATAGAGGTACACTATTTTGCATAATCATTAATGATTGGTTCATTTGTTGTATCACAACCCTGTATTCTATCTTAATTCCCCTGTTAAAGTCCTATGTATACACACATACATACATATAATATGCATATGTATATGCACATGCATATACACATACATAAATGCATATAAAATGTATGGAACTTTGAGGTTCCATCTTATACCAGTCAAAACTGCGAAGATCAAAATCTCAAGTAATAGCACATGCTGGTGAGGATGTGGAGCAAGAAGAACACTCCTTCCTCCATTGCTGGTGGGAGTGTAAACTTGTACAACCACTTTGGAAATCAAATTTGGCAGTTTCTTCATAAACTGGGAATAGTTCTACCTCAAGACCCAGCTATACCACTCCTGGTGAATTCCCCAACGATGCTCTACCATCCCACAGAGACACTTGGTCAACTATGCTCATAGCAGCTTTATTCATAATAGCCAGAAACTGGAAACAATCTAAATGTCCATCAACTAAAAAATGGATAAAGAAAATGTGGTACATCTACACAATGGAATAATATTCAGCTATTAAAAACAAGACCTCATGAATTTTGCATGCAAATGGATGGAACTTGAGAATATCATTCTGAATGAGATAACCCATTTCCAAAAAGACAGGCATGGTATGTACTCACTTATAAGAGGATATTAGCAATAAAACACAGGATTCCCATGCTACATTCCACAGACCCAAGAAGCGAAACAAGAAGGAAGGCACAAGCAAGGATGCTTGAATCTCACTTAGAAGGGAAATAAAATAGTCATGAGAGCCAGATAGAGGGAGGTACATGGGATGGAGAAGGGATGGAGAGAGGAATTGGGGGTTTCAGGATTGGGTATGAAGAGGAACAAGAGAGATGGTTAGGTGGTCATTAGAATGAATGGAAATCTGCAACTGACAGAATGAGGAGGTGGGATGGGATCTCTAGGATAAGTCAAAGACCTGGGATAAGCAATCTGCCCAAGAATCAGTGAGGGTAACCTTAGCTGTGACTTGGAAGCTTGGGGATATGGCAACTCAAGAAGCCTTCTCCTGTAGCCAAGCAGGAACCCCTGTGGAGTGATAGAAACACTAAACCATCCACAAAACTTTCAAATCAGAATTTATCATGTCTACAAAAAATGCAGGTATGGGGAATGGAGCAGAGACTGAGGTAATGACCAACCAAAAACCCTCCCAACTTGAGACCCATCCCATCAGCAAGCATCAATTCCTGACATTATTAATGATATTCTTTTATTCTTGCAGACAGGAGCCTAGCATGGCTGTCCTTTGAGAGAGTACACTCAGCAGCTGGCTCAGACAGATGCAGACACTCATAGCCAAACAGTGAATGAAGCCTGAAAAATCTTATGGAAGAACAGGAGGAAAGATTCTGGGACCCATAGGGGACAGGAACTCTACAGGAAAACAACGGAGTCAACTAACCTGTATTTTTGATGCTCTCCAAGTCTGAACCACCAAGCAAAGAACATACACAGGCTGGACCTAGGCCTCCCTGCACATATGTAGCAGATGTGCAGCTTGGTATTCATGTGGGTCCTGAACAACTGGAGCTAGGGCTTTCCCAAAGCTGTTGCCTGTATGTGGGATGTGTTCTTCCAGCTGGGCTGCCTTGTCTGGTCCCAGTGGGAGAGGAATCACCCAGCCTCCCAGAGACTGAACTACCAGGGTGTGGGGCATATCAAGGGGGCCCCAACCCACTCAGAGGAGAAGAGGGGAGATTGAGGAAGGATTGTGGGAGAGGGAACCAGGAGAAAGGCAGTGAGCAGGATGTAAAGTGAATAAGTAAAAAATTAAATTAAATTTACAAAGTCACATGTATACACACACACATATATACTAACATATACCAATACACCTACATATACACATATACATATGTGTGTGTGTATCATGTATACAATGTATAGATTGTACTAACCATGAATATTTGATATCAATTTTTTCCACACATCGGAAGTATAATGATCATTCTTTTAGGATCTTTTGTTTTGAGACTACGCTGGCTTTGAACTCACTATGTCACTGAAGATGATCTTGAACAGCAGATCCTTCTTCCTCTTTCTCCTAATTTCTGGGATTATCAGTGTGTAGTACCATGCTTGCCTTCTGTCTCAGAGTTTGAGATTCTGTAAATTAAGAACAAACTGTGCCTCTAGTTGAGGGAAGGTTCCTGATACCTAACTTATGCTTGTAGAATGCACTGGATCACAAATAAAGACATGGGTTATTTATCATTTCCCCTAAGTCAGTATACACATTTGATATTATTTCATTCCACCAAGGAACAGTGTGACATGTCCATGGGCATGTGCATACTTCACTATTGCAGAGCTTCAGAATACTGTCCCCAATATTAAAGTCAGTACCTGTGTGGAAAAGCACTCAATTAGCCATTGTCAATAAATCAAAACTATTATGCTGCTTTTAAGTCAACCTAGGATTGAGTGGACTTCCTTTATATGATATATCTCAAGAAAATAGACTGCTGGGCCTTCACAATTGTGTTTCTCAGTTACTAGTTTAAATGAGCTTATGTACCTATGCAGGATCAAAACTCATTTGTTTCCTGTTATTTTGGTCTCTTGAGATGGCAGATCTCTGGGTGTGGCTTCCAGCAATGGCTTCAGATGCCTCTACCATATGTCTCTTCTTTAAAATAAAATAAAGTAAATAAATCCTGCATTCAGTGGGCTATCCTATATAAACTTATTTAAAGGAAAATTATATTCTAAATTTGCACTAGAGATAGCAGATACACAGGGTCATGTGCTAATGAGGCCCATGGGATCCCCCAAATGCAATGGCTACAAATCCATCAAAGCAAGTCTATAAGATCATTGCAACAGCCAGCAAGGGGGAAAAGAAAGGAGACAGCTACCATTGCCTTCCTTGGAAAGGCATGGCTAAAGCATTGCTTATCCCCCACAATATATATGAGTGTATGCAGTACACATATGTACGTACATTCACATGGGTTTAGGCACATGTTATGGAGCCAGAGCATGATATTGGATGTCTTCCTAGTGTCCCTTTAATCACTGAGGCAAGGCATAGAGTGTGTTGATTGACCTAGGCTAGCTAGTAAGCTTGCCTGTGAGTGTGTTGTCTCTACCTCCCAAGAGCTGGGATCACAGACAGACTGATAAATTATTCAGATAGTATGTGTGGGTGTGTTGACGATTCAACTTCAGTCCTCATAGGTATATGGTGGTTGCTTTACCCATTGAACTATCCTCAGTCCCAGAGATTTCCTTCTTGCACAATCAATCCCCCATATGTAGAGATTTTAAAATCAGTAGTCCAATGAATTTCAGCAGACATGTCAATAATTTGCTGCCTGTGTCTGTGTGCGTGTGCGTGTGCGTGTGGTTGTGTGTTGGTAGCCAGTTCAAAGCAAAGCTTTGAGAGACCTCTACAAAGATACTCTCAACAGTGATGCCCAAGGGTTTTCGGTCCGTAAACTTCCAAGTGAGTCTCCATCCTTGATACCTCTTGCCCTGAGACGAACAGCATCTTGGGTGAGCAGCTGGTTTCCTCACTATTCAGCCTGCGTAAGCCATCCCAGGACTGTCCAGCCTCTAATTCCAAGAGGCAGTTTAACATATTCTCCTTAATATAAACATTCTGTAAATCCTTCTGGAGGACCCCGACTAACCCCTCTGAGTCAGCACTCACAATACACCAAGCACTGCTTTAAAGTTGTTCCAAATATATCATTTGTTGCTTTCAGGGTCTAGTTTAAGCAGTACAGTCATAAAATAGAAGAATATGATGAAGATTTCAAACATACAATAATGCTGCAAGAGAATGCCATCACATTCACAGCATGCATTTACGGCTGACACTTCAATGCTGTGATTTTTAATCGGTAGTGTTGATCCAATTATCCTTTAGCCCCATGGAGACTCTAGTGTCCTCTTAATATCAGTGTGGAGTCAGTGCAGCTCAAGGTCTGTTTTACGTCCTTATTTCGCTATGAAATTTCACAAAGAAGTGTGCTTTAACACACACTCACGATCTCAATGGATGCACACATGCCTGTTACTGTCATGTGCCCTGTCGTCACGTCTGAATTTCATACCATTGATTTCTTTGCTTATTCATAATATATATATAGACTATTACATAGCGTTGAGTGTATACAATGTGCATGTGTGTATGCAGCATGCGTGTGTATGTGTGAATTCATTAATGTAAAGCCTTCTTTAATTCTCTTAATATTTTGAGACTTTCATTTTAGGTACTAAATGATCATATCAACATTATTACATAAGTATGCTTATACTACTGCTTTAGAATAGCTATGCCATATGATTGCTTTACATTTAACTTTTTAAACTTCTAATTAGACTGAAAACACAGCTGTGTTAGTTCATTCTCTCATTAACAACACACTAGAACTCTAGGTCCATATCCTTGCGTACTTGTATTGTCAGTCATTTGAAAGTTAGTCACATTGGGTCAAATGACCGCATCTCTCACAGTGATGGTGACGCAGACATCAATGAGAACTGGACTACTTCAGTTTTCATGTATTTAAGGAACATTCATTGAATGTCCATGTAATCCATTCCAATGGTTTTAGCTTTTATTGATAAGGGGTAAAAGTTAAACATACATCTATTTATTAAACTAATATTATTTATTAGGCCTTTGCTTAATACTATTTTCAAGTATTTCCTTCTAATTATTATTATTCTAATTATTCTACAATTTTAGATTCTAAATTCTGTATTCTATATTCTGTATTCTAAGTATTCTAATAATTCTATAATTATTCTAATAAATAATACTGAATTATTTACCTATATTTCTCATCAGTTCCATTGAAAATTTGAAACTTATTTCTGATTAAATATAATTTTATTTATGCTTTTGTTCTTCAGAACTGTCTTTGATTCATTTGCTTTTGCCCAGTTTGAAGTCTTACTTTACATATTTTTCGAAAAGTGATTCATCCTCAACTACTATGTTTCATGATCTGCCTCAGATTAGTATTTTTTTTGTAGGGTGTCAGATATTAAGATTTTGGTTTCAACACAATGGGTAAAAACGGTGAACTTTTATCCACTTTGTTCTGGTGGTCACTTTGTAGAAAATAAATATGTAAATATGTCTATTTCTGGTTTCTTGACCCTCCTAGGTTAACTGAGCCTTTGATTTTTGGGCCTTTTCTATAGTTTCCTGGGCAGGAATTTCTGAAGTCATTTTCAAAACAGTCCTAGTCTGAATTTGCATATCACTTTTGAAATTAATCTGGATTCTGTACAAACCCTTATACAAGGGACAGAAGAGTATATTATGGAATTAGTTTCTTGCTTTTCCCCCAAATTTCACATGTTGCTATATAAATTCCTCTTTTCTAATCTTGATATTTTTGAGTATTATCTTCTAAATTTATGTGGAAATATGTATCCAAATAGTTTTATTTATTAGAGTCATATTGTAAGGAGATGCTAAATTCATTAGCTGATTCTTAAAGCTGCTTGAAAGGTTTCAGAGAATTCTCCAACTACACAATCATGCCTTTGGCAAGTAGGGAGTTCTGTTTCTTCCTTGGCCATTGTACAGACAGTGGCTTGCTTACATAGCTATTACAGGATTAGGATAGTTAATTAAACATTGCATAAAATAACAAAAAACCCTTTCCTTTCTTTGTTCCTTGTGTTTGTGGAATTCTGCATAATGGATAATGGTTACCTGTATTATTTATCTTTTATTAAATTGAAGAGATGCACTCCTATTCTCAATTCCTGAATTGAATATGATTGGCAATGTTTTGTTACACATTTTCTTACACTTAATGACTTGCTCATATGATTATTTCCTTTGTTGTGATAACAGGAATAGCTGCCTTAAGTTTGAACATTAAGTTGACCTTTAATTTCTGAAATAAACTCCATTTGTCCATGTCATACTATCAAGAATGTATTAAATTTCTGAATACTTAAAAAGTACATTACCAAGAGTATCAACTTGTGATTTTGTACTTGTACAATCACTTTTGAGCTTTGGTATTAGAATTATTCCTTTTTCATGATACAGTTAAGATGTCATTAACCTACTGCCATCTTGCTTAAGATTAGTATCCTTTAAACAGTTAACAATATTCACCAATGAATATATAGGCTATCTGTGTGCATAGATGTTTGTTTGTGTGTATGTGTGTGTGTATTGAGATATGTATTAGGATGTGTGTATTGTTACTAATGTATGTTAGGTTGTGTATGGGGGAAGGGTGTGCTGTTTTTTTAGGGTGGGTGTGTGTATGTTTTGGTTGTGTATACTGGGCTGTATTGTGTGAGGGTGAACATTGTGTATGTGGTACTATAGATGTCATTAAGTTTTTCATCATATCACTTTATAATTGTTTAATGTCAACAGGATTTTCATCTCTGATATTGGTTATTAGATTTTTAAAAAAAAATTTTAACAGTGTCTTAGGAATTTATCCATTTTGTTGATATTTTTAAAGATTAATTTTGGCTCTGTCCAATTTCTTTTTTATTTAGTTTTTTTAATTCAATTATGAATTTATTCATATTGTTTAGGATCTTCTTTGCTCTTTTCTCCTCTATATTGAAATGAAACAGAGTGGTTGGATTTTAGGTATCTTCTTGCAATAGGACCTTAAAACTACAGATTGACTTCTACACATTAGAATCCTGATGTTCCCATCTTAATGGATCTATTTTTTTAAAACAATAAGCAGCATCAGTATTTTTCTCACAGGTCATCCTGTTGAGTAAACTAGATTTGTATAGATATTAGCAACAATGATATGATCACCACATCTTTTCTTTCAGAGTGTTAGAGTCATTTGACTTTTGATTTAGATACATGATGTCTTTCTGTAGTTACATTGTATACTAGAGACAGAGGAAGTTGGATGTGTTGGTAGGTTGTCTTCCATAAATCTTCTCACTTTATTTAGTTTCAGTAGAGTAGGAATACAGAGGGTCATCCTGATAGTGAGTGTGTGGCTGGTGAGAGTCCTAGATACAGTGATTCATTCATTCATTCATTTATTCAATAACATTATTAATTATCTAGTATGACAGACAATGATGCTCAATATCAAATCATTAACTGTCTCAAATGTGCACTGCAGTTGTAAGGGGCTAAGAGAATATGGAGTCAAAGTCATTATAAGTAGTGCTTGCCAGATGACCCAGAGGGTAAGGGCTCTTGTGTTCAGGTTGGTGACCGGAATTCTATTTCTGCCACCGTGTTTGGAAGAAAGGGTCAGCTCTGGATAGCCACCTTTGAGCATATCACATGTATGTACATTCGCAAATAAATAAGTGTAAAAAAATCAAATAATTAAAAATCCATCAGTGCTGAACTTGTTGGTTTGTCACATATCTAATATAAAATGACAGAGTATATTCAGGACTTTTTCAGAACTTGTTGGAACTCCTGTGCTAATCCAAAGGCAAACTTCATTTTCAAAATTTTATGAAATTCAAGTGAGTAACCCAAATAGCAATTTTTAAAATCAAACATTCTAACAAAATGTAATCAAATATATGCTAATTTGATACATGCTGGGGAAAGACTGCAAAAACATTAAATATCTGTCTTTTGTGTGATTCAAGTATTACATTTCTACATGAGCAGAAAATTCTACATGTACAGTCAAAACAATGCAATTTCTAAGCCTTGAATCTGCATGGCGTGTTTCAGGCAGCTTATGTTGATTTGTATGGCTTACCAGCATGCACAATCCAAAGAGCATGTCTAGTATGCTCAAAACCTAGTTATAGTGAAGTCCCATGATGCACCACATGTGAGCATTACCAGAAACACCAGGGATTGAAAAATGCTTACTTGTCAATTAAGTTTTGGTCATTTCTAATTCTGAAACCTTTTATTGTTGCCAACTTTATGTCCTTACTCTCATTTAGTGGGCCTAACATGGGGCCATATCCCATGTGTTGAAGTATAATAAGATAGAGTCTTGAGGAAGCTGGGGACACGTATTTCAGTGCTTGAAAACTTGATTGTCGCTTTCTGGTATCTGTCTCCTCTCTGACACCTATGTCCTTCATTGATGCTTTCTTTAGGACACTTTCTGTATTGTACTGCAGACTGAGATTGTCCCAGGCTGATGCCTGCTCTGCCTCTTGAGTCTACTAAGTCCTAGAAGAAGCTAAAGAATTTGAGTGTGGTTGTGTGTGTGTGTGTTTTATGTGTATGTGGTAGATGGTGTATATATATATGTGTGTGGAGTGTGTGGTGTGGTGTGGTGGTATGTGTGTGAGAGAGTGAATGTTGTATGGTATGTCTGGTGTGTGTATGTTGTATGGTGTGTATGTGTGTGTGGTGTGTGTGGTATGGTGTATATGGTATGTGTATATGTGTGATGGTGTCTGTGTGTGTCTGTGTGTGTCTGTGTGTGGTGTGTGTATGTGTGTGAGTGTGTGGTGTGGTGGTGTGTGTGAGAGAGAGTGTATATGGTATGTATGGTGTGTATATGCTTTGTGTGTGTGTGTATGTGTGTGTAGTGTATATATGTGTGTGTGGTGTGTGTGTGGTGTGGTGGTGAGTGTGAGAGAGTGAATGTGCTATGTATGGTATGTGTATGTTGTATGGTGTATGTGTGTGTGATGGGTATGGTATGGTGTAGATGGTGTGTGTGTATATGTGATGGTGTGTGAGTGCATGTGTGTCTGTGGTTTGTGTATGTATGTGTATGTGTGTGTCCATGTCCTGGTGCCGGTGATTGCCTTGTTCAGCAAAGTTGTAATTTGGAAGGAAATGTGATTCCCAGTGTCTTTCATCTTTGAGATTCAGGGAAGAAGCAAGAGGGAATACAAAATAACAAGTAAGTTATGATTTAAGGAACAAAATTCCTACGAAGCTTCCTATTTTTTAAGAAAAACTTTAAGAGATAATATAATCTAGCGAGAAGGCTTGTGGGAACCGTTTTAAATCAAAACACTTAAAAATGCACAATAAAAATTTCTATCACATATACCAACAGCACCCATTTCACTACAATGTCTAAAAAGAAGTTTATTGTTTAATTAAAATTCATCCTTTTTCCCAATAATAATAGCTTTTAGAGGAGCCTCCAACATTTCATCCTTTTTCTAGTAGTTCCAATAAGATTCTTCTGAGGTTCCCCCTCTAAAGAAAAGGACTCACGGGTAATAGACAACGTGATACTGTCACTGAGGAAACTGCCTACGAAACATTTAGTTCTTCTGCAGCTCAAGGCCCTACAACACTGACTTTTCTGACTGTCCCTCAACACTCTGTCTGCTAAGGTGAGGGGAAGATCCCTAAACAGGAGCCATGAAGGGCTGGTCTTTACTAATGGAGGATTTACAATTGCAAGCCCTGTGGGCTGGAGAGATGGCTCACTGATGTGCTCTTGACTAGGATACAGGTTCAGTTCTTGCACCCACACATTGGGTCTCCACCATCGTTAGCTCTAGTTCCAGAGGATGTGATACCGTTTTCTGGTCTTTGGTTGCCAAGTATATTTGTGGTACAAATATTTACGTGCAAGAAAGGCATGCAAACAAACACACAATAATAAGTAAGTCTTTTAAAACAAAAAAATCTCAAGATTATGTAATCACTTATATGATCCATAGCAACAGAAAGATTGTTGATCTGCGTGTAATTGGGGCAAATCAACTTACATCTACCTGAAGAAGTATTTAATTTAAAAACTGGTTGCTATTTTTGAAAAAAAAAAAAAAAAGATTGTATCTGGGTGCCTCTGTGAGAAAGTGGGGCTATCTATGTAATGTTTACTATGTGTAGAGGTGACTAAAAATGATTCATGAATCATTGTATATATTCATATATAGTTAATTTTTAATGATATTATCCATGTACGTTCACATATATGTGGAGAGAGCAATTGGGAAAAGGACATTTTGATTTCAAATTCCATTACATAAAAATAATCATAGAGTGTTTTAAATTATTTCCCTTTTATCAGGGAATTGAAAAAGTATGAGGTCTAACCATGTAGCTTTGCATGGAGTTTTCTCTCTTCAGGGAAGGGCCATGCTACGAGCATATTCTGCTTTTCTTCCTTGTGGGGGGTGGGTGGGAAACATATCAGACACACTAAATCATCATTCATTTTAACCCAATTACTTTAGGTAAGTTTGTTTCCACAATTTTGCCATAGTGAACACTGTAATAAATGTCGTTGCCCGGAATACTTTGTCTGTATCGTTAATCATTTCATTAGGAGAGATACTTCAACTGAGAGGGATGCTGGGGACAGTGGGGACAATTGAGGCCACAGTTTTCTGAAGGTCTCAAAGGCTAGCACAGTGCCCTGCAGAAAAGTTCTATGAACTCATTTGCTCTCAAGCAGTGCTTGAGAACGCCCACCACACTACTCATGCTAACATAGAATATTATTAATCACATCTTCTTTAAACTCAAACTATTTTTACCACTCCATCCTTAATGATTTGTGATTCATCATAAATAAATCCTGTTTTATAACTTCATGTATATTTATAAAAAAGAGGTGACAGTCATTTCCTCCATTGTGTCTTTGAATTCCAAAGACTGAATAAACTGTTTCCAATTAATCCATGCAAAAAAAAAAAAAAGTCATCTTTGTCCCATGGTGTCCATTTTCAAGGCTGAAAGGAAGAAAGGGGGAAATTTTGGATACATGCTCTGTATTCTTCATCGTTTGAGGGTTTTGTAGTTTTATTGATAAGGAAATGGATCTCAGAAACATTAAGGTTCTCGTGACCATTGGCAGCAGTGCAATTTAACCTTAACTTTGCCTGTAAATTCTTACTACATAATCATAAATAAATAATTCTATTCTTATTTTAGTAATAAGAATTGGGATTTGTGGGCATCATTGACTTCTCAAAGAGTTGCCTTCTTGGAAATACGATAATGAGAAGAGAAACAAGCAGTTAATTCATTTCCTGAGCCTTTTCCCCATGTAGTTGAAAATTTTATATATGTATTTAAATAGTATCCACGCCTCTCTCTCCTTTTTCAACCGCTTCTGTGCTCCCCACAACTCTCAGCAAACTTCACAGAGAGTAACAGAGATATCTGCCAAATATTTAAAATACTATTACAAATTAAAAGGAGGAAGATGTTTACATTTTAGTGCACTGGAAACTGTAAATGATTTGAACTTGGTGAGGGACAGAGAAAGCTCGAAACATTACTTCCATCTCAGTGCAAAAGACTTAGTTTGAATTCTTCTCAGAATGTAAGCTGACATACCACAACAATGCTCAGGCCAGTCTTGATCATTAATGTCCACAAGTCACAGTAAAATCTGATATTACTAGATTCAAGTGAACTGAGTTGTTCATTAGGTTTCATACTAAAATTTCAGCCTGAATCAAAGAAGAAAGGGAGTTTTTTCTTCAAACATTACTAAAACTATTTATGGTTTTATATTATATTTTATATAATTACATATTATATGTGAACATACATACACACAACACACACACACACACACACACACACACACATATGGATGCTTAAGACTAAGTTTTACTTTATAACCCAGGCTAGCATCAAATTTACATCAATTACCCTGGCTCAACCTACTTTTCTTTTCGAATAAGAGAAATTTTATTTTATTTAATATGTTAAGTTGTATCTTTAATATCAGGATTGTGTGTGTGTGTGTGTGTGTGTGTGTGTGCATGTATGCTTGTGTGAGTGTGTAGGTATATGTTCTAATACATTGTTTTTATGCATTTGATTCTAATTCCATACATTAAAATGGAATACATTCACACATACACTCAAATACACAGAAATATATTATTCCCTTTGTACTTAATCACAGTACTGTAAACAAGCTGTAAACATGACACACACAAATACATAACATTTTGTATGAGATGAATCTAAATGTTGTGTTTTCAATTAAAAGACGTAATACATTTTACTGGAACACTAGCACAGGGTTTTCTTTTATAATTAACATGAATTAAAGATGAAATGGATAAAACATAGTCTGTAATAATAAAGTATAAATCCTACAAAGCAAGATACAAGCAATAAAATCTAAATACATTCATAAGTCACACTCATAAGTCAGGCAGAGGCCGGTGTGCTTCAGAAAGACCAGAGAAGAGCTGTCTGAAGTGTAAGAGAAAAGGTAACAGAGAAGTCTAAGCAGGAGTGGGCCCTTGCAAGTCACTTCCACTCTTCCTATAACTTGAAATATCCATAGGAAATATCAAAGGGAAAATGCTCCTTTCCCTTTCAACTCGTCAAATGACTATAAAGAGTCACTAAAATGAACAGACATGATTCAAAACTATTTGCACAACTTCTCAGTCAAGCCAACCAGGACATTATGGGAATCTAGAACACAACAGAAGTCAGGGCCCTTCTCTTGGGTGGTTCTGAACACCAGGGTGACTCTTCCACACTGAGGTTAGTCTGGCTGGTAGCAGGTTGTTCCTACTGAGCTGCTGATCTGCACCAGCCAAGTTCCACACTGTGGTTATTAGATAAAGCCTTTTGTTTAGAATGTGCTTAGCCAGTGTTGCGAAATGTATCTTCTAACCCTCAGAAGCCCCACATCCGTCTATGTGCAAGGCTAAGAACGCAGGATAGCAGGGAGAAAAAAAAGGTAGTCTTCTTTTTCTTTAGCCAAACTGTTACCAGTAACAGCTCCAAAATTATTATTTACCAGGTTTCTTGCCTTTCGCCCCCAGGTCATCCAAAGTATTAAAACACAGACTGAAGAACCCCCAAAGAAATGATAAATTCAAAGTCCTGTGCCTGAAGAGAAGCGCTGTCTGCTTAATTAACATGTCACTGCCTGGACCGCCAGGTGTCCCTTAGAAGTCACCTGTATGAGTATTGATCCATCTAAGCTGCATGCAGTCTGACAAGATAATGGAGATACCAGCTCTGGGCAAAAAAAAAAAAAAAAAAAAAAAAAAAAAAAATGTCTGAAGACTTGTTTACTTAAAGAGGAGGGTCTGGGATACAAGTTGGTACTCGTGGAAAGTTTCTAGTTTCTAGTGCGGTTATTTGTCATTAATTACTTAGATATATGAATGAGAAGCTACCAGAGATTTTCAAGCTCTCTTTACCTCCTACGTATAGAAAAAGTATTTAAATACAATAGGATTGACTTCAGAACTAGAGAGCTGTGTTCAGCTGTCTTTGTGGTAGCTTCCTTCATCATAAAGACACATAAATACACAAGCACATCTAAGCTAGAGATAAACGTATAGTCACACACACATGTGTACATTTAAATAGGTTTCCACTGGATCTATAAATGCATTAATGTTGTCACTGAATAGGAATGGCAGTTTCCTTCCTGTTGGATAGCTTCTAGAGAGAAACACAGCATACACTATGACGTACCCCCCCAATTGTCCTGTCTTAAAGATGCATAAGGGTGAAAATGACTTCATAACTGAGACAAAAGTGAGAGTAGGGATGAGAATCGGCTTTTGTTATTTAAACAAACATAAGGATACAGCCAGCAAGGTCCATTTCTCAAGAGAAGCCTACCAAGGTCTCAGTGCACTGGGGTAAACTCCTCTTGACACACACCAAACAAGACAGACCTCTGGAATTTTTACTCTATGCTTAAAGTATGCTTGCTTTCAATCACCTGGCAGAAATTCTCCAAAGAAAACAAAAATAGCGTAATTTCACATTTCCCAAGAAGAGGTGAAATCATGCTGACAGAATCTGTCAGGAACCACTGGATTGACTGGTAAGCAAATCCAAGGAGAAATGCAAACATCTGATGAACCAGGTATTAGAAAGATCTGGAGTGGGCACACATTTTGGCAATTAGCAGGATTTAATATAGAGCAGAGAAAGGACAATTTTGTGGATTCTGTCCCATCATGAAGAGAATATTGCCCTTCATTAATTTTTTAAAGTTTCATGATTTCTTAGGTTGAAGTCATTTTCATTTCTCTAGTGCTATGTAACAAATCATCCGTAAACTCGGTGGCTTAAAATAATTATGGCTTTAAGGTCTTGCATGATTCTCTGTGTTGTCATGGTTTAGCCTGGAAGACTTGTTTCCATGAGGTCACCTGACTCGATTCAAATACAAGATGGCTCTTGAGGTTGGTGGGCAGCTGAACTTGAAGATCTTAGGGTGGGATCTTCACAATGCTCTCTAATCCTCCTTGTCATTTAGATTTTTAAAGGCAGTAACCAGTTTCCAATAAGGGATATTCTAGTGAATGGGGATTGCTCAGGCTGCTGCTGCTATTTGCTTGTTAATATTCATATTCATAGAATAAGAAAAGGCATCGATTCTCTGGGAAGACACAATAGCATTTTAATCTGAGATTTCTCTTTATGCTTATCTCAAAAACAACTCCCAGAACAGGGCAGCAAAGGACAGAAGGTTAGAAAAATATATCCTTTGGCTATATGTAGATTCCTAAGGGTCCCATGTAGACTCTGAAGCTAAAGCTCATATAACGTTAGTCCAACCATAAGGACATGAGTCCGTTGTTCCCAGCCAGTCAGTTCTCAGCTGAGCTCTATTGTAGACAGAAGAGTACTGAGGGTTCTGGGCCTTCTGGAAATGTAAGTCAGTGCTAGTCTTCAGAGAATGAGATCCCGTTGAGTTTCTAGCAGGTAGCCCTTACTGATGAGCCTAAGAAGGAGAATTTCTAGAGAAAGGATTTGGAGAAAGGAAGGACTAAGGAGGATCTCTGCAGAGTGGAAATGGAGAGATTGTCAAGCAGCAAAAACACAGTTCCCTGACAAGTCCTTATGGAAAGCCATCTGAAGATGTGTTTGTTCCTCAAACACCAGCCAGATGACATAGTCTAAAGAAATACAAAGCTTTATATTTTGACATTTTAAATTCTTTCCTGTTTAAGAGAATGTAAATCATATAAATTAATGGTTTCAACAAAATGGACATTTAATCCATTATGTGGTGGAGTGATGAAATTGAAAGTAAGCCATTTTAGAAAGTTGATTTATATATATATCCACTGGAAAAGAATCAAAGATTTGCACATTTCAAAAATCTGGTAATGACATATCTCAGGCCAGGTTCATATTGTACAAAATGAGGAATTTTTTTTTAAATCAAGCTCTAATAATAAGATTCAGTATTTTAATTAATCTAAGTGTATACATTGTAACTGATGTTGATTCCTATTTTCTGGTATCCAACTTTATTTCCAAAATACAATGCAAGATAGCCAAGAGCTTTATAAATCACATTCACTGTGGCAATGGCTTCTTTTCTGCTTTACACAAAGATCTAGGAGCAACAGGACCTTGGACAAGAAGACTGACACATTTACCCTCAGATATTCCATTCATTTGATAGGAATAGTCTTCAAAGACTACATGATTTCATGCTTTTGTTTGCAAAATCAATTCTTTTGTGCTTCATTTAAGTCTATGATACTTGGCCGGTGGTCTAGGTCACAAAGATGTAATTGCTCATAGTATGTGCACCAACATATTGAATAAAACAAATTCTAATGTCTTCCAACACTTGTGGCTATATTTAATGTACTGATTGAAAGATACAGGTCTATTTACTTATGTAAACTTACAAACACACAGACAAGTTTGTGTTGATGAGTATATTTTGACATGATTAAGCACTGAAGGTATTTAATTCTTTCTTTTTCTCATCTC
Source organism: Mastomys natalensis (assembly GCA_021653895.1). Lineage (NCBI taxonomy): Eukaryota > Metazoa > Chordata > Mammalia > Rodentia > Muridae > Mastomys > Mastomys natalensis. Next base: position 784,829 of record JAJTUV010000022.1, on the reverse strand, counting down.
TGAATTAAACTTTTATCACGTCCCTGCTCAGTGGATCTGAGGAACCTTTATCTTTGACTATAATATCTTCAGCTACATATGTCATTTCTCCTAGAGAATGCCACCATGTGATTACAATTTTAGATAAGTATATTGATAATTATTTTGTTCATTAAGGGAATTCACCATCAGCTGATTTCAGTTTTCATGTAGACACTTGGCTATCAGATTTAAGGTAGGAAGGATACAAAGAAAAATGAGAAATAACCTGACCATGTGACCAAGTGTTTATTTGAGAACATATTATTGAGAACTCATTATCTCTTTCTAATTATCTATATATTATTATAATTTTTACTTAATAATCTTAAAACATTTAAAATGTTTTAAGTCAAGACACCTGCAGTGAAATCAAAATTAAAAAGTAAATCTTCGGCTAAGAGAGATTTCATTAACAGTGTGAAATGTCAACATTTCTAGAGTGAATTCTGTTGAATTCCATCTCTCTGAGAAGCTGATTAAAGGTTTCCACCCCTCTCCAGGTGTGGGCAGTGTGGGAGAAGGCGTGCGATGACAAGCTGATGGACCCTTTGATGCCAACAGCTTGTCAGTGTGTGGAACACTGTTCAGTCTCACATGGAAACTCTTGTTTTATCTCATCCGTGGAGGGAGCTGAGACCTGAAAGGCACAGAGATTGCCATGCATAGGCATGTTCATTAGAAACCAGCTTCATACAGCTAGCCTGAGATGAGAGGGAGCAGTGATAGAGGCATTGATTTGACACTGAGCACATAGATTCAACAATCTCTGGGCTTCTCTGGTTTTGTCAGAGAAAGACATGGGAATAAGACATACAGAGACAATGCCCCTGTTCTGCTGGTGTCTGGTGGCCTCATTTCTTCCTGCTGCTTCTGATCAAGTGACAAAGTAACTGCCCTCCTCTCCTATCGTTCTTAACACCCAGGAACATATTTCTTCTTGGACTTTTTTCTTTAAATGTTTATTATTTGTTAATGTGTGTGTGTGTGCACACACATTTGTGTGACAAGGAAGGAGTTTAAAGGTGAGAGGACAATTTCATGTTGATTCCAGAAATCAACCTCAGGTCATCAGGCTTGGCAACAGGTGTCGTTGTCTACTGTGCCATCTCCCTAGCCCAGAACTGATGGTTTTAAAATCAAAACATCAATACACTCTGAAAAACACTAAAGATGAGCTACATACTGTATCCCACATTCAGCCAAGATTCTATTCTTTGTGTAAAGATGAGCAAGCACACCCATGTCGTTAACATGACCACATTGTCTTTAACAAATTGTAAAAATACACATATACCAAAGAATTATTTTAAAGCAAATTTCCTTGTAATTTAATGTCAGCAAATGTTTAACTGTATCTATTTTTTATGTACCATATGTCTCAGCTCATATTAAATTCCTTGGATGAAAGGGGCTAAATGGAAAAAGTTTAACCAGCCCCACTCGAGATCAAGCACTGGATCATTACAGTCGTTTAGGGAGAGAGAAGGAAAAGGCCTCACTCACTGGGCAGCAGAACATACTTCTCCAACTGCAGATTGTCATATTTTTCATGGTCTTTCCTACAGAAACCCATGAACCAACTCTTCTTTGTTTCCACATCTCTATGGAAATGTCTGACAACTATGTAAGTCAATTTTAAATTACTCTGACTCCTGTGATAGAGTTTTCTATGGTTGTTAGCAATAGGTAAAATATAAAGACAACTAACTGTCCCTGAGTACTTACAGAAAAACAAAAACTAGAAAACCAAAAGAAAAAAATTTAACACCCCAGATATGGTGTAGCTCAACTCTCTGTGTAGCCTGTATAATTTGTGACTTCTGACCACTTCTTTTTTTTTTTTAAATGAAAGCTTTATTGAAACATAACTCATACTCTATAAAAATCTATACACTTGGAGCATACAGTATGCAAAATATCACCACCATATCTCTGTATACTCAGCATGTCTTAATATATTCACACATAGGAAAGTCACTACAGAGAATTCTAGAGCTTTTTATCATGTCGGGAGGAAACCCTATTTCTGCCCCTCACCTGTCAATCCATTTTTTCTAGACTTCCGAGATTATGAATTTTACTGGTTTGGATATTTCATATTTATGTGGTCATATAATATTGGTCTTTTTGTGAATGTCTTGTTTTGTTCAGCATGGTGTCTTAAAGGGTGATCTGCTGGGATATGTGTTAATGTTGTGTTCCCTGAGTTGAGTGACTAATATCTTGTTGTACGGATGCACAACACTTTATCTATCCACTTATCTGCTGGTAGACATTTGGATTTGTTAAGCATTTGGACTATTGTAATGCTAGAAGATTATTATATATCTTTTTATGCATTGCCATGTATTACCATGCCTCTTGACTGTATACCTGGGGGTGAAGTTTCTAGGTAACTGTCTGAAGAACTACTTGTCTTCTAGAACAACTGCTCTGGCAAGTTTACCTTTGCCAATCATTCCTGGTGCTAGTGCCTCTTTTCCTCTTGATGGGAAGCCAGGGAGAGTGGCATGATAGAGAGAGAGGTAAGGCTTTGAGATTTCAGACAAGCATGAAGTGTTTGTGGGATTTATATAGGGAGACTATCCCAATGCAGATATAACCCTGTCATTGACTTAGTGGGTAAATTCACACATGAACCTACTGAGTACACATTTTATGAACTTAGGGGATCTTTTTTCCTTAAAAACAAGAAGAAGTCAGAGAATGGGGAGAAGAAAGGGGAGGAAGAAGATGTGGAGGAGAAGGAGGAGGGGGAGAAGGAAGAGGAGAAATAGGAAACAAATACTGCTATCCCTTGTAAGACTTCTCAACAAATCTCTGAAGATAACAGAAATGGTGATAAGTTATCTTAAGAGACTACAACATAAAGTGGAATTCCCCCCATAGTTGAATGCTCCTTTTATAATTGACTTTAAAAACTTAATCCACTCCAACCTTTTTGTTGCTAAAATGGGAAGTAGTATAAATGATCACTAGTGGCCCACTCAATTGGCAGATGTCACAGTCCTTAGATGTCAAATCTCTAGCCCCACCCGGTACCCCCATATATTTATTGTATGTTCCAGAATTCAGAAGTACATACTTGGAATGCCATCACATGGGAATTGTTAGCCGCCATAAGGATTCTAGGATCCATCTTGGAACCAGGTATGGTGGTCTTAATTTGCTTGGCCAATGGGAAGTGGAACTATTAGGAGGGATGGCTTTGTTGGAGTGTGACCTTGTTGGAGGACATTCTTCATTGTGGGGGTGGGCTTTGAGATCCTGTGCTCAAAATCAACCCAATGTAGAAGAGAGATCCTCCTCCTAGATGCTTGTAGAAGATAGTCCTCTCAAGATGTAGAACTCTTTGCTCCACTAGTAGCATGTCTGCCTGCATGCTGCCATGCTTCCTGCCATGATAATAATGGACTGAATCTCTGAAACTATAAGCCAGCCCCAATTACATGCTGTCCTTGATAAGAATTGCCTTGGTCATGGTGTCTCTTCATAGCAATGAAATCCAAGCTAAAACACCAGGCTTGGACAAAGAATTCCTGAAAGACAGTTGGGGTGTGGCTAATTGAAGAGGGGTGTGCTCAAAGTCAGTCCTCAGAGCAGTATCACCTCTTGCCTTCCCAGGACAGAAATCCCAAGTTTAATTTACATAAAATACGAGTAGCTGCATCATCATCCCATCCAGCTAATAAAAGTGCATTGTTAGCTGGGAGTAGAAGGCCCTGTTTATGAAGGCGCCTATCATGATAACAAGTGTCTTACTAGGCACTATGAATTTTGATTTCAGTTTTCTATCCTGCACAATAAAGAAAACAAACCATCTTTTACTATGAGGCAATTTGAAACTCTATTTATTCTTATGCAACAAACCTTCATACGGCTCTTGTGTTTGTTTTCGCTTTTTCTCTCTACACATCTGTTTCCTTTTAAAAGGAATTCTTTCCGGTGCTTGTTCATAAGATAGTGGTTGGCTGGTTTGCCGTAAGAAACCAAAGTCCTAAGATAACTCTAGCATTCCCACTGACATTTCAGTTAAGCATGGGAAGTATTTTGTCTTCTTTCCCACTGATTTCCTTAACAAAAACTCAAAAGCAGAAATCTCTCTCATTTCAGTGAATTCACTCACTCGGATGTTTGAAAATGAAGGAAGGATTTTGCACACTTTCACGTGTCTCTGTGGACGTGAACAACACAATGTGAACTCTTTCTGAGTACATCACTGGCTTTGCAATAGAAGTTACGTTTGGATCTGGTGCGTGTCAAAATGCCTTCTATATAAAGCCCATCCTTTTGGTTTTTCTGTGAGCCTCCTGGAGCCATCTTCCCCAGTCAGTCAGCTAGCCTGCTCTTCTCTGATACATCTGCTTTCTCTATTCTTTCCTGAGGTATCTCTGTCAGTTTAAAACGGCTGTAGTTGATGTTGCGTGCTGTTGACAAACTTGTTTCTGTGAGCAGCTGAACTGCATTGAGACGCTTTGGCGAACACTATGGATGTGAGCTTCGTTTTGTTTTGCTTGTTTGGTTTTTGTTATTTAAAACCACATGGAAGATGTGTACAATAAAAAGAAGGGAATCAATCCTTGATTTGACTTATGAACTTTCTAAAAAATGTTTATTAAGAAAAATAATTAGTAATTTTTTCCAAGTATGAATAAGCCCTTTGGTTTTTAAACACAGGTTTTCAATATTTTGTGGTGATTATATTTTGTATAAAGAATAAAACAATAGATTTATAATTTCCAATGAAAATGTACTCATAAAATACTTCATCTTCATCATTTATTAATCTTTGTTCCATTTCCAACGTCTTCTGAAATCACCGCCTTCGCATGGTGTGTACGGGATGATAGGCAGTCCAGGTACCTTTTAGGAAAGGCTTAGCTCTTCCTTGAGCCAGTGGGCTTTGAAGTCACTTCCCAAGATCCTCTCCTAGGGTAAAAATCCTGGTTATCAGCACTAAGGGAAGCTAATCCATTAGGGTTCCCAGCTCTAAGAAGGGGCCAAGATGCCTAGGGCGACCCTGAGTTTTATTCCTCACAACTGCTGGGGGATGGGTCTTGGAGGCTCCTAGTTACAAGACATAAACACAGGTGCCTTTCATCTGACCCAGCTATGGAAGCCAGGGCGGGGGGCGGGGTATAGGGAGGATTCCTTTTCTAATTTCTTTACGGGTCACTTATTGGAGACTTATGAGACTTATGTCAATGCTTGACACTCCTAATCTATGGGAGAAATTTCTGCAAGAGAAAGAATATCTTACACTACCGAAGCTGCCGGATTTTTCGCTTCTGTAGATGTGCTTTCGTGATCTTGGGTTGTGGTCCTGCAATTCTGGTCCTGCTCAGCAGGGTTGCCTAGAAGAGGAAAACCTGAGGTGTTCTGCTGTCCTTTTGACGATGCCCCCTCCTTAGTATCTCTTGGATTATTTGGGGGGTTCCTTACTATTGAACCCCTGAGGCATGCATGTCCCAACTACTGGATTCCAACTGATCCCAACTTTTTGAGTTAACTTCTGGAAATTTTAGCCACATTGAATAGTTGGCCAGTTCCTTTAAGAAGCAAGACACCAAGGGGATGGGGGACGCTGCTGTTCATCTGCTGGCACAGTTTCAGGAGGATTAAGGGAGGCAGGGGATGTGAGGTCTAGGTGAGATCAGCTTCCACAGTCAGCTCTGGACAGAGACCTCAGACTTCAGTCCTCCTTGCTCATATTAAGAATACTCTCACTCCTATGCGGTGGATTTCTCTTTTCTTCTGACTTCACCCTAGAAGCAATCATTAATATCTCTGGCAACACAAACATCAACATACCTGTTTTCAATGAGAAAGCCCAAACTTTCCTTCTTTATTTTTTTGTTTTTTTAAATACAGGGTTTAGTTCCTTAAGAAAAATATAAAAAAGAAAAGCAAAACAAAATAGACAAGCTAACCAAAAACCTACTAATTTTGATATTTTACTTTTTAATGTATTATCACTTTTCTAATGAGCTACAAATTTATTTCAAAATGATATCATAAGTAGATGCTATATTAAAATTACATTTTACTTAGCACTAAATATGAACTCCATCATGCTTAAATGCCTATTATATAGATGTTCATCCTACACTATTCTGGACAGTTTAGCGTGTAATTTCTTCCAGGAGAAAGTATGCTGTCTCCGATGCCCTGCTCTGATTTGAGTCAGAAGTAAGGAAGCAGAGTGTAATGTTCATTTCTTAAAATGTAAATTTACTTCACTCTTTCCATATATTGTGTTTAGGTCAGAGATATGAAAACATTCTTTGAAATGTGATACCAGTGAGATTGATTAAGAATGGCAAAATACTCTGAATTAAAATCAATGTCTCCTTCCAATAGCAAAATGGTGTCAGAGTTTTTCAGAATCTGACAGATCACCTGCCAAAGGCGACAGAATTGGTCCACACCTTCTGATTTCTATAAGAAACGCAGACTTTGAAGGCAATATTTTATTTGCTTGACAAGTTAGTTTTTTGAGTAAAGTTTATCAAATTAATATCAAAATTCTTAAAGCTGAAAATATTTATTTCAATAAAGAGGAGATTTTAGAAACTAAAGACATTTTTTTAAAAAGTTCTGAAATTCTTTGAAAACCTATATGCACTCTGGATGCAAATGGATCCTGCTGACTACTAAAGATGGAATCAACATCTTATGAACTCCTTGATCACCAAAATGTGACTAATGAAACACAATTTGTTTTTCCACTGTAGAGAATGAATCTTCAGTCTGTTTCAAGGTCCATACCCCCTTTCTCTTATTGTTTAAGTTACTGTATATCCATTGTACAAAACAATGTTTCACTAAAACGTTTATAAATGTATATGATGTACTTTGATCATATTCAGCTGCCATCCTCTCCCTTGTCTCCTCTTCCCCCTCCTCCTGGTCTTCTTTCCCCTTCTCCTGGTCCCCTTCTTCCTAAAAAGTTCTTTCAAGGTCCAAATTTCTAAAAGTAATGTTCACCATCTCTTTGCCTGGTTCCTTCCTGGGTGTTATAAGAATGCAGTTGTGTGTAAACTATCTCAGGACATGCAGTGGTCCATGAACAGCCTTCTAGGCACTGATGTAAGTTCCAGCAAGTCATGCTGATCCCATTCTGTTTTCTTTTATGGTTCCTCCATAGAAGATGGTGTATTCATGAATCTTCTCCATCCAATCTCAGGCATATCAAGATGCTTTGGCCATCTTACAGCTCATCACACATATTTTGTGACCAATTTTTTTCTCCCTTTCTATTTTTCCCTGAGAGTAACCTTAGGTCTAGCCTGCTTGATTCTGAGTGTGGGGCTTTGGGGGGGGGGTGTGGGAAATTGATATTTCAGGGTAAATATGGGACTGAGCAAGGAGAGCTGTCATTCCCCCATCTCTCCACACTCATCTTCTTGTCTCTCCATAGTTTAGATGAAGGTCTAGCTCTGTAAAGGCTTAGTTTCATTATGGTTCGTGACCTTGACTTCCCCCTTTGAAACCCTTCTTTGGATTTTTCTTCATGCTAAGCCATTTTCCCTTTTGTATGTGGAAGCTATTTCATACCATTACCCCTCTAACAACAGCGAAAAGTAAAGCTGGACACAGGGGTCATGAAGCCTTGCTCTTGATATAAAGAGAAAAAGTGACTCAGCAAGATTAACATGTTTTGTTTTTTTCTTTTCTCTTTTAAGAACTTCAGCCTCGGGGCTGGACTTGTAGCTCATGATAGACCACTGACATAACATGCACAGCCTTGGATTTTAAAGTCAGGCTCTAATTAGAATAGGCTTCCCTAGAACTTACAATGTAGCCAATGATGACCTAGAGCTTCCAATCTCCTTGCCTGCTTTTCCTCAATAGAGAAGCCTTCATCAGTGGTTCTCAACTTTCCTAATGCTGCCAACCTTTTAGTACAGATTCCCCATGTTGTGATCCCACTACCACCACCGCCAAGAAATTAGTTTATTGCTACTTCACAACTGTAGTTCTACTACTGTTATGAACTGTAATGTAAATATCCGATACACAGGATATCTGATATGGGACCTCCCCCCACAAAGGGGTGGTGACCCACAGTTGAGAAGCACTGTCTAAAGTGTCTAGATTACAAGTGTGTACCACCATACTTAGCTTTATGAAATCCTGGGACTACAATTTAGGGCTTCCTGCATTCTAGACAAGCATTCATTCAACTGTACTGCAACTGACTTTTTAAAAAATCAAACATCTCATGAAAAAGAAAAAAAAATTACCTGTGGGTTCTGAGGTCAAACTTGAGTGCTAGTACTTTCTTTTAAGTATATCTGGTCTTTCTCTAAGTCAACGCATCCAATAGTTCAATGAATGGAGAAGTATGAACAGTAGAAATATTATGAAGTAAAGGGAGAAGATTGTCATGGGGAGATGTGGCAACCGAACGCTTTGAAATTAGTTTGGCTGAATGTTACCAGAAACATTTAAAATGAGAAAGACATTAGGCTAGTTGGGAAGAGGTTTATTTCTTCCTCTAAAACGAACCCCTTCCTTCTCCAAGATAATGACTGAGAACCTGGTTAAAAAGACACATTTCTATATTTCCAAGTGCAGTCTGTGATATGGCTAGGTTTAGGGTCACATTGTATGTATTTAAGAGTATCCTTAAGCACAAGCCCATGTACTACAGGCAAATGCTCATTAGTATTTAGAATTGATCCTGGAGAGGGCTGTGTTGGCTGTAGGGAGGGACAATCTTGATGAGGACAGGGAGCAGAGCTGTAGCTGGTGACATCCTGACAAGCGAGGTGATTGAAGACGAGAAACAGTATTATTCGAAGGCCAAGACCTCCTGGAAGCAGATCCCACCCACGGTGGACCACATTCTTATGGGGTATGCCATATCTCCAACATCATGGAGTTCAACAGCTCCCAAACGTTTCTGCAAAGATTTTTAAGGGTAGGCTTGAACAAGATGGGGACTTCCTGTGGTCTGGACTGTGGCACTGGCACTGGAAGGATCACCAAGTGTCTGCTCCTGCTGCTCTTCAGGGTGGTAGACATGGTGAACATAATGGAAGACTTTCTGGCCAAAGCCAAGACCTACCTGAAGGAAGAAGGCAAGAAGATGAGGAACTACTTCTGCTGGGGTTGCAGGATTTCAGCCCCAAGCCCAGCTTCTTTGATGTGATCTGGATGCAGTGGGTGATAGGCCACCTGATAGCTCAGTACCTGGCTGAGTTTCTGCACCCCTGAAAGCAGGGACTGCCCCCCACCCCCAAATGGCATCATCATCATCAAAGACAACATGGCCTAGGTGGGCGTGACCTTGGATAATCTGGACAGCAGTGTAGTACATGAGCTGGAGGTGGTCCACTGGGTCATCTGAAGAGAGAGCCTCAGTTTCCTGGCTGAGAACTCCAGGAAAACATGCCAGATGAGATCAACCATGCCTATAGCTTCACCCTGAGATGAGGCCAGGGGCCACAAGGCATATGGGAACCTGAGTTGCCACTCACAGAACTAGCTGCCTAGAGGGAGAAAAATGACTTTTTACCTGGTTGTCAAGAACCTGAAGTGTTTGGACTGATGTTTCCCAGGACAGCCAAGCAAGCCACACAAGGTATAGGAATGGTCATAGTCGCAAATTCTCTTTGGTGATAGGCCACAGCAGCCTGCAGCAAAGGGAAGTTTTCTCACCTCTTCAGCTCCTTGAGAGTTCCTTCTTGACAGGTACATGCAGTTAATAAAAGGGTGAACCTTGTTTTCAAAATAAAAAAAAAATTAGAATTAATGCTTACTAGACGTATCTTAGAGTTATAGTCTTCCATGTGTATGCTTTTCTATATCTTCTTTGCTGTGTTTTCTTAAGAATTAAAGCTAGTTGCTCACTGAGACATGTTCCAAAGTACGTTTTATTTATGATACCATGGGAACTTTTTCTCTATCAATAAATGTTCATTGTATAATTATTTGTAATGATGGATTAACACATCTTTAGTAGAATGTCTTGTAATTTAGCACGAGTTCTCCGGAGACTGCCCACTGTCCCCAAATACTCGTAACAGAGTCTATGAGGTTTTGACATGCAGCAGTATCTACCCACGGGCTATAAGCACAGTGCCAGAGACAGATTCATATAAACACAGCCCACAAATACAAGGTCATGGAAACAGGACCAGAACAAAGTAAGCCAAGAATGGTACTGTGGAAGATTGGTATCTTTTTGAAGTGAAAGAATGGACACTTTTTCTATTTGTGGCTTTTCTGACCTGTGTGGAATATTACTTCAAAACCTTGTGTTGCTGTGTCGTGACAGGGGTTTGTCTCAATTACTTTGTAAATACATATTCTAAAGCACCTAGTTGGGAAATACCATTGTTTTCTGCTTTACATTTTACAAATGTAATGAAAGCACGACTAGGATCGGCGAGAGAGCAGACAGCTATGTAATGAAGTACCTCTTACATCATATTTGTGCAGAGACAGACCAAGATGGGGTGGAGGGTACTAAAATAAATCAGATGATCTTCTGAAGAATGCTCATGGCTTCAAAGAGAAGTCTTTGTATTAAGATACTTTAACTTCCACTATACGCTAGGCACCTGATACTTCTGATATGTGCTCTAAAAGAATCTCAGAAGGACAACAAGTAATCTATCAAGAAGAACTGCTCATGTTTTGGAAGGCAACCAGCCTATTTAAAAAAAAAAATTGAATCATCATGCTGTTATAAATGGATTCTGAAAATATTTAGCCAGTTAGAATTAAACAAACAAACAAACACCAACAGACCGGACTGCAACAAGCAGAAAGGGAAAACATCCTGCACACACAAACAGACTGACACCAGGTCCTGTGAGCATTTCCTGCATATGCCTGATGGCCTGAATTCATTCCCCAGAACCATGTTTTCTGAGTCCTGAGTACTATAGCAGTATTAGGAACGCAAATTAGTGCACACGCACGATGATGATGATGATGATGATGATGATGACAAAATCGAAACATACTTCTACAGTGTTAATTTCCCTTCACTGGATGAAGTGAGCTTTGGTGTCAGCGTTATCAGAATTTAATAATGGATGAATATTGTTATTTTATTCTTGGAAAGATTATGCATTCACTTTAAGAGGGAAACATTTATTCTCTTTGATTATGACGGTGCTCATCAATTTTTCATTTCTCTCATAAGTGCCCCTGATCAGGATAATGAAGCTGAGATGAGCAATTCATCAGCCCTGATGCAGATCGGTCCAGGCTTTCCATTATTCTAGAAACGCACCCTCATTTACCCAGTGCAGCGCACATATTAATCCTGTCTCCTCCTTAGATCTTTCTTCTTCTTTTAGAGATTGATAAATGAAAAAGTGCTTTGTAAAAGGGATCGGGGAACTCTGAAGTGCTACACAAATGTTAGGCAGTATTATTTAAAATTATGATCCATGCTTGGAGTTTAGAATGGTGCTTTTTGTTTAATCATGATGCCTGGTCTTCTCAATTGCTTGGAGGATCAACCAAAATGGCTCATTGATTGGTAAATGAATGTCACACTCTTCTTTTTATGTAGGCAACTGAAATGATCATTATTCCTGTCTCGGATGGCATGCAATGCAGAAGGGATGGGAATGTGGCTCTTTAACATTTCATGATTCCACTCTGTCAAATAAATGGCATGACTTTTAGGTGTTCTCCTGTACCCATTCCATCCCTAATCGCTCGGACAGTAATGAACATACAACTCCACTTCTTAAAACTCATCTCTGACAATTCCTTGACTCTCGCTTTTTCTTGCTTTCCTTTTAAAATAATTCTCAGTTTAGTATTAGAAACACAGAGAAACTTCTAGAATAAATTTCCCCATGCTCTTGTGTCCCATATGGCCTTAGGTATTATAAATTAACTTGCCTTGAAATCCTTCAATTGGATATAATCAAGTTACAAACAAATAAAATCAGTCTTCATTTTTGTTTACAAGTAGGAATTCTTTGTCCTAGTGCCTCTACCTTAGCCACTCTGGTAGGACATGGGCTCCATCTTATTTTCTGAGTCCTTGATGGATGGAAAAATGGAAGCCCATGCTGGGCATTCTTAGACATAAGCATCTTTTTTCATACTGTTTTTAATACAGGACCCGTAACAACATGGTTGGTGTTCAAAGTGGTATAATTCAGCCTTCCATATTGTCAATGAGGAATAAGAAGTTTAGTACTATTTTAAAGAAGGCTAGTAACCAGGAAGTAGACTAATGTTTGCCTTTTAAAGAATGTGTTTTATCCTCATTTAAGTATATGAGTTCATGCTTTTGTGATATATTAATATGTGAGGGTGCCCACCGTGACCAGAAAATGGTGTCAGATCTAGTGGATCTAGAGTTACAGGCAGCTGTGAGCCACTCAAAGTGGGTGCTAGCTTCTGAACTCCAGGGGAAACTGGTAAATGTTCCAAACTGCTGAACAGTTTCTCCGTCCCCAGTGCTTACATTTTACATGTGGGGAAATGTTCATTTGAATAGAACAGAGCAATTTAAAGGGAGGAGTTCTTCTATGACAAACCAACACAGCTCTGAACTGACTAAAATCAGTTTGAGGTTCTTTGGCCAGGTCTGACTGACTGTGTGGGACTTTCAATACTGAATGTTTAAAAGCCTCAACCGTAATTACTTAACTGGACGCAGATTCGGGTGTTTAAAAGTAAGCCAATAAACTTAAATTACCATGACAGGGCTCTATGAAGTTTTTGAATGTACTAGATTATCAAAAGAGGGTCAGTGTGGTGGTTTGAATAAGAATGGCCCCCATGGACTCAAACTTTGTATGCTTAGTCACCAGATAGTGGCCGTAATTAGGATTAGGAGGTGTGGCCTTGTTGGAGGAAGCGCATACTAGGGATGAGCTTTGAGATTTCCAATCCCATGCCAAGCTCACAGTCTCCATCTCTCTCCATCTCCCTCTCCCTCTTCCTCCCCTTCCCCTTCTCTCTTTCCCCCTCCCTCCCTCCCTCCCTTGCCTCCCCCACCCCGCGCCTGCACATCTGGATATAGCTCTCAGCTCTTGCTTCAGCACCATGCCTGCATGCCACCATGCTTGCCACCATGCTCGCCACTATGATAATGAGCTATTCTCTGAAATGGTAGGCAAGACTTAAACTGAATACTTTATTTTATAACAGTTGCCTGAGTCATGGTGTCCCATCACAGCACAGAGACAGCAAGTAAAACAGTGAGGTAAAAGGAGAGACTCTTTTAGATATAAGTATCATCTCAAATTGCCTGAGAAAAAATACATGCTAAAAAAATGTTGCTCATAATTGATCTGGGTGATGCCCTATTATTTATGCTTCCCACAAGTGAGCTTCTTCGAAACTTGAAAACCAAGTCAGGGTTCTAAAGCTCCTAAAAGGAGTCAGTTTCTCCCTTATTAAACACTTGCTACCGACTCCCTTTGAGCCAATACAGTCCTGATGTGTTGGTTTTTTTTTTTGGCATGTACATCTCAGAGAGGAAGAAAAAGGGGCATATTTATTGTGAAAATGTAGCAGTTTGTCTTCTGACTGATGGAGCCATAGGATAGGTGAGTAGTTTGGGACATGGGTAGGAAGAAGCGGTATGACGTTGCTGAGAGGACTCTGTCAGAAGGGCCGGGAATAAAAGAGCAACCCAGAGCATGTCAGAGTGGTAGAGGCATGTAGTACAACAGCAGACCACACACCTTGTCAAGCTTGTCTTTAGTAATTACTTAGGACTTTTCTGAAGATGTCAACCTGGGCACATTAGTGGCCTGATCATACTGATTCCTATGGAGTGGTCTGGTGACTGGGTGACCATGGTTTTCTGGCCACTTGTATATCTACCATTTTTTCAACCTAATGTCTGACTGGATACCCTTTAGGAAGGGGGTAGGTAGAAAGAATTAACCTTAACAGTCAAAGAAATTATTCTTAATGATAGATCCAGAGTGAGGCGAAATTCCACCAGGCAGCCTCAATCACATGGTCTCAGAAGCCATATCATCCAGAAAGATGGAGATGTCAGCTAGAAACACAGTGAGACCCTTCAAGTCAGCTCACATCTTCTGCAGGGAGTTAGCTGCTGGGGGCTCTGTAAGGGTTTTTTTTTTTTTTTCAGCCCCAAACAGTCTGGCTCTAAGTGAGAACCAAGTCAAGGTTTCATATGCTAAAGACTCTTCAAGGAAGGAGTGATGCTAGCTAAACAAGGTGACCCCATCAAAGCTTAGCTTCAGCAGGGTAAGGAAAGGTGTCCATAGGAGAGCAGTATTCTTGGAAAAGAGGAAAGTGGTCCAAAGCTGAGGCATTTGGTCAAGGACATTGTGACTGGGGAGGCTGAGCACAGGAGGGGAAATGCAGGGACGCAATGCTTCGTTCATGAAGGGTTTCAGAATAGAGGCTCAGAGACAGACAGTGATATTCAAGTGAGAGACCACAGCAGTCGGTAGCAAGAGGAAATGACTAGCCATATTTGAGGAACAGGGACTGGAGGTCTCCAGCATTACACTTAATGGATGAGAATTGACTTCCAGGATTTGAGTGTGGGACAGTTGATTACAAAACACCCTCCACTCTTCACATCACCAATCTTTCAGTTCACTAAGTCTTTAGCATGATTCCCACTGTAATTTTTTTTGTTTTAAAGATTTTGTTTCCTGATATTCTTATAGATGGTCCAGTTACCTGATATGCTTATATTCACATCTGTCTTTACTTTCAATCTATTTGAATCTCAGAATCTACATATTTCTCTACTGGACAGTTGGATCTTGTTTTTTAATCCAGTCTTCCAATCTCTACCTATTATTACACTGTATTCTTATCTGATAGTTATTGCAATTATTTGAGATAAGACTGATAATTTCTATTTGTTCCTGTGTGCTTAATATTTTTGTTACACCTGTATTTTTTATACAAATTTCCTCTACATCTCCTAATTAGTGCTGTCAAATGATTTAGTTAAACCTCTGTGCCTTTTTTCATGTGATAAACAAAAGCAACAATCCACTTTTTCTTTCTGGATTACCACAAGCCCTTAGACATTTTGCAGGTACACAATGCCTTACGACAGCATGTGACTGCATACAGTGGTTGTTTCTCATCACAATATGCTACTAACGTTTCATAATCTAGCTGAGGCTAATGCTGACTTTGTCAAAATATTAGAATTTTGCTATGATGTGCCTCCTTTTTTCCTAATTCTTACAGTTCTGGTTAACATATATGAGACAATAAATGTAACATACTCACTGTCTATGACTTTTAAATAAATTTCAAAATTAAGCTTGAAAAATAACAGCTCGTTGTCAAGAATCTGTGTTGTCTGGTTAGCTGGGGTTGAAGGACTGACTGTGATTAACAAGAGATCAGAAGGACTAAGGGAACATCTTTGCATTGCTGACACAATGGATTCTAGTTATCTGGGGCTGAAGAATCAGCGATAGTTAAGAAGAGACCAATAGCATTGAGGTGATGTGATAATCTTGGAAGGATTTCCTCAAGGTCATCATGAAGAAGCTGTGTTTCTGAGGCAGCTGAAGTTGAACCTTGTGCTGGCAGCCAAACTTGGTAGTATAAGAGTCACCCAGGTGGTGCTGTTTTTGAAGGCATTAATGGATCATCGAGAACAGCTGAAGATTAGCACTGTGTGGCAGTTTTGGAGTCCCTGAAGAGAATCCACATGAATCTGTTGGTGAAAGTGCAGCCCATTTGCAACAAGGGACCCCAGCAATTTAGGGATACCAGTACCATGGAATGAGCACCAAGAACAGTAATAACAGAAGGGTGGAGCTACCTGGAGCCTAGAAACTTCCAGAAATATGTTCTGCAGAAGGCAGAGCTGGAGAAGTGACCAGAGCCCATTGAAGGAGCTGAGAAAATCTTAAGTCAGTCTCAGATATTTAAACATTGAGTTATTTACAGTGTTCGACTTCAGGTTTGTTTTGTTCAGATTGTGACTATTCCCTCCGACTTTTCCCTCTTGAAGAAAGTATTTAACTCAATTTTACAGGAGCCCACAGCTAGAAGACTTTGAATTTTTAAAAATATTTGGATTTGTAACGAGATTAGATATTTTAAAGAGACTGAGCATCTAATGTGTTTGGAATTGTAAAACTGTAGGACTTTTAAAGTAATTTATGTTTTATATTGTGATATTAATATAACATCTTGGGGATAAATGAAAAGATTCTAATTGAAATGTGTTGTGTTTGTGTGTCAAGTTGACAAGGGGTCAGTTTTACAAGCTAGTTTTAAAAGAGTCAATTTGACCCAAGCTAGAAGAGGGAGTCTCAATTGAGAAAATGTCTCCATAAGATTGTACTATAGGCAAGCCTGTAGAATATTGTCTTAATTAGTGATTCTTGAGGGAGAGGCCAGCCGATTGTGTGTGTTGCTATCCCTGGGATGGTGGTCCTGTATTCTTTAAGAATGCAGCCTGAGGGAGCCATGAAGAGCAAGCCATCCAGCGAACAGATGCCAGTAAGGAATTCCTCCAGATTCCTGCTCTGTGTCAGTTCCTGCCTTCACTGCTTCTGATGATGAGTTGTTATATCCAATAGTGAGTGAAATAAGCCCTTTGCTCCCCAAGTTGCTGTTGGTATCTTTTCCTATGATACTGTTTGAACAATTAACAGGTTTAGAATAGCTTAACCTTTAAGTGTACAGACTCTTTGCTTCTTTCCTGTAACATCTGTTGTTGTGTGCATGTAGTGACTGTTCTCGACTTCAAAATTTCTGTCTGGTTCAGTTTTATAGTTTCTCTTTTACTTATGATCTCTATTTATTGGGTCATAATTATCGCATCTTCTTGGAGATCTTTGAAATACATAGCTAGTTAGAAGACTTTGATGCAACTAACATCTTTACATGTTCACAGCCACTTGGTTTTCACCACTCATCTCTCTAGTTATCAGTCACACTTTCCTTCTGAGTGTAAACACAATCACCTTTGGCTGACAACATTGAAATTTTAAGTCATTTACTGTAGCAATTTTGGATTCAGATTATCTTACCTAAGGGTTATTGTCTCTTTGGCTTACTTTTTTAGTAAATTGTTTGGATTGTGATTGTATGATTTTTTTTTCCCTTTATAGTACACAGCCCTGGTGTTTCTGTGTACTTTCTACAATTCTTATGTTTAAGTTCTCCATCTGACATCCTACATATCACCCCTGCGAGTGAATAGCAGAGTAATTAGCCAATCATTTGGCCAGCTGTATTTTTGCTCCAATACTTCATACCAATTAGGCTTCTGTTCTCTCTTGATAGGGAGATCAATTTAAATTCCAAGCAGATTGCACTGCCATCCAAGTAGATTGCACTACCATGGTTCCTTTAATGTTTGCTGGGCCCTCTCGGAAGTTCCTGGCCCTCTTCTTCAGCCAGCCACATCTTAGAGCTTGCTTACCCAACTCCTTCATGGTTCTCTCATTCCAGTGTCCTCACGATAGAATTCTCTCCTGTCTTCTTTCCTGCTGCTTCCCCAGGCAGGACCCTACTCTTCATTTCCTTCTACATTTGTTGTTTTCCTTCATAGTTCCATTGGTTACAGAATTTTGTCCTATGCGAGCTAAGGTAAATTCACTCTATCAACACATTCCTCTTTGTCCCAGAGTACCCTCCCCTCCTGCCATCAGGACAAGTGAGCTGAGGGACGGGGAGAATGGAATCTCCCAGGCAACAACATCCTGAACTTCACTGCTTTTACTGGGAGCTGTACTTTTAATGTTAACTCACCCTTTTCTGTTTTTTTGTTTGTTTGTTTGTTTGTTTGTTTTTTTTTTAGAAAAGCAAAGTGGTACTTTTGATCATTCTATTCAGTTTGAGATTTGCTAAAGTTGGCGGTGGCAGAGAAGGGTGGTTCTATTATTTTTTTAAAAGATTTATTTTACCTTTTACTGTGTTGTGTGTGTGTGTGTGTGTGTGTGTGTGTTGTGTGCAGGTTCCCTTGGATTTCAAAAGAGACAGACAGATCTGCTCAAGTTGAATTATAGGTACTTGTTAGCTTGTCAGTGTGGGTGCAAAGAACTGAACCCAGTTATTCTGCATGACCAGTATTCACTCCTAACTCCTGAGCCATGTTTCTAGACCCTGCTGACATTTCTTTCTGAAAGATATCTCTAGCCTTTTTCAAATAAACTGATATTGAAATTTCTATTACGTCTCACACTTGCTTGTACAAATATCGAAGAGATGCCTACCCCACATTTGACTGTTCACTGTTTCTCTGTTTGCAATCATATGCCAAGACAATTGTATCACATGTTTTGTTGGACTTATGGTTAAAAGCTTATTTGAATAAACACATTTTCCTACTACAAAGAATATTAAATGCTTCTCCTCTACCCACATCCGTGGTTAGTACTGACATGGCTAGACACTGAGTTTATTAGTAGTTTAGAAACTGACTTCTGCTCTTTTAAACTTTTTGTGTTTTCTGGAAGAAAGATATTGTCCAGTTGTCGCGTCCGCCTTGGCCAGCAAGTAAGACACGACACGGTCGGATCCTTCTCAGTCAGCTTTATTCCAGGAACGACTCTTGACTTAGGGACGGGGAACTGGACGGAGGCCTATGGATGGGGACGTATGGCCAGGGGCCTGGACCAGGAAGGGGATGGGCTCATGGCTCCCAAGCAGCAGAAATGAGTTGCTTATATATCTGCCCAAGGCGGGCTGTGTGATGTGTTCTCTCAGGATAGGTTCAGCTGCCAATACCTCATTAGCATAAGCCCGCTCAGGAGGGCCACGAGGCTGACGCATGCTCAATGGACTTGTTTACCAGGTTAGCAGAGCTGGCCACTCTGGAAGCCAGCTGCTTACATTGTCAGGTGCTAGTCATACGACTTTGCAACTGTAAACACGGCTGCCTACATCTCCCCCTTATTTATTTATTAAATTTGAAGTAGGTTACCTCTGGACCCTTCAGACCTTAGGCATCCCACACCCAAGCATGCTTGAACTCATTCATTAGGTGTTGGCGTGAGGCGATTGAAAGCACACCTAGAAGGTCGCCGCTAGCGCAGCAAGTCAGCGGTGGAAAACAGAGGTCCGAGCCCTTGTGCAAAGTGAAGGCATTGTGATGGGAAAGTTTATATTTCTGCCATACCCGCCTTCGTGCCTTTTTTCAGGGGAGGTACATTTGGCACAAAACCTCTATGCACTCGGACATGCTTTCAGAGAATCTATCTCAAGATTGAGAACATCTCTAGCCGAGGCACTCCTCGTACTCCCCGCTTCAGAAACATTGAGGTGATGCTGTAGGAGCCTCATGAGTGTACACCTTTGGCAATGGTCAAGATGGTCAGGATCTAGGGATTATGCCTGGATGGCCATTACCGGGTCCAGAAGGCTCCCCACTATGCCTCCCTAAGGGAGGCCAGCCAAATACCTGGGGGAGTGCCTTCCTCCATGGCAGTCAGCGTCTGGTAAACCACAGCCTTATGTCTAGCATGGTCATGGCACAAATGACACAGCAACCAAAGGCAGAAACCACATCTCAGGAGAACAACGGCTCCCCAGATAAATACTCCCGCCCATTCTTTAAAGAAAATTAAGGGCATCCTTGACCCAAGTGGTGAGCCCCTCCAAAGTAAAGGGATCCAGGTGGGTGCCATTCAGGGTAGCGATCTGCAACACGAGCCTCCTGGATAGGTCCTCGCCTTCCTTCGACCGATTTCCTTTCAGGTACTCAGACAGGAGGCAACTCTGATTGAGAGACTGAGAAGAGTTATATACCAAAGGAATAATATACAGTCCCCTGAGAGAGGAGACGCAAGAGAGCTGAATAGGTTTATATAGGTTAGCCAGCAGGAAGTGCATTTTGAGCACAAGAAGTAGGGAAAAAGGTAAGGAGGACCGGGGAGTTAGAATGGACCAGCATAGGCACTGGCCAGGTGCATGTGACGGCCCACAAAGGTATAAAGTCACCCGGTATCCAACGCAAATCCCTCTTTTATTTTAATGACTCTTGCACGCATTAGTTCTTTTAAGGCACTTCTCACAGGGCACGATGGCGAGTTCCCCATGGTTTCACTTTCCTGATTTGATGCTTGCCAATACCCCAGACAAAACACAATTACAATACCAAGACAGACCCACACCAAACAAACACAAAAAGCAAACACTAACATGATACTTCTAAGGTCTCTCGTGATTCAATTGCCACTTTACCATGGACCTATGACCACGGACCTTGTGATGGCCCTACTCACCGGGCACTTTCTATGACTCCGCTTTACTGCGGACCTTGTGATGGCCCTACTCACCGGGCACTTTCTATGATGCCGCTTTTCCGCGGACCTTGTGATGGCCTACTCACCGGGCACTTTCTATGACTCCGCTTTACCGCGGACCTTGTGATGGCCCTATTCACCGGGCACTTTCTATGCCGCCGCTTTTCCGTGGACCTTGTGATGGCCCTACTTACTGGGCACTTTCTATGACGCCGCTTTACTGCGGACCTTGTGATGGCCCTACTCACCGGGCACTTTCTATTGCAATAAATATACCTGTACCGCCGTTCCTAGCTGCTGAGTTCTGAATCCACGAAGGTGAAGTCCTCGGTTCCCCGTACGGGCCACCATATGTCGCGTCCGCCTTGGCCAGCAAGTAAGACACGACACGGTCGGATCCTTCTCAGTCAGCTTTATTCCAGGAACGACTCTTGACTTAGGGACAGGGAACTGGACGGGGGCCTAGGATGGGGACGTATGGCTGGGGACCTGGACCAGGAAAGGGATGGGCTGGGCTCCCAAGCAGCAGAAATGAGCTGCTTATATATCTGCCTAAGGCGGGCTGGGTGATGTGTTCTCTCAGGATAGGTTCAGCTACCAATACCTTATTAGCATAAGCCCGCTCGGGAGGGGCACGAGGCTGACGCATGCTCAATGGACTTGTTTACCAGTTTAGCTGAGCTGGCCACTCTGGAAGCCAGCTGGAAGTCAGGTGCTAGTCATACGACTTTGCAACTGTAAACACGGCTGCCTACATCCAGTTTTACTTTTCTGTTGCCATGATAAACACCATGACCAAAAACTGTTTGGATGTGGAAAGAGTTAACTTCATCTTCCAGGTTATAGTCTATCATCAAAAGAGCCATGGCAGAAACTTAAGGCCAAGCTTAAAGGAGAACTGAAGCAGGGACTACAGAGGAATGCTGTATAGTGACTCACTCAGATACCTTCATTATACGCTCAGGACCAATTCCCCAGACACAGCACTGTTGGTAGTGGGCTGGGTCCTCCCGTGTTAATCAGCACTTAAGAAAGTGTTCCATAGGTCATCCTAAAGGAGGCAATTCCTCAACTGAAGTGTCCCTCTTCCCAGGTGATTTATGCTAACAACTGACTCTAACGATGATGACAAATGCTATGAATACCCAGCCATGAGAAAGAAAGGGAGACACATTGCTATTCATGATCAGTTGATTGCTATAGCTCTTCATCACTACTGGAAACCATCTTTGCAAACTTCTGTGGTGTTTCACTGATTAAAAAAAGTTATTTAAATCAAAGTGGTGGTTATTCTTTCATATTTCTCAGGAGCTAATTTTGAGCCATTGTCGAAGACTTCAGATCCTGTTTGATGTTGGCATTTAGTCTAGGCTCTGCCCCACAGTTACCTGGCAACAGCTGGGTGTGCCTGACTCATTATGAAAGGGGCTGCTTGCCTTCTCCTCACTCTCTTGCTCTCTTGCCCTTGTTCCCTTAGCCTTTCCCCCCCTCCCCATTCCCCTCTCCCTTCTCTCTCCATTTGCTCATGGCTAGCCTCTACTCCTTTCCTCCTCTTCCTCCTCTTCCTCCTCCTCCTCCTCCTCTTCTTCCTCTCTCTCTCTCTCTCTCTCTCTCTCTCTCTCTCTCTCTCGTCTCTCTGTCTCTGTCTCTTCTACCCTTTCTACCCTCTGGACTCCCCTCCCCATGTCATGAATAAACTCTATTCTATCCTATACCATCATGAGGCTGGTCCCTCATGGGGAAGAGACACCTCAGTCTGGTCCCACAGAGGCACTCCCTTCCTCTACAGCATACCATGCCTCCACAAAACATACCTTTGGTCTCTTTATTTTTATAAAACACACAACATATGGGATGTAAAGGACTTGATTCTAACACTACCCTCATGATTAAATTTTTTGGTAGTCCTGTCAGTGTGAAAAGAGACCTCTCCTCTCAAAATGGTTGACAATGTTCTAAAAGCCACTGTGTAGGGAGAGGCTCCTTAAAGAACAGGTTGCTGTGCATGGACCTGGACAATATTACCTTTGGCCTTGTGGAACACAGGAGTTGGAATTGGGAGGAAATGCAAAAAAACTCAGGAAAGGGGTCATCTCTACCACAGGATGGGTAGGTATCTCCTGAAGTCCTCCAAGGCAGAGGAAGAAGTGTTATGTGGAATAACAGAAAGACAGGGGTGATTGCTGACAGATGGAGGCTCCAGAAGACACTGTGGGACAAAGTAAACTAGGGAGATGCTGGCAGGGAAATCGCCAAGTGGAGTGAGGATCCTGTAAACAAAAGCATAACCCGAGGGTCTGACATTTGTGAATGAGGGGGGTAAAGAAAATTGTTTTCCCATCTAAAAGAGGAACATATGATCACAGGAGGGAAGACAGTGCTTTGTTGGATATGTGTGCATTTCAGGAAATCTGCAGGCAAATCCAAGTCAGTAACTAACCTTCCGGCATCCCCAATATCATTGTTATAGTCACCCAATTGTATATATTCGTGGAATCATTGTTTGGGAGTGTTCTAACAGCCGGGGTGACTAATAAAATTTTCTTATATTTTGATGTGAGGTGTTAATGTGAAAATTCAAATGTTTATCTGGGAATTCTTCTCTCTCAGGTAATGCTTGTCTGCCACCTGTCTAACAATTTTGTGGTATCCCCTGGGGCATTCTGGGAGTCAGCTGTTTGTACTAAAAAGGAACTAATGGTTGATGTAAATGGCACTAAAAATAGAGTACTGTTATCGAAAGGTCCAGATGCTAGCTTATCAGATGCTGGGAAAGGAAACCCTTGCTAACTGGTTGCTCTTCTCCTCCTGTCAGTTCCTCTTAAGGAGACATTAACACTGTACACAGATGGAACGTGGTAGTTCTTTTCAAACAAGACTGTAGAAAACCAAGCTGGTCTAAGGGTCTTCTTCTGTGTCTACTTACTGATTCATTTGTTTCGTTTGTTTGTGTTCTAGCTCAGCTGGCCTACAGCATGACTGTTAGTAACTGTGGTTATTATTGGAGAATATCATTGGACAAACAGAAAAGGAAACAACAGGAAAAACAACAAGAAAGCTTAGGAAGTTTTTACCCCAGATGAGAATGATGAAGTCGTTCGTAGTTCTGCCCAATCTCATTTTGCAATCTATTGGTAAAGAACCATTAGTCTTCACTGTTGAAGGACACTTCAGACGTGCTCGGGTCAAATTCTCTCACTTTGGCACCTCAGGAGTTGATGCTCAAAGAGGTGAAAGAGCTTAGTGATCCTCACAGGAAAGGTTCTCATGAAGATGGAGGACTCTTTCATTTTAGGTTCTTATCTTGCCCTCTTCCTTCTCAGGTATCAAAGCATCTGTCTCCTTTTGACTACCTCATTCTCTTTTTTAAATATTATTTTCAAATTTTTTAAAAAAACATAATTATTTTAAGTTATATTAAAATATAATTACATCACTTCCTCCTTCCCTTTCCTTCCTCTGGACTGTCATGTCCTCTTCCTCCAACTTCTCCAGTGACTCCCCCTACCTCTCAAATTAATGTCCTCTTGTTTTGATGATAAGCATATATGCATAATACATAAATACAACCTCCTGGGTCATTTTTGTTGTTTGTGTGTACACGGTTTCCTAGCTGATCGCTTTGTATTGGATAAGTAGCCAGGGGTCTCATCTTCCTCAGCAGTCCTCAGTGCTTGCAGTTCTTGGTCTAACAGTGGTACCTACTAAGATTTCTCTCTTTCTCTCTAGCAAGTCTATGGAGATTGTCATTGTTCAGATCTTGTTGATGCAACTATCTCTAAGAGAAGCAGCTCCCAGTAGAATCCTTGCTATTCTGGTTCTTACCATTTTTGTATCCTTTCTTCTGTGGTGTTTCCTGAGCCATGCATGCAGGAGCTGTAAGGTAGATGTATCCTATGGAGCTGGGTTCTCCTACAGTCTATTGATCTTCACGTTATGTCCAGTTGTGATTTTCAGTAATGGTCTCCATTTGCTAAAGAGAGACGTTTCTTTGATGATACATGACAACTATGCTTGTTGGTGGGTATTATGATACTATTTAGAATGTAATGAGTTATGCTAGTCTAGTAAACGGGTGGTTGTAGATTCTCTTTTAAGATTCATTATCTCATTAGCCCAGGTTTCTAGGACCAGACATATTCCCTCCTATTAGTTCACTTAGACATCTATAGGTTATCCCTAACATATGAATAGCACTACTGCACCATATGGACATCTTTCCATGCTGGTCATTGTTATGGTTCATAGATGTCACAGCTGGGTAAGACTACTAATTGCTTCCTTCTCTTGGCAGCTTCAATAGTACTTTCTGGTACTCTTGTGCTAGACTTCAGGAATGAGGCTTTCAGGTTAGATGCAGCTCATCTCCTGTGTAGTGTCTTCAGCAATGGTGGCTTACTTTAGACTTCTGAGAGTCATTCAAGATCAATATTAGTAACCTATATTATTTTGGAAATCACTTGGACTATTCTGACTGTATTAGTCAGGGTCTATTCCTGCACAAACATCATGACCAAGAAGCAAGTTGGGAAGGAAAGGGTTTATTCGGTTTACACTTCCACATTGCTGTTCATCACCAAAGGAAGTTAGGACTGGAACTCACACAGGACAGGACCTTGGAGGCAGAAGTGGATGCAGAGGCCATGGAGAATGCTGCTTACTGGTTTGCTTCCCCTGGCTTGCTCAACTTCTTTCTTATAGAACCCATGACTACCAGCCCCGGGATGGCACCAACACAATGGGCCCTTCCCCCTTGATCACTAACGAGAAAATGCCTTACAGCTGGATCTCATGGAGGCATTTCCTCAAGGGAGGCTCCTTTCTCCATGATAACTCCAGCTTGTGTCAAGTTGACACACAAAAACAGACAGTATACTGACCAAGCACTGGGAAAGAGGTTTCTTGTGCTTGGGTTTTTGTTAAGTCTGTTATTCTTGTGGGGAGCATTATCAGCCCACATGCCATAACTTTAATATACAAACATTATTATATTATAATTATATATTTAATTATATATTTATTTATATTTATTTGTTTATTTATACTTTAGTTTATTTTATTTATAATATACGTATATATACTGTATATATGGACAACTTTATATATCTTTATATTATATAATTGATATATGATTATATGTTTTATAATTATAATATATATTATGTATAGTTTTTAGTAGATATTTAATATGATTACTTGAATCCTTCTCAAACAATCTCGATGCCATTTGTCCCTGTCTCCTCTTCCTCCTTCTTCTGTATTAGCTTCTTCACCCCTCCAAGTTACATCCCTCTCTCCATTTTTCCATTCCAGCTGGAAAGAAAAATGAAATCATGAAATTTGAAGATAAATGAATGGGTCTCCGAAAAAGTATATTGAGTAAAGAAACTAAGACCCTGGAAGACAAACTGTGCACGTTTTCTTTCATCTGTGATGACTGGTTGCAAATTTTCAGATGTGAGTATATAATATGGGGTAACTGCAGAAAACAGAAAATTATAAAGGGACCATGAGGAGTAGTAGGACTCGAAAGGGGAACTGCAGTGTATAGGTAATATTTTATTCTTGTATATGACCTCCACATCTTCACAGATTCTCAGGGAAACGGAATTTGTGGTTTCTTTGTGATTTTGATCGTGCCGAAGACACTAACAAAACTCCACAATGCTGAAAATGGCGTGTCAAGAAAAGCAGTATATATTCCTGCATGTGGTTCAAGGGCAGGGTATATACTTCAGTACCCACATGGGGATGGGAGAAATATGTACATGAGACAGGACTCCTGGGTGCAAATGAACACATGGTTAGAACTCCCTATTGCCTACAGACAGGAGATCTTATGTGATTTTACTATACTAATACTCTGAATCAAAAGCACTTAGAGTTAGCTAGCCTGTTAACCCCCAATATATAGTCAATATGCCAGGTACCACATTGGTTTACCCAACCATTCACCTAAGCATAGGCAAGGGGATTTCAAGAGTGCTTTATGACCTTTTTTGATTCCTCTGATTTCTCTTTACAGATTTTGAAGTTGTTAGCCCGGCCACATTGGGAGAATGCAAATTTCATGAGAACAAGTGGACCTCAAATTGCTTGGATTTATTTTTTCCTCTTTCAATGATTATGGTCACTGTGAAGGATGCTTACGTATTCTTGTTTCAGACATCAATTCCAATACACATATCTTTGGATGTTTTTAATCTTACTGTTTTACGTTTTTATTTTATTTTTCATAAAATCAAGATGCTGTTGCCAAAGTGAATGCTGAAGATAACCGTTAAAAACAAATAGGAAAAAAATAAAAAGCAGCAATCACTTCTGGTTTGGAAATTACTTAATCCACAGTAAAGAAAACTGAGAATTCTACTCGTATCTCTCTTAACAGTGAGGTTGAAGTAGCTCAGAATCCTCTGACATTGCAGTTGTTTTGGTTTTTTGTTTTGGTTTGCTTTTTACAACTTTGCTGGTATGCCCCAGAACAGTGAGACAAATAACTACCCTATTTCTGTAAAGACTTGAAGGTACACCCAGCCTGGCAGCCAGCAAATAAATCTCAGGAAGTCAAAAAAATTGTGGGTTCTGGTATCCAGTTAAGAGCTCAACGGTGCTTGTTGCCTGGTTTGTGTGCTGTTGTGTAAATGAGAGATCTATTTGCCTGCCTCACTTTTAGATGAAGTTTTAGGCAGTCCTGGTGTAGGTAGCGTTTGTACAGTTGGTAAAAGAGACAGGTTGGAGGAGGGCCCCAGCTAAAATCCTCCTAGGAGATTCTTCTTTGTAGTTTCATGATATGCTGGGGCTAGGGGTGGAAATATGGGGTTTAGAAACTCTGTTTCTTTGACAGACTACACAACCGAAATCACTGCTGTGTTGATTACTGTTTCCGAGCTATCATTTGTACTAGTGTTTCAAAATGTCATTTATTTCCTTAAGTACAATTATCCTATGTTATTACCTTTCAGTAATAGACCTAAATGTTTCAGTATTTTGTTGATTCTAGGTTCCCTTCAAACTAGAAGGCCTGCTTAAAATTCCAAGTCCCATTTCCTATGGACTATAGCTTCCTTGGAAGGCTGTGCCAGGGTAGCCAGGATGTTACAGAAGGAGCCCTCTCTGTAAGCCAACACAAAGTCCCCCAGCCCTTCATGACTCGGGGTGGGGTGGGTGGGATGAGGAGGAAGGCTTGGACCAAAGAGACACATTCCAAAGCCGTTTTTTCATTTAAACACATTAAAAACCAGAACGCTTGCATTTCAGGTAAACACTACCGCTTTACATTCCTGAAAGAATAAATAACTCCTCATGCCAAGAAAAATATTTAAGTTGAGCAATAAGCAATACAGGCCTCCACACTGTCCACTCCCGGGGAGGCTGTATCTGGCGTGGGGGGCTGGGGGCGGGGGTAGACCTGGAGCAGAGTTTGGAGACTCTTTACATTTCTAAGATGAGGTGTTGGTATAACTTAGGAGGGTCCTAGTGACATCATACAGGGAGCTTGCTCTACCTTCTGAATTCGATTTGAAATAATGTAAAAGCTGCTGAAGTGAGGGACCATTTGTTTTGGTAGCCTGTCAGAAGTAATTTCAGACCTGACAGGATGCCCAAACAGCAGCGCGATGTCTAGCTTTCAGCTCTCCTGCTGGACACAAGAGAATCCTCACTGCGGAAGCAGAGCTGCCAGATCCCGCAGCTAAGCTGCGCCAATAGCTGCATGCCCACATCCCTCCTCCATGCCACATCCCTCCTACTCCCTGCCTGCCCTCCCTGGGTGGGTATAGAATTCAGTCTTTTATGGAACCACAATGAGTTGATATAAGCAATTGCAACAAAAACAACATCAAAAGAAATTACACCACCATCAAACTATCTCATAATATCATTAGTGACCTAAATTAAAGCAAGATAATTGCCCGAGCAGACAACAAGCAAGCCTCGAAGAATACTAATAACGTCAAAAGCCCGTTCCAACACTCTGCCAGGAGCCCAGCTTCAAACGCTCTTGCAATTTGTGTTCAGAGCTCCTGACAAAGCTCTTTCTCAAGTTCAGAAAAAGAAAACAAAACCTGTCTCAGTTACCTTTATCTCTGTTTTCCTCTAACCTTCTTCCAGGTCCTTATTAAAGTCATAAAGCACAAATAGGATCCTCACAGCTCTGCTAAGTGTTGACTGAGGAGTGCTGAGTAACTGTGGTTGTTGTTGGGAAGAAAAGTATCTCAGGCGTGAAGTTCAAGTCAGTGATGTATCGGCTGAAACACTTACTTTTCTGTATGTAATAAATTGGATCAAAAGAGGAAACTTTACCTCAGTAACTCCAGTCCTCTGGGAATATTGTACATGATACTAAAAATAGGGGGTGCCTGAAATGAGACTTTTACCCTTCTCCTGTTTCCAAGGCCAGATGTGACAGGAATGGACTTGAGTGGAGTACTTAGCTATGACTTCATAGATCAGGACAAACCAGTTTTCTCAGTAGCACATGAACAAGATGGCGAGGTAAAGCCGCTCTCAGTTTTTCTCAGGTTCTCAAAGTTAGTTATACATGTCATGAGGTTAGAGTTGGAAGCCGGCAAAGCATCCTATAAAAAACCCATTATGGTCCTGAACCACTATTAAGTTGGGTACAGAAACAGGTACCCACGGCCATCCCATCCCTGTGGACAATGAAGAAAGAGTTCAAGGAAAGATCCACTTAAAAACCTACACTCCTTATTTTTGTTTGGAAGTGGCTAGGAAGTACATTTGAGCTCAGCGCAAACATCTACCTGATTATGGTTTTGTTTCCCTAAGTATGAGTTTATATTCTCCACCTACTTCACTAAGAGGTGAAAAATAAAGAGGTGTGTTCAGTGGGCCACTGGGTATAGCATTCTCCTTTGATGCTTAATGAAAAAGCAGCCAGGGTCTGCTTCCAGGTCCTGGATACTGACAGACTATGGAACCTCTTACCTTAATTGGGATCTAGATACCCCCACAGGTTGGTTGGATAATCAGATACT
Organism: Mastomys natalensis; assembly: GCA_021653895.1. Classification (NCBI taxonomy): domain Eukaryota; kingdom Metazoa; phylum Chordata; class Mammalia; order Rodentia; family Muridae; genus Mastomys; species Mastomys natalensis. The sequence goes on along the minus strand of JAJTUV010000022.1, from coordinate 755,608 downwards.
CCACAGCCATTTGGGAGTGAAAGAACCGACTTCCTGCTGCACATCTGCTTCTTCTGCTTCCTTTGCTTCTTTTAATTCTATTCAAAATAAGACAGAATTCTTTCAAGATACCATTGTGTCTGTTATTGTCCTCAGTCCATATCATCTTACGGTAAGCACTTCACATCTTAGGAGTCACCAGCTTTAGTGGATATAAAATATTACAAAACAGCGAGAAGAGCGGTGGCCCTCACAAGGATGCATAGACGCTGTCGTGTAGACTTTGAACATTATGGAGAGCTGCCTGGACCTCACTAATACTATTTTGAACAAACTGAGAGCTGATGGGAAACATTAAAGAGAAAACACATGTGCTTAGCGTGGTTCCCAGCTATTAACCAAACATCAATTACACTGAGTATGACTGATATGTGTAACTTATAGGAATATAAAAAGCAGAGGCCATTGTAAAGATCATAGAGCCCACCCACCTTAGTTTACAAACAGTCTTTCTCTGCTTTAACACAGGGGTAAGTTCTCAGAAATGCATTGCTCATGATTTTGTTATGCAAACATTGTGAAGTATACTTATGTTACCAATCAACTGTCTGAGGGGTTTTTTTACTCTACCCATACTGAGACTTTGAATAGACAAGGAGAAGTTCCTCATATGCTCTATTTTGGGCAGTTGTTGTTGCCCTCAGAGGTTGACAGCATCCATAGGAGTGAGTAGGTGGGACATCATTAGCAGGTGGTAACCTCTGATGTTGCAACCCGTAGATCTCAGAAATCTGGACATTTAGCCACACATGTAAAACAGCTATTTTGTAGACCTAGGACATTAGGATTCCTCAGCCCTTGGTGGTGGCTGGACTTGCAGCTTCTAGATAGGCATAGGTGTCAGGATTCTTGTTGATTTGGCAGCTCTCAATGTTTATTGCTCTCAGTACACAGTCAGATATCCTTGACCCTAAAGACTCACTACTTGAAAGTCTTATGGGGCCTGTGGTTTCTCTTCTCTCTACCTGCTTTAGTCTCAAGTTTACATCTCTATATCTGCAGCCTACTTTGCCAACAGCAGCTGCTATTGTGCTCCCTCTCTCCTCTCTTTCTCCATGTCTGTAGTTCTGAAAGTAGGTAAGGAAATACCAGTTGAGATGAGCCCTTTACTGAGTCTAATACTGGACCATCACAGGAGTAGTACAAGAGAGAACCTCCCAACAGACTCATCTAGTAAGTCTGAGTAGCCTGTTTCTATAGCCAGGGAAGGCTTTGTATTCCAGTCACAGTGGATTGTTATAGAAATACCATAGCTTTACCATTTAGCACCACTGGCAGCCGTTGGACTAGTCACAGCCTTGTATTTTTAGTACTAGTCACGGCAGCCCCTCTACTAGGCCACCAAGGAAAGTGCTCTCCCCTCTGGCCAAGGTAGAAATGGCTGCAGGGTCATTTAGAGTTCACCAAGGTTGTGACAGTAGGAACTATGGTATCATCTATTTCAAGTAGTCCTGGCAGGAGCTTTGGCTTCACAAACCAAGATACTCAGCTGCTGTGATCATCATGCCATTTTTCAAGTGTCTGTGGAATATTCCAGATGACTGGTGTTAATATAATGGTAGATTTGGCTATTTGCAGATAAAGGATAGTAGATGTGGCTATCCCTTCTGTGAAGTAGATTGTCAATCCCTTTGCTCAAGGCCCATAAGGCAGCCAGGAAGGGCCAAACAACTACAAATTAAGGAATCAAATGGCTCTATTACCCTAATATCTTTGCTTATTTATAGGAAAATGAACTGCAATAGTTCTTATCATTAACACTAACAGTTAATAATGCTTGATAACTCTGTTCCCTTAGGGAGAAGTGGGTCTCTCTCTTCTGTCTTATACAATCTAAGACTGCCATGATGTTACCAGAAGTTATCTTTTGGAACAACCACTGTATACGGGTTGAACAATATCTGAATACTGCTATATAACTTATGACAATATTAGAAATGATATCTAATGACTTGGTGACTTTTCTAGGACATCATAACTAAGCAGTACAGAGATGAAACATCAAGCCATAGCCACATTACTTAACTCATAATTATTGATTTTTCTGTGACAGCATAAAGCCTCATTACCTATCTCTCTTAGGGTCAAGAGTGATATGAACAACTTCAAAAAAATGACCAAGATTGGATCAAGACAAATTGGTTTCCATAGTAATTTCTGAGAAAATTAGTTGTGTGGTGGCATGGAATAAGTTGCTTCCAGATACAGAGCTTTCTGGACACACTGACATTTCTATACCAAAGTAGAGTGTCCTTATACAATGTAGGTCCCTGCTTATATAGCAGGGTCCTAATTGATCTAGGAGTTTAAGTTGATGAAAAAAATGAAGTCTTTTTTTAATGATCAACTAGATCTGTGAGTCAGTATATGGACAAAGGGGACATTTGGAAAAATTGCATTTTCTGAGTAATGGGGAAAGGTGCTGATCACCTCTGACAGGCAGGGGCCAGGGATGCTGGAAACAACCTGGGATGTGCGTGGTGCCCTCCAATGATGAGCACTGTACATCTTACACATTACTGAGCTGGAAAAGTCCTGGCATAGGCCTGCATGATCCCCATATACTTTTTCAGTTATAAGATAAATTGTTCTTATTAATTTTATTGTTGTAATTGTTATTCATGTTGTATAAAATCTGTAACAAAACAACCTATTTCAAATATTAATTAGAATTTGTTGTTACTGTTGTTTAGTGAATTGAAGTTATCTGGATCAAATGAAGAAGAAGAAGAAGAAGAAGAAGAAGAAGGAGGAGGAGGAGGAGGAGGAGGAGGAGGAGGAGGAGGAGGAGGAGGAGGAAGAGGAGGAGAAGGAGGAGAAGAAGGAGAAGAAGGAGAAGAAGAAGAGATTCTTGAACTTTCTCAGTTCAGAGAAAGACTGAGTATGTTTAAACTCAATGGTTCTCAAACTCCGATGTGCATCAGAAAAACCATGGCGGTTTATTAGTCAGACTTTCTTATACCAGAGGTTTGGTACTGGGCCCCATGAGTTGGGCTTCTTAGGAAATCCCCAGTTGAAGCTTCTGGTCTGAGACTAGGATTTAAGAGTCACTCTGTTCTTTGATTCAATCTCTAGGACAGGTGAGGGATGTTTGTATTTGTTTTTATTTAATTTGAGTTTATTCTGAGAAAGCCAACAGCCATTTTATTTAAATGATGACACTGATGTCAGTCAAACTAGAGTCCAAAATAGTCCTTAAATCCTGCCTCTTAGAGTGTTTGGTTCGGCAGGTTATTTGTTTTGTTTGTTTGTTTGTTTTGGTCACATCTGCCAACAAAGTCATCTAGAGACACTACAAGAATCTGCAAGAAGCATTTTCCCACAAGCCCCTCACCCTTTCTCCTCTCTAAAATGTGTTACTATTGATTTAATGAAGGATTAGGCATGAAGACAGCTTCCAGCCTGACATTAACAGGGTTAACTGTGAAACATCCGTGTAGTTTCTGGTTATTAAGTTTGCAATTGGATTTGCATACTATTGATGCCTGGTCCCAGGAGTGCATCTGGGATATGGACAATATAAAAACAAAAAGCCAGCTCTCCGACAAGTTTCTGCTTAACCTCCTTTCGCCTCTCTTGCTTCCAACATTTGTTTTCCTACACTGTAAGTCAGATGAGAGTAGGCGATGATAATGCTTCCTCTGGCTGGAAAATGCTGGCCCCAAACAGCAGGCCTGGCTCTGATTACATCTCATAATCAAGCTGCGTACAGTATGACTTGACTTAATGTCTAGGCCGTGTTCATCTGCACATGGGAGAGCTCGATGTTGCGTACTATAGCATCAGTTGGCTTGGGTAAGAAGTTCATCAGACTTCTATTTTCTCAAGGATGATGCTCCGGCTTCCTCTCTAGGAGAGACTCCCCAGGATAATTGAGTACTCATTTAGCAATTAGGGGATATCATTTTCTAGGCATAGTGGGAGAAGTGATTTAAAATGAAGGAAAAACAGTACTGAAATGCTGCTCGGTTAAGCTAGGTCATAAAACACTGCTGTTGCACATGAATTCAAAACGGCAGCTGCATTGACCTTGAGTTTGGAAAGACAGCAAGTGAAATGCCTTTAGACTATGGTTATTTAAATTTCTTAAATTGTGTGTATACATACCGTATGTATATACTTTTATGAGTGAGAATTTCTTTATAACAGTGAACATTATCAGTGTCCTCATCTGTATCAACATCTGTATCAAATGTATACAATATAGGAAAGTTGTATTCTGTTGGTGGACTGGCCCACTACTTTTTAATTTGCTATGATCCTTAGATCAAGAGAAAGGAGATAGTTCTTTGCCAAACTCTATGGGATCCCACTTAGATGCTAACATGTGGACTCTACAACTGGCCTCTGTCTCATTCATTCACATCTCTGTCTTGTGAAAGGAGAATATCACTTTTAGATATTCATTAGTACAAGGTGAAATTGGTATGTTCCAGAGAAATCACACAGGAGCTGTTTCAGAAGGCAAGAAACCTTTACTGGAATGGATCCACACATATGCACATGTGTACTAGCATGCCTACACATAAACACATGCATGAACACACACACATACACACACATGCATGCATGCATGAATGCATTCACAATTATCTAATAAAATATATGATCAGGAGTATACACTGATGCCTTATTCTAATTATTTAATTATATGATTGCCATTTCTTTTGAAAATTATAAAATTATAATCTTGAATACACATACATTCATTAGTTCATCAATCAGTCAGTCAACTTTTTCTTCTTTTACTCATGTTAAAAATGCATCTATTGAATAACATAGGCCAAATCCTACAAACTGTTCTAGTTGTGTTTACACAGACCCTTAATAACAATTGTTTCTTATACCTTAATATATCTAGCAGTATTCTATATTCCAAGAAGTGGAGTGGTTTTGTGGGGTAAGGTTGTTTGCTTGTTGGTTGACTGGTTTTGTATAAGGCAAATAAAATATCACAATGTAGAACTGAAATGGATGACTCTATGTAGAATAACAGAATACATTACTCCATATAAGTTGAATGACCATTAGTTACAGTAAAAGATTATACATATATGACACAGGTACCAGGTAGTACACATGTAACAGAGTTACCAGTAAGATCAGATCCTAGGCATTGTTTCCAACATTAAAATTTCCTGGAAAACGAGCTAGAAAGATAGTTTAGTGGTTTATAGCACTGACTGTTCTTCCAGAGGTCCTGAGTTCAATTCCCAGCCACCACATGGTGGCTCACAACCATCTGTAATAGGATCCAATGCCCTCTTCTGGTGTATCTGAAGACAGTGACAGTGGACTCATATATAAAATAAATAAATCTTAAAATAAAGGAAAGAAAATTTCCTGGAAAACATATCCTGTGTGTGAAAAAATGTTTCTTAACATACTATGAATCTCACAGAATAGCCAAACTAAGCACTCAGATTATTTTTTTTGAATCTGCAGTAGGGATGGGTGTTGTAGTACATGCTTTTAATCCCAGCATTCAGGAGACAATTAATGTCTGTGAGTATGAAGCCAGTTGGTATATAGAGCAAGATGAAGGACAGCCATGAATACATAATGAGTTCCTTTCTCAAAAGGAACATCTTCAATATTGATCTACAGTATTGAGTTCTCTCACAAAGCTAGAAAGATATATCTAAGTACATATGAGCAAAAAATGCAACTGAAAATAAACTTATTTTGGTATAAATTTAATCAACACAAATCAAAGACTTGTGCAGGACAGATGGTAAGAAACTTAAGTGGACCTTTCCTCACAGAACAACCTCAGACAACATTAGAAAGAAAGCAAGGTATAGCCAAGGTTGTTCTGGGATGTTCCACTCAGATGCTTTGGCTGGTGTCTTCAGCAATACTGTTGACTCTAGTTAAATAAATACTTGATCATTTAAATGGGAAGACTGACATTTCACTTCATTAAACTTGACTTGGAAATGAATCTTGGAGTTCAGAATTGGGAGACATGGTCAATTGTTTGCTCTCTCCTAACAGGAGAGCGGTCACACGGTGACAGGGCCTCAGCAGACCCAGGGAAGACATGAGCCAGTGCTAGTGGTTTCTTAACTCCACAGGAAAGCACTGGGCAAGAAAGAGCCAAAGAGAATGACAAAAAAAAAAAGTGACTAGAGATTCTTTTTACTCCAGGCTGCTTCTCATACTCCTGAACAAAAAGGGACTGCGTTAGTCCATTCTAATTTGATATGACAAATTACCTGAAGCTTGGTAACTTTATGATCAAAAAAGGGCATGTTCCACTCATCAGTTGCAAGAATGAAACCTCATATTCTGGCATCCTCGTTGGATCTCCCTCTAGTGAGGACCTAATGGGAAAGGATAGCCTGGCAGGAGTACCATCCTTGAGAGTTACAGATGACATGGCAGGGTACAGAGGGGCCCAGTCTTGACTCTTAGATAAGAACTCTTTTGCAAGAGCTACCCAACATTCTAGTAGAAAAGCAAAGACCTAAGACTTTCCACTAGGCCCCACCCCTTAAAAGTCCATAGCACCTCCCAACACTGCCCCCACTGAACACCAAGTCTCTACCACGTGAACCCTTCAAGAAAATAACTTGCTCTTGCACCATCCCAGAAGCAAGGCATTTAGTAGTGACTTATGCATGAGGAACCAGTCTTTTGGCCCATGGGATTCAGATGGGTTACATTCTATTTTATGGAGATGTCACCAGCAACCTTTCTCTCTGGGAACTCCTGCTGAATAGTAGACATTTAGGGAATATAAGGATTGGCTTGCTTGAATACAATTATTCTGTCACAAAAACCAACCAACCAAACAACAACAACAACAAAACAGATACGAGCAAACCCACTCATTTGAAAGTAGATCAGTGTAACCTCTATCCTGTAGTCCAGCCTTACCTGCTACTTTAGAGTTAAATCATGAACTACATTCTAAAGACCCCTTGATCCCAAGTAGGATGCATTTTGTTCTATCATGAATACTCATGGGTGGAAGGTACAACATGCCACACTCATCAGATTGGCAGAGAACAAGAATTTCTGTAACAGGATACTTCTGAGAAGTGATCTAAGACAGCCTCAGACTTTGTTACTTCCAAGTAGAAACAGACTTCACTCCAGAATTCCCTAGTTTAATATTTCAGGCTGCTTTGTGTGGCTTTGAACACATAATTTTTGTAATTTTTGGAGCCTTGATGCTGTTTTTCTCTGGCCATCCCTTCCCACACATCAATTTCTGTACCCAGTAGTTCTGGATCAGCCCATTCCCCAGTATGTTTTTAAAATCATCCTGACAGCATCCTGACACATACTCTCTGTTCCTTCCCTCTTTTATCCTCTCCCTCCACCTATATAGGTCCACTTTCCCAATCTTCCTCCCACAGCACACAAAGGCATAGAATGTTTATTTATCTTTATCTTTATTTTTAGTTCATGTCCTGCAGAGGAACTAAGGAATATTCCTGTATGCAATGATATTCAGAATGTACTGGGGTCTCCTGGGAATCAACTCTACTGACATGAGGTGAGAGTCATCTCCCACCATGTTACGTAAGAGGCAGCATGACAAGACAGTTGATGTTGCATTGATTGACTAATGTTTCTGATGGTCTAACCTGAACTCTTGGCAATCTCACTGGTACAAATCAGAATTTCCTTCTGCTTCTATATTCTGTTTTTTCTACCCTCAAAATCTCCTCTGAGATGAACGAGCATCCATCATCCACATATAGAATGGTGAGGGATTGTGCTTATAATTGTCATGATGGTTGTTAAATGATCATAAAATATGACAGGAACAAAAAGACTTCGGGTCATGTTTGCAATAGGTTCCTTTATTCAGAATGCACAGGCTAAGAATGGAACCCCCCACTCTTTCCACCTTCTCCTTGGCTTCTGACCTACGCCCGTTGCAAACTGAGTCTTTGGCTCAAACTAAGCAATGCAGTACTCTGCTATCTTTGCCTGACTATTTTAGCTGAATTGAAACAAATGTGCCTCTGAAATATATGCACAGCAACCCACTGGGGACCAACAGGAAGCTGCTCAACAGCCTTTTATTCAAGTTAATTCTGCTACTAAAAAAAAAATGAAATAGAGAAAGACAAGTTATTGCACTTGCAGATTACACACATTTTGTTTAATTGTGTATAAATGAAGCTAGAGGGAACATAATTCTCTCATTTTCGATGCCAGGAATGGAGGTGAGCAGGTTTTTGGGCGTTTGAGTAATACAGGCTGATGTTACTGGCAGACATTAGCCCACAGTTATCTAGACACTATGTGTTCTCCAGTCCCGCTGAGTACTGCATTGGTTCCTATATTGAAAAATTTGTTTTCTAATTCCAAGAAAATTTCTAAATGTGGGCTCTTGTTAATTGCTCAGTGCTAAATAGCCAAGCTATAAAAGGAATAAGAAATGAGAAAACACTTTTCTGTTGAATGTTAAAAGTGAGGTTCAAGTCGATCTATAGCTTCTTATCAATTGTTTCAAATGCAATGCACAGGTCTTAAGTCTCCATACTTTCCTCGTCAGAGATATGACACCAGCCTTGGCTGCAATCAAGCTCTACAGGGCGGATTACAGTCGGGCAAGGCAGCAAGAGTTTGGTTTTTGGTTGAGTGAAGTAGGAAATCATATCCACTAGATACAACATTCTATTTTTGTATAAATTTTCCTAATTTTTCTTTCTATCCTTTTTGTTTTAAAGATTTATTTATTTACTTTATGTAAGTGAGTATACTGTCTCTCTTTAGACACACCAGAAGAGGGCATCAGATCCCATTACAGGTGGTTGTGAACCACCATGTGGTTGCTGGGAATTGAACTCCGGACCTCTAAAAGAGCAGTTAGTACTCTTAAACACTGAGCCATCTCTCCAGGCCCTCCTATTTTTTTCATTCGAAGTGGTTTAGAACATTGAAAGAAACCAAGGGACAGTTTACAGAATAACATCTTTCAACTGATGAAAAACATCCACTCTTGCATATCTAAATGGAAACTTCCTAGACAGAATCTAATTTTCATGTTGCCACTGTAGGTTAGGAAGGAAATGAGAAACCAGAAACAAGCGTTTTCATTATCGGACACAGGAGAAACATTTCCCATTGTACTGTCAGGCATGAGTGCAGTCTCCAATATTTGCACCCAAAATTCTGAAAGTCCTATTTACTGATAGCTTTGCAAGTGCCAGTAGCAGAATGCAGAGCTTCAAGAGAACACAAAAAGGGTCCTGCTGTGACCAATCCAGAGAGAAATCTGCCAATAGAAAAAGGTCCAGATATTCTTGAGCATCTGTAAAAGCAGATATGGATTTATAAGACACAGTGTTAGTGCCTTTTATCTGGGTTATCCTTTTAATCCTACACACCTGTCTATCTGTATTCCATCATACCTATTCTTGATACCTCCCTGTGTGTGAATAGATAGTTGAGCTTTAATAAAAGTTGGCTTTTGTTTTTCCTTCTTATCAAAAGTTTGCTACTATTTCACTTCAACCAGCCTTTATCACATACCTCCTGTGCAGCAGGCAACTGTTTTAAGATGAGTGTTTTATAGCTGGGCGGTGGTGGCGCACGCCTTTAATCCCAGCACTTGGGAGGCAGAGGCAGGTGAATTTCTGAGTTCGAGGCCAGCCTGGTCTACAGAGTGAGTTCCAGGACAGCCCGGGCTACACAGAGAAACCCTGTCTCGAAAAACCAAAAAAAAAAAAAAAAGATGAGTGTTTTATTATTACTCGGGCACAATGAAGCCAACAGTATAGGAGAACATTATGTTTGAAAGAGTTATTCAAATGTCCCTTGAGAAGGTGATACATCATATCACTGGGACACAAAAGCACATACCAAGGATGGTTAGAGAGTAAGCTAGGACAGAAGGTGACTAAAATCTCATTGTGGTTTTTGCTACAAAGAAAGGACAAGCCAAAGTAGAATTGGTTGGGACTGGCTGGTTTGGACAATTTCAGTGTGTTCTGGAGTGTACAACTGCCTGGCATCTGGCTCTGGATATGATCCAGCATAGGAAGTGACAGAACTGTGTTAGCTCAGGATGGGTTGGTTTGCAATAAAATGATCACAGGTGAGTTAGTTGCTATCCTTAAGAAGTAGCTAGTCTTTGCTCCAGAGTCAGCAAGGCCCAAACATCATGGAAACAGAATAAAGAAACAATGAATAGGGTACCCAAGTTACTCCAGTTAAGAGAATATAGAAAAGACTTTGCATCTCAGACCAGCAATTACTCATGGTGAGAATTTATATGTGCTGCTGTACTTAGCTGTATACTTTTCTCTTGTATATGAAATGTAGGTTCTTTCAACTGCCAGGGTTCTAGTAGGGATTAGGCCATCAGAATTGTAGGCATACATTGCACAGGTACGTGATGCCACTCAAGAGTGTCTGCTGCATTCAGCATATGGCTGCTGTCTCTTCTCCTGGAACTTGTTGGAATCCAGGGGATTGTTCATACTGTGGATCTTCATACATCGAGACATGGCAGTGATAAGGCTGAGTCTGCAGTTCTGGGGACCACAGACAACAAAGGGATTCTATAAGGCATCCCATCTCATCATCACTGGAACTCAGGGAGAAATGACAAATGGATTTTATTTTTGGCAGCATTTTTGAGGCATTAGAAGTTTGTGTAGTCAGCTACATTCATGACCAAAGATTAAATCGCCAGTCTATATTTTTTTCTAAGAACTTTAAAAAGACAATTTTAAAAGCAGGAAAAGAAATTAGAAAGTATTTTTTAAAAGAATGCTTTCAATAACCAATAAGATTAGTTTCATGAATACCCTGTCATCTATTCTTCCACCCAGGAAAATGTATGTTTACATTTTTAATAAATTTACTTTTATCTGAATGCAAATTCCTGATATATACATGCATATATATACATATATATCAGATACATATTCATTTATATTCAGATATATTCATATATGTTCATTCATATATATGAATAGTCTTGGGCATACTGCTATCTGTACAAGGATGTATTATATTTATCCATCTCTTCAAATCTCCTCAACTCAGTACTTACTATAACCACCACTACTGTATGAAATTCCAAACAGGTTTTTCTTAAGCTTCTCCATGTAATTCTCACAGACCTTGTTCCAGACACAGGCCTGTTGCTTCTCTTATCTCCACCTGGAGAGAACTTGCAACAGCTTGGTGAACTCTGCACTCTCACATGCACAATGCACACAAGTGGAGGAGTGAAGTCTACACTTCCAACTTGACCCGCAACTCTCGGCAGCTGACATATGACCCTGCTTCCCCATGTGTCCTGGGAGTGAGCAGTTCTGGGGCACCTCAAGGAAGCCAGCAGGAATGAGATAATGCCCTCGATGGTGATAAATTAAAGAACATGTCCTTGTATTCACTGCCATCTGTTCCCTGTGTCACTCTTGTCTTCTGTTCCTTGGATCCCTTTTCAAATGAAGGCCCCAGGCTTTTAGGCCTTGTGAGGCTATAAGGTAACTCTACTGGCACAGAGGATGCCCTAAGAAAACAGAATAGAGGTGCTGAATTGAAGTGTTAGCCACCCAGTGGTGATCCTGCACAACCGGATGGTTGGTGAAAATCATTTCTGTCAGGAAGTGGCTCCTACACCTGGGTGTCATTAGAATGAACCCCAAAGAGAAAGCCAAGTCAGGGAAAATGGCAGCTGTGGCACCAACAGAAACAGCTCATCTTTGTTCATTTCTTGGCTCTGTGACTATACTGTCGTTCCAATTGTCCACTCTTGTCCTTGATCTGGGATAAGGCTCTTCTTTAGTCTTTTTAAAGTACTGCCTGACTAGACCTTTCTTCATTCTAAATCAGTTCCTAAAACAAGACACATTCTTTCCCATACAGTTTTAGATACAGTCCCTAAAAATTCAATATTCATTTTCACTTTCAGTCAGTTTGAAATATTTTCCAATTTTCTTTTGATTTCTTCATTAACCTCTGGGTTATGCAAACATGTCTCTTATTTAATTTCTGAGTCACCTGTGGTTTTCCTTGCCCTGTGTGTTATTAGCTTTCGTGCTATTAACTTTTCTTGTTGCTGTGACACAATAGATATCTGACAGAAGCAACTTGGAGGGAAAAGAGGTTTGGTTTTGTTCATGGCTTTACATGGCATGGCCCAATGTGATGAGAAGAGTAATGATATAGTTCAGGGAAGTGAGAATATGAAACCAGGGCTCTCATGTTATAGCCAATCAGGAAGCTCAGAGTGGAACCATTCAAGGCCTACCTGGTGATCCATTGCCAGCTTGGATCCATGTCTCAAAAATTCTGCCATATTCAGTAACAGCATCGCTGGCTAAGCCCATGAGAGAGATGTCAGATTCAAACTGTAACATCATTTTGATTTCCTAATGTATATCACTTTAATAACTTGTCAATATTTTGATTTGGGAGGCTAAAGGGTATTGAATGCAGGCCCCCATGTACACTAAAGATGTGTTTTACCACTGAGTTCCCGTTCCTACCCCTATTTTACCCCTAACTTAATTTCACTGTAGTCAAAACACATGTTCTGCTGGATAGCAATTATTTAAAGAGTGTTGAGACCTCTTGTCTTAGAGATGTCTTGTGTATGGTCACCGTAGAATCCACGTGAGTGGACACACTAAGTGTTGGAAAATAGCTCATTTTCTTTCCTTTTTCTCTTTAAAATTATCTATATATTCAACTACTTAGCCAGGATAATCTAAGGCATTTGTTTGTCTAATTATTTTTCTATCTGTTTGCAGGTCAATTGGTCTGAGATATTACAATCTGTGCCTATGATTCATTCATTAGCTTTTGTCAAATTTCATACATGTTTATTTATGGTTACCATATTTTCCTGAATCAAGTCTTTCATCACTTATGATGTTCTTCTTTGTCACTCTGAATCCACTGTCTTGGTGTCTATTCTATTGTATAGTAATATGCCCCATTTCAGCCTTATGAAGTTTGGTGTTCACCTACAGTATCTTCTTCCACACATGTAATGTGAGTGTCCCATCGCTCATGGTGAAACACTCACTGGAATGTATTCATCGGTTCTCATATAGTTGCCTCTACCAGGATAGAAATCGTGGTTCCAAAATGGGAGAAATACGCCCACCAGGAGACACAGTTTACTGTAGATTTTATAGCAATGGTTTCTGTCCAATCTGTTTGGACAAAGGAAGGAATTGCTTTATTGTTGACTTTTTATAATACTATGACAAGCTAATATTTCTCTTGTACCCTGAAGACAGTGAAAGAGTAACTGTGACCCATAGGATTCAGTGATGTCTTTGGATGTTTTCTGCCTCGTAATAACACTGAAAGGACAGTGGCAGCAACTGTGCTTTAATAAGGGCAATAGATAATATTCTTAGGTTGTTGACTAGTGAGAGTCTGAGTTTCCCCGTGAGTTGAGCCTCATAGGCCAACATAGACACTGATGGCAAGTGAAGGACTTATATGAGGAGTAGTGGAAACTGGAGATGACAAGTCCCAATCAAGTCCTGAAGGCCATCTTAAACCATCTCTGCAGCTTGTTCACCAGCCCTTTAAAAATATCCTTGCAGGAGATGAAATTAACCATTAATTTGAAGGGCATGTAGTGGTGAATGGATTAGATCCGATAGATGGCCAGGCATACTGCCATAATGAGATGGGAGGGCAGTCTTTGGTGTATCTGCCCTGTCATTCTCTATCCTTCTTCCTGTATCTTGAGGGTCCTCCCCCAATAAACATCCTACATGTAAGTCTTGAACTCAGAAACTCTTGTTTTGGTTGAGGGACAGGGACAGTGTTATGCTTCTGGCTCATAAACATAATTTCCTTTACCTCTAATAACAAATTGGATGCTAGTATGATACTTAGAGAAAAGGGATTATAATGTACTATGTTCTCCCTCAAATTCTTCCCGTAACTGAAATAAAGCTTTATTTAATGAAGACTCCTTTCCCTTCCTTGTTCTCAAGGATACCTGAATATCCATTCATTCAATTCTCTAAACCTTCTTCACCATAAATGGATATTGAATGACCAGCAATTTCTAGACAGTTCTGTGGATATGGGGACACAAGAATCAGTAAGAATAAAGTAACCATAGCTTTCTCAGTGTTTATATTTTATCAGACGGAAACAGCCATCAGGAGACCAGGAATATGCAATTCTGATGGTAGTAAGGGCCTGGCAAATGCCCCCAAGTGGTTTACCCAGTATCTGCTCCAGTGAGTTTCTACTGTGTATACCAATACCGCCAAAGCTGAGAAAACCATAACTACTTATCAGGCTCACTTGTAAAAATGTTGATCTTGTAATTTACGAATCATGAACAATGAAATCAGAACAAAGCAAGTGGGAGAAAGATGGGATACTGAACATCCATTCCTTTGGTAAAATCACAGTACAGCAGTGAGCTTTCCCAGCTGGTAGCTAGAGTGCAGCCTGTGTTCATCAAGAAGCAGTCAGTGCTTATCTCCTTTGTGAACAAGGAGCAGGTCCTTCCGTTACTGTTATTGTTGTCAGTCCCTTTATGCTATTGTGGAAGCTACTATACCTCACTATTGTGTCTGTCTTAGTTAGAGTTTCTATTGCTGCAGTGAAATGCCCTGATCAAAAAGCAAGATGGAGAGAAAAGAAATTATTTGATTTACACTTTCACACTATAGACCATCACTGAAGGAAGCTAGGGTAGGAAGTCAAACAGGGTAGGAACCTGGAGGCAAGAGCTGATGCAAACAATATGGAGAGTGATGCTTACTGGTTTGCTTATCATGGTTTGCTCATCCTGTTCTCTTACAGCATGCAGGACCACTAGTCCAAAAAATGATACCACCAACAATGGGTTGGGCTCATCTCCTTCAATAATTAATTAAGAAAGTACCCTATAGTCAGATCTTATAGAGATGTTTTCTCAATTGAGGCTCCCTCCTTTCAAATAACTCTAGCTTATGTCAAGTTGACATAAATCTTGCCAGCACAGTATCTTCCTTTGAATTTATCCCTACTCATATTAAAATCACTCTCCATTTGTTAGGTGCTAGGTAAAAAACTGACTGTTAGAAAGGTGGTTAGGATTCAAAATGAAGGCTACACAGCCACTTGCCTTACAGTTTGAAAACTCACTAATAATTCAAGATTATGTACTTGATAAAGAGGATCCAGAGATCTGCCCCAGGGCAGCTTCCAGGGGTGAAATATTGCTTTGCTTCTGAGGCTCTGGGAATTTCTTTCCCTTTCCCTGAAGCAACTTTTTCTATGGTTACCTTATTTGACAACAGAAAGTGAGTCTGACAAGTGATTGGAACATTGGAGCATCACACATTCATTTACATATGCCAGCCCTAGTCCTGTGTGCCAATTATCCAAATGCTGTTCTCAGGAAGCCCTGAAGAAAATCAGGTCGTTCCTTTTACTCAAGCTTACTGTGTGTTCTGGCTGTCAGTGTTCATAGGACAATCGTTATGACTCAAACCTTGGAATGTTCAGGTTAGAAAACTCTCCTTTCTCTATCCCCTGTTCTGCTATCACTAGCAGGGCCCTTCCAAATGGGTTTTGGTTTATGAGTTCTCCATAGCCTAGTGATCTGAGAAGTCAGAACTATTCCTACAGCTCCTGTCAAAGGCAATAGAGGTTTCTACCCACTAGCTGTATGGATTTAATTTGCACCCATGACCTATCAGTCTCTAGAGATCACCTAATACCATGTCATTTGTGCCAGGAGTCCACAAATGACCCGTCCTCAGGCAGCCACTGCATCAAATCTGTCTACTTCCAAGGGACTTTGGAATATGAGTCCTGCTCTCACTATGACCATTTTGTCTAGAATGTTCATATATTATTGAAAATAAAGAGACATTTGTTTAAAAAATAACCCATACCTTCCTTTTATCAGCAAAAACTCAGTGAGTTAAAATCTTTCAAATGAAGTGTTGGATGATTTTTTTGTTTTTTGGTAAAGAGATAAATTATTTGATGAAATTAGGAAATATAAGACCCAGTATTCTTAATATGTTTTGGGTGATGACATCTGTGATAATAATTGACAGTGACCTATGGATATGGTAATTAATTACTTAACACTATGGGCATAATTATAACCCCCACTTAGAAAAAGATTTGAGTATAGTAAGCACACCTTTAATTTCAGCATTCAAGAAACAGTGGCAGGAGGATCTCTGTGAATTTGAGGCCAGCCTGGTTTACAGAGTAAAATTCAGGATACCTAGGAATACATAGAAAGACCCTATCTCAAAAACAAGAAGAAAGAAAAAGAAAGGAAGGAGGGAAGGGAGGAAAGGAGAAGGGAGGAAGAAGAAAGGAAGAAGGAAGGAGAAACTATGATTAGTCAAATTACCAATAATGCACCTAAAACTTCATAGCTACTGTTAATGCTAAAAACAGATGACCTTGAGATTTTCTGTTTCTGTTTCTTTCTTTAGCATTAGAAGAATTTGATGAACTATCTAAATAAAAAGCAAAGTTGGGCTACCTTGGGTAACTAAGTGAGACCAGCAGGTTTCAAGATAAAAAGTAAAAGGAGGTCTAGGGATACCTCTGTGTTATTCTGCAGCAGGTTCGAGGTTCCATCCCTATCACACAAATTTTTTAATAAGGGCAAAAGACTTCATGAATCACACATTGAAAGACTTCATGTTTAATGGTCGATTGATAACGTTGAAGTTCACAAATTAGAAACTGTATGGTAATTTTAAAGATTGAAAAGAAGATATAGTTCTGCCGCATTGCTCCCACCTCCATTAGACCTGCTGAGCCTGAATCTTAAAGGTAAGCTTCCCTTCCCCCACCCACTTTCTCTGCTTGCTTAGACCTCTGGAGCAAGCAGTGCTGCCCTGAGCAACCTGCTATCCTATCCAAGGGGGACCTCCACTATCTTGCCACCTCTCCTCTCACTTTCATCAGACCTGCTGAGCCTGAACCATACAAACCTGCAGATGCAGAACCAGACAATCCAAGAATACCCATCAGAGGCCTGCCACAGCAGTACCGTGTAGGTTAACACCCTCTCAATGCCTGCTGCAACAGAAACATCCAGGGACCAAAGCCATTCAGATGCCTAAAGGTCCTCGAAAGAACACAATCAACAAAAGCCAGGGTGATATGACATCTTTAGAGCAAAGCTACCCTTCTACTGCAAGCCCTGGATATTCTAACATAATGGAAGCACAAGAAAACGACCTTAAATACAATCTTATAAAGATGATACAGACCTTTAAAGAAGAAATGAATAAATCCCTTAAAGAAATACAGGAAAATATAAGTAAACAGGTGAAGGAAATAAATAAAACTGTTTAAGACCTGAAATTGGAAATAGAAACAATAAAGAAAACACAAACTAAGGGAATCTTGGAGATGCAAAGTCTATAGAAGAGAACAATAACAACGGATGTAAACATCACCAATGGAATATAGGAGATGGAAGAGAAAAATCACAGGCATGGAAGCTACAATAGAAGAAATAGATACATCAGTCAAAGAAAATATTAAATCTAAAAAATTTATGACTTAAAACACCCAAGAAATCTGGGATATCATGAAAAGACATAACCTAGGAATAATAGGCAGAGAAGAAGGGGCAAAATCCCAGTTCCAAGGTACAGAAAATAATTTCAACAAAATCATAGAAGAAAACTTTCCCAACCTAAAGAAAGAGATGCCTATAAAAATACAAGAATCTTACAGAACATCAAATAGATTGGACCAGAAAAGAAAATTCTCCTGCCACATAATAATCAAAACACAAAATCTACAGAACAAAGAGAATATTAAAAGCAGCAAGGGAAAAAGGGCACGTAACATATAAAGGCAGACCTATCAGAATTTCACCAACTTCTTAATAGAGAGTCTAAAGCTAAAAGGGCCTAGATAGATATTTTGCAACCTCTAAAAAATCACAGATGCCCACCTAGAGTACCCAGCAAAACTCTCAATCACCATAGATGGAAAAAACATGGATTAAAGCTGGGCTTCAACAATAGCAGAAACACCAGAAAGGCTACACACTCATGGGAGTTAGCAACTCTCTACTCTGTGATGTCTGGGTCAGGGAAGAAATAAAAAAAGAAATTAAAGACTTTCTAGAATTCAATGAAAATGAAGGCATAACATACCCAAATTTATGTGGCACAATGAAAGCATTGCTGAGAGGAAACTTCATAGCACTAAGTGCCTCCATGAAGAAATCAGAAAGTTCTCATACCAACAATTTAAAAGTACACCTAAAAGCTCTAGAGAAAAAGAAGCAAGAACACAAAAGAGGAGTAGAAGGCATGAAATAATCAAAATCATGCCTAAAATAAATCAAGAAAAAAGAAAATAATTCAAAGAATCAACAAAACCAAGGTTGATTCTTTGTGAAAATCAACAAGTTAGACAAACCCTTAGTTAAACTAACAAAAACCAGAGAGACAGTATCTAAATAAACAAAACCAGAAATGAAAAGGAAGAGATCACAACAGACACTGAAGAAATTCAAAGAATCATTAGGTCTTTTTTCAAAAGCCTGTACTCAACAAAATTGGACAATCTTAACAAAGTGGATGATTTTCTAGGTAGATATCACTTACCAAAGTTGAATCAAGATAGGTAAACTATTTAAACAGCCCTATAACCTCCTCCCACCCCCACCCACAAAATAAAAGCAGTCATTAGAAGTCTCCCAAACAAAGAAAAGTTCAGGGTGAGATGGTTTTATTGCAGAATTCTACCAGACTTCCAAAGAAGAACTAATACTAATATTCCTCAAATTATTCCACACAATAGAAATTCCATACAAAAGAATACTGCCAATCTCATTCTATGAGGCCTCAGTCACCCTGATATCTAAACCACACAAAGATTCAACAGAGAAAGAGAACTTCAGACTGAATTCTCTTATGAATATTGATGCAAAAATACTCAATAAAATACTCAAAAACTGAGTCCAGGAACACATCAAAAACATCATCCATCATGATCAAGTAGACTACATCTCAGGGATGCAGGGATGGTATAATATACAAAAATCCATCAACATAATCCACCATATAAACAAACTGAAAGAAAAAATTCACATGATCATCTCACTAGATACTGAGAAGTCTTTGACAAAATCCAATACCCCTATGTTAAAGTATTAGAGAGATCAGCATAACCAAGCATATAACTCAACATAATCAAAGTAATATCCATCAAGCCAATAGCCAACATCAAGCTAAATGGAGAGAAACTTAAAGCAATTCTACTAAAGTCAGGGAAAGACAAGGCTACCCACTCTTTCCCTATCTATTCAACAAGTAATTGAAGTTCTATCAGAGCAATAAGACAACTAAAGGAAATCAAGGAGATATAAATTGGAAAGGGAGAAGTCAAAGTTCTTATATTTGTGGATGATATGATAGTACACAGAAGTGACCCCAAAATTCTACCAGACAACTCCTACAGCTGATAAACAGCTTCAGTAAAGTGACTAGATACAAAAGTAACTCAAGGAAATCAGTAATCTTCCTTTATACAAATGATAAATGGGCTGAGAAAGAAATTAGGGAAACAACACCTTTACAATAGCCACAAATAATATAAAATATCTTGTGTGACTCTAATCAAGCAAGTGAAAGATCTGTATGACAAGAACTTCAAGTCCTGAAGAAACAAAGTAAAGAAGATGGAAAGATCTCCTATGCTCATGGATCAGTAGGATTAATATAGTGAAAATGGCCATCTTACCAAAAGCAATCTACAGATTCAATGGAATCCTCATTAAAATGTCAACAGAATGTTTTATAAACCTTGAAAGAGCAATTCTCAACTTCACATGGAAAAATAAGAAACCAAGGATAGCCAAAACAATCCTGAACAATATAAGAACTTCAGCAGGAATCACCATCACTGACCTCAAGCTGTAATACAGAGCAATAGTGACAATGTATGGTATTGGTCCAGAAATAGACACGTTGATCAATGGAAACAAATCAAAGACCCAGTATACACACCTATGGACACTTAAGTTTTGATAAAGAAGCCAAAACCATACAATAGAAAAAAAGAAAGCATTCAACAAATGGTGCTTGTCTAACTGGATGTCTACATGTAAAAGAATGAAAATAGATCCATATCATCTTGATAAAACTCAAGTCCAAGTAGATCAAGGACCTCAACATAAAACTGGATACACTAAATCTCATAGAAGACAAAATGGGAAATACCCTTGAATGTATTGATACAGGAGACCATTTTCTGAACAGAACACCAATAACTCAGGCTCTAATACCAACAACTGATACATGGGAACTCATAAAACAGCAAAGCTTATGTAAGGCAAATGACAGTGTCAATAAGATAAAATGGCAGCCTATAGATTGGGAAAGTATCTTCCCCAACTCTGCATCCGACAGAGGGCTAATATTCAAAATGTATAAAGAACTCAAGAAATTAAACACCAACAACCCAAATAATCCAGTTTAAAAATGGGGTACAGAACTAAAAAGAAAATTCTCAATAGAGCAATCTTGAATGGCTGAGAAGCACTTAAAGAAATATTGAAAGTCCTTAGTCATCAAAGAAATGCAAATCAAAACAACTCTGAGATTCCATGTTACATGGTAGGAACAGCTAAGATACAATAACTCAAGAGATAGCACATGCTGGTGAAGATGTGGAGCAAGGGGAATACTCCTCCATTACTGCTGGGAATGCAAACTTGTACAACCACTTTGGAAATCAATTTGGCAGTTTCTCAGAAAGCTGGGAACAGTTCTAACTCACTCACAGCCAGCTATACCACTCCTGGGCATATACCCAAAAGATGCTACACCATCCCACAAAGACACTTGCTCAGCTATGTTCATAGCAGCTTTATTCATAATAGCCAGAAACTGGAAACAACCTAGATGTCCCTCAGCTGAAGAATGGCTAAAGAAAATGAGAGATGAGAGCAGGCTAGCCATGCCTGCCAGGCCGACCAACGGCTGGGACCTGCCAGCATAGCATGGTTTGATTTTTTTTTTTTTTTTTTAATATTTCATACTACATTGACTTACATCAGGTCATTTTCTGAACTCCAAACTCCTGATTAATCTCTATCCTTAATTTGTCTGTTTGTTTGTTTGTTTGTTTGTTTGTTTGTTTGTTTGGGTCAACTGGTATGTTTCTTGAACTAGCTGGGATCCTAGTTTTATCTATTGCTTCTATTTTTTTTTTTTTTTTTTTAGCACCCAGGCTAGTTGAAGCTTACATAGAATTCTTCCAATGTGTATGGCCTACTGACACTATCGTAGAGCATGTTGAAGAGTTATAGATGAAAATACATGTTTTAATTGACATTGTTTGAGTGCCGGTGGCACCTAAGATAAATTCAAGTTGGCACTTTAAAAATGAACAGAACCTCACAGATTCTACACAGATGAGAGCGTCCCACATACCACAGTGCAACTCTCAGTCTGTGATGGAACCATTCGACTTCAGACTCTTCATTTTAACAGTAGGGCTAGATGGTGTTAAAATTGAGCCAATATCTGTAATGAAATTGATTCCCTTACAGAGGAGTTGATATGAAACAGTTTAGTCTTTTATCTGTAAATATTAGTTCTGTGTAAATGAATACAGAATTTTGAAAATGTTTTTACATGGCTTTTACTGTTCATCTATGTTTTTGATAATTGTTGATCATTTTGATGCTACACGGTATTTTACATCTATATAATTCCTAATTTTTAATGACTATATTTGATATGGGCAGTACTCGTGCGATTATGTTCTTGCTGTAGAAATGATGGTGCTATTAAAAAGCCTATTCATTGAACACTGTGAATGACTATTAGATTGATAATTACGTGTATTTTATTACATTATTACTGAACTTTAATATTCTAGGATGTGATCCAGAACTTGGGCGATAACACTCCACTAAAATAGGATGGACCTGGTTCCTGGACTCACTTCCTCCCTCAGTATAACAATTAACAGAGATTAACAACTAATGTACAAACATATATATTAATAATGAAAATTTTAAAAACTCAAAACTATTTATTGCACTTTAGCATTTAGAGGGATTTTACTAATACTATTTAATTAGTCCTACTTTATAACGTGCCTAAATCACATATTCATAGATGAGTAATCTAATTTAATGGAATTTTCTTAGCACCAGCAGCAGATTGAGTCAGATCAAAGATATGGAAGATGAAATCCTATGACTTAAGATACAGTTTTTGTATCAAAGGGAGAAAGTTGAGTTAGAATAAAAACACTCACTAATGATGAGTGCAAGAGAACCTGTAACTTTGCTAAAGTCACTCTGCATCTTACTCTGTAACTTTGTTTCCATCAATTTATATCTTATTCTGTAACTTTGCTGATATCACTCTATATCTTAGTCTGTAACTCTGCTGATGTCACTTTATAACTTATTGTGTTATGATGACAAGTTAGCAAGAGAGCTTCATTACATTTTACTGATAGGATAATCTTTTAAAAATGCTTTTCCCTATTTCAGGCGATGATCTTTTACCAATTACCCCTAGCTCTGATGGACACAAAAACAAAGAGCCTTAAAAATGTGGGATTAATGACTCCTTAGTCACATTGTGAACTTTGCAATGTGGAAGCCATTTATATGCTATATATTCACATATACTAAAGAATATATTTTAGCCTTTATATTAACATGTATTTTTAAAATAATGACTTCACTTTGCTGTGAACTAATATCTTTACTGCAATGCTAATTTTTGATTAAAAGATTTTTAGTTGTAGCGTCATATGGAGGAACCGTACCATGGTGGTCGGCAAGAACAAACACCTGACAAAAGATGGCAGGAAGGGAGCCTAGAAGAAAGTGGTTGATCGATTTTCTAAGAAAAGCCAGTATGATATGAAAGCTCCAGCAATGTTCAATATTAGGAACATCGGAAAAACACTAGTCACAAGGACTGAAGGAACCAAAATTGCATCTGATGGTTTCAAGGGTCGTGTGTTAGAAGTGAGCCTTGTGATCTACAGAATGACAAATCTGCATTTAGAAAATTCAAGCTAATTACTGAGGGCATTTCAGGAAGAAAAAGAAAAAAAACCTGCCTGACTACCATCCATGGCATGGATCTTATCAGGGACAAAATATGGCAGATCATGACTGAAGCTCACGTTGATGTCAAGACAACCGATGCGTATTTGCTCTGACTTGTCTGTGTTGGTTTCACTAAAAAACAACAGCAGCCAGATATACAAAACGTCCTATGCGCAGCACCAGCAGGTCCGCCAGATCCGGAAGTAGATGACGGAGATCATAACCCGAGAACGGCAGACAAATGACTTGAAGAAAGTGGTTAGTAAACTGATTCCAGACAGTATTGGGAAAGACACAGAAAAGGCTTTTATCCTCTTCATGATGTCTTTGTTAGAAAAGTAAAAATGTTGAAGAAACCCGAGTTAGAATTGGGAAAGCTCATGGAGCTCCGTGGTGAAGGCAGTAGTTCAGGAAAACAACTGGAGACGAGACAGGGGTGGGTGAGCTGGTGGAAATGAACCACCAGTCCAAGAATCAGTTTAGAATCCAGATTTTTAATAGTGACAAATAAAAAGTCCTATTTGTGAAAAGAAGAAGTCATATGGATGCATTTTGAGATATTTCAGCACATTACTAATAAAATGAAAATATTTTAAAATTTTTTTGTATTTAATAACATGAATTACGTTAGTAATGTTCTGCAAAAAATACATAAAGAGTAAATACTTCTTTTGGGTAAAGGAATTCTAGTTTTAATGCAAGTCCTTGAGATTTTATACTTAATTTTCAGAACTTTCTTTTCAAAGCAAATTGATATATAGAATTTTGTCATATGAGATGTTCGAGTGACATGAAGGAATGAAGTTCAGTTTAAGGATTACCTCAAAGCAAGATTGAATTTAGTTAAATATATATAATAATTTTAATTTATTAAGAAAAACCTTCATCTAACGTTTATTTGAGTAATCTACCAATGAGAAATAAAAACATTAACAATTTTCAAAACTGACAAAAAAATTAAGACAATATAGTCTTTGCCATATTATTACTTTGTATCAAACAAACAGGCCAAAAAGTATAATAATACCACACTGTTCTCTGAGGAATGTGAAACTATGTTGAATAATTACTGAATGCTAAGCTTGGTTAAGCTTATTTGAATAGACATGTAATTGTTTAGATTCAGCAGAATATAAACATGAACTATCACAGTCCTAGCTTGGAAAAAAATTATCATGGGATAAAAGGAAGAGAAATCTAAGAGAGGATTTGTGTTGGGTATGTTCACTCAGAAACTTCCTGAGAAGTTGATTAATTTAATCAACTGGGGTTTGAATGAGAAATGTCCTCCACAGGCTCATGTGATTGAATACTTTGTCTCCAGTTGAAGGCACTGTTTAGGAAGCTATGGAACCTTAATGGGGAATGGCCTTATTGGAGACACTTATATGTCACTAGAGATGAGAGTTTATAGCCTATTCTTTGTGTGTGTGAATATGTGACCTGCCAGCTTCCTAGTGCTTCCACAATGTCTTATCTGTCTATATCAATTCCTTCCCTCATCACGTTTTACTTTATTCCTCAGAAATACAAATCAATGTAAAATATTTTTGTCCCCGAGTGTACTTGGGGCATGATATTATACAATAGCATCAGAAAGGTAACTAATGTAACATAAGGACACACGTTTGGCTGTACTGCAAGGATGTTGAAAGCTTTCATTAAGGGTACCACGCAGAAATGAGAGCCTCTTGTATTGTATTTTTGTGATCTTATTATGACACAATGGACCTTCACTAGAATGAATATCAGTATATAATTTGTAGAAGAGGTGAAGAGCTATGGAAGGTGCTTAGCTGTTAACTTACACATATTCTATCTACACTTCCTTGTAAGTAACTGACCCTTTTGAAAATATTGTACATATGGTAGTGTGGCTGTATTTTTTTCCAGATTTCTATGGCTAATAGAAACTTAAGCATTCTTTTGTAAATTCTAAGTGAGACATAAGCTAGTGATTAATTTGACCCACCTGACACCTATTCTGGACCAGGTCAGCTTTATTACCCTCACTTAAGGTCAGAACAGGAAAGCATGGGAAGACTGAAAACGCTGAGCTATTACTCTAAATCGCTGGAGCTAAGGAAGCCCCACTGCTTCCTAAGCTGGAGCCCTTCTGACTCCCATCTACTAGTTCAGGTCAGAGGCATTATGAGCTGAGGTATGAACAAGTGAGTTTACAAAAAGTCCCAAGCAGACATTTAGTTCGTCTGAGGCAGTAAGTTGTTAGCCATATTTTAGCCTTATCCCAGCACAACATATGTCTTCAAATACTCAGCTTTAGGGAATGGAACCGATCTGAGGGCACGTGTGATAAAATTCCCAGGAGACACACAATAATAAATCCTTGTATAAAGTAATTGTACTTCTTAAAATAAGATACTCACCTGATTGCTAACATGGTAATGCTGAAAAAATTTTCCTCAGTTTTGATGTGACAGTGTGAAAAATATCAGATATCAAAGTAAATGTGAGATACACCCTCATGGGTCGTTTGTGGAGCTTTGTTTGGTTTTCATTCCGAAAGAAGGTCATATTAGGTTTCTCTTTGTGTGTGTCTGTGTGCACATTTTATTCCCTCTGATCTCTCTCGCTCTGACTGTTTTCTGGAAGTTTGTCTTGGTTACTCTCATTAAGCCAATCACTATGGGACTAGTAGTTTGGGGAGCGGAAAAATGTTGTGTTGGTTTAGTTCTTTTACACTGCTCATGTTTTGAGGCTTGTTGCACTGGACTTGTACATCAGGAGACTGATTGTTGGTGGCTTATTATTATTATTATTATTATTATTACTTGGGCCACTTTTATTTGCTCACTGGAAATGTTTTCAGTGTTCCAGAGGGACTGTTATAGGAGGGTTGAGGTGTCATTTTCCTCTGTAAGACCTATGTTCAGGGCAGAAGGCTCTCTCTGCAATACTTTCCTGAAACTAGAATATTGTCTGAAAAGAAGTCATTATCCAGGGATAACCCCACTATAAAAATAGAGTAGTAAACTACAAAACATTCACCTTTAAATACCAAACATTTCAGGGAATAAAGGTATATTGAGAGTAGTGTGTGTGTTAATATAAAGAGGAAAACACCATCAGATCAGTGATTAGTATTGGGATTATAGATTAAGAAGAAGGTAAATACAATGTAAATTTTGTCTTCTGTAAGACACAAAAAGGAGGTGGGGATTAGGAAGTTTTGAATGGAGTAGAAGGAAGAGAGAGAGAAAGAATTATGAGATGGCATGGAACATTCCCACCTCTCAGTAGGCATAGGTAAAGGGATTTGCATGTTGGCAAGACTATTCTTTGGGGAAGTAAAGGAAAAAGAGAATGAGTAAGAAAAAAATTAAAGACTGATATAAAGCAAGAACACTTGCTTGCTTTATTGCAGGATTCATTTGGCATTTCTATCATTACCTCCTAGCTCCTATAACCTGTCCTACTCCTTGGAGTTGCATTATGATGGCTGTTCAAATTCTTATCTTCATTTTTTTTCTCCTGAGGGCTTCTCCTTTCTGACTCACTTGTGTTTAGTGAACAATCAGGTTGGTCCTCCCCATTCTTTCTGCTTAAGTGGTCTCAGTTAGGGTAGGTACTTCGTGTGGGAGGGGTGAAGGATAACTGGCTTCAGCTGCCTCCTCACTGTTGCCAGTGCCTAGTGTGTGTTGGGGCTTGGGGGATGGATAGAATCTTGTAAGATGTTTCTGCAGTTCTCCTGGCCCAGTGGGGTCCTTCTACTGTATTTCTGCTCCATCAGATCCTACAAGTTTGGCATATGCAAAGGGTGATATTTCCCTGGAAAGTTGCTATGAACTAGAGTGCTCAGTTGAAACCAACTCCAAGTGGGAACACAGTGGCACTCCTGGCAAGGGCTTCTTCTCTCTCACATGCTTCTGCCAACAACAGAGGTTCTGGGAAGGGCTTCTTGTTTCTTACAGGAAAACGAACCATTGTGTATCATCCTGAGTTACCAACAGAACATGCATGATCTCTGAATCACCACAAAATGAGCAAATCTACAAATTATGTACACACAGGTATCTGTCTTTAACTACTTTGAGGGTTTTCACCCCTCTACACTCTTTTTCTTTCACCTTTTCAAGCCCCTAACACTAGATAAGAGAGAAAAATATCAAACAAGCAACCAACAACTCAACAACATCAATCCATCGACAACCCAATAACCCAACCTATCAAGGCTCTAGCATTTATATACTCTCTGAAAATCCCCAGAATTCCAAGCATCACATAATCATAGAAACTTATCTGTGACTGGCAAAATCATGCCCCATTAGAGCATGAGGCAAATCATAGCTTCTGTGGACACAAAGCAGCCCCGTATCCCATACCTGGGTTTAAATTGAAAACATATTCTTATATGTCTGTGTGTTTTAAAGAAACCAACACTCCAAAAATTGTCACTACACATACATATAGCAGAAGAGCATCAGGTCCAAAGCAAAGAAAACATTTTCAACACAATCTTAGAAGAACATTTTCTCAACTTAGGGAAAGAAAGGCCCATCTAGATACAAAAGATAAATATATAGGACTAGAAAATATGATCACTATATTCTACTATAGTTAGAACACTAAATATAAGTACAAAAAATGTATAGAAAGGTGCAAAAATACTGAATCACATGTAAAGACAGAGCCATTAGAATAATAGTTCATTTCTCAACAGAGTCTTTGAAAACAAGATTTTAGATAATGATATATTTCAAGTTCAGAAAGACCACGGGTGTCAACCCAGATTATTATACCCAGAAAAACTATCTGTAATTATTAATAGAGACAAAAAATTCCAATACTAAAAGGCAGCTAGTAGAATTTATAGGAAATAAATAAACTTTATAAGGGATACTGGATGAAGTTCTTTGAATTTAAAAAAAAAAATGTTATACACAAACAAAATAAAGCAACCCAACAAGGAGGTTCAGAAGGTAAAAGCCCTTGCTGTGTATGCATGAACACCAAAACTTCAATCCCTAGAATCCATATAAAAGCAGACTGCTAACTGTAAGCATAATTGTAATCCCATCACTCCTATGTGGAGAGAGGAAAGAGACTCCCTAGAAGTTCATTAGCCACTCACCCTGAAATATCTAATGGAGAAACATCAATGATTGTTTTTCAAATAAGGTGGACAACAGATAACGAAAACTTAAAAGTGTTCTCTGCTCTCTATATAAGCACCAGGACACATGTACACCTACATTCACCTGCAAGAATGTACACAGGCACATATGTGCATACACACACACTCATGCAAGAGAATAGAAGGATAAAAATAAATGATGTATCAAAAGTAGTTAAACAAGTAATGATTAGAAAAACAGCAAACATCACAAAATGACAAAATCAATACATATCTTTCAATGGTAACTCTAAACAGCAGTAATTTCCATTTCCCAAACAAAAAACACAGAATAGGTCAGCAAAATGTGTTAGTGGACAATAAGACACCTACAGCCAGGCTGGACAGCCTCAGTTTTATCATTGAGATTCAAATTTGTGCAAATGAGAAGAGTACCATAAGTTGTCTTCTGACTTCCATACCCCATGGTGGCATGCAAATGCTAACCCATATACTTACACATCCATGCAAAATAATAATTACTTTTTAAATGGCAGAAACTAGTAGAATAGATCATAAAACAGGATCCATTTGCTGCCTTTATAATGTTAAGTTTCAAACAAGGAACAATAGGCTGGGGTGCCTATTTAACATATCAGAGGGAATCGAGCCTCCAGGTTCTCTCAACATTCCTCAGTGCCTACCTATTACAGGATATGGCTGACATTCACATGAACATGCCTATGTTCAGAGATAGAAGGACAGACAAAGTTATTCCAAGAAAACATAATCAGGAAACAAACAAACACTGGCATTTAAAATCTGATGAAATAGATGAAAATCAACACTAGCCAAAAGAGGTTTTAAAAGGTCATTTCATTCTCATTGAGGGAATAATCTATAAAGATAGTATATGTTCTAAACATAGACACACCAAATATTCGTAGGCTTTATTAGAATAAAAATCACTAGGTATAAAGTCACAGACTAAGGTTTAACACAGTCATACAGGGTGACCCTACTCCTATCAATGGACATTTCATACACACACAGAAAATCAAGAATACCACTGGCATCAAACGCTATCAAAGTCAAGTGGATGTAACACACATATACAAAGCATTCCATCCTCCCACTGAAGAATAGCTTTCTTATCACTACCACCTTGATGAACTTCTAGGGAGTCTTTTTCCTCTCTACATGGGAGTGATGGGATTACAATTATGCTTACAGTAAGAAATCTGCTTTTATATGAATTCTAGGGATTCAAATTTTGGTGTTCATGCTTACATAGCAAGAGCTCTTACCTTCTGAATATAAACAAGATCGACCCTTAGACAAACTATCAAATCAACTCAATGAAGAGAGAAAAGACCCAACATAATGGGTTTAGAGATGAAAATGAAGCATCACAACAGACACCAATGCAATTCATAAAACCACAAGGATGTTCCTTAAAACCCTATACTATACTAATTTTGAAAATTCAAAAGGAATTGAAAATTTATGGACACATATGAACTACCAAGTTAAACCAAAATGAGATAAACAACAAGTAAGGCAATTGATACCATAATAAAAACCCTTCCCAACTAAAAGACCAAGCCCAGATGAACTCACTGCAGAATAATATGGGACCTTGGAAAAGTATAACATCAATTATTCCCAAATTCTTCCATACAAAATAACAGGAAAGAACACTTCCAATGTCTTTTATGAAACCAATATTTTCATAAAACCAAAGAAAGATACAATAACAAGAGAAAGAAAATTAAAGCTCAATTTCTATGCTTAACATATATATAAAATTCTCAACAGAATACTTACAGACAAAAATTCAAGAACACACACCAAAATTCATCATGATCAAATTTGTTGAATTCCAGGGATTAGGTTTTTGTTATCATACACAAGTCAAGAAACATAATATATCACATGAATAGGCCCAAGTACAGAAATCAACAGTTCTGGGAAAGACCTGTTGTAAAATTGAACATCCATTCATGATAAAAGTCCGGAAGATACTGGGAGTATATTTATACAACAAGGGCTATTTACAATAAACCTACAGTCAACTCAGTGCCATGCAAAATAGATAAAAACCCAATGTATTTTTATTCTAATTTGAGTTAAGACAAGTGTGCCCACAACACAAATGACTAGGGGTTAAATGTATAATAATCAGATCATTAAGCTCAAAGGTAGTTTGCATATAATATTTGTCTGGAATAGCCTAATGTCTGCTTCTCACTAGAGTTCAGTTCAGCAAAGATCATTCTGAAGTCTCCTATCTGAGCCTCAGTCTCTTTCTCCCTCCATCCCTTCCTTTACTGCTTCTCACTTCCTCCTGCCTTCCCTCCTTCCTTCCCTACCTCCCTTCCTTCCTCCCTCCCTCCTCTTCCCTCCCTCTCTCTTCCTTTCCTACTTCAACTCCTCTGCTTCCTCCTCCCTTTCCCCACTTTCTCACTTCCATTTATTCTCACAGGAACCCAGACACACACAGAGCTCCAGTGGTATGCTGCCTGCTATGCCTAGTAGCAAGAACTAAACTGGGAGTGTGCACTCTTTATTTGTTCTGTCTGCTCGATTGCAGATCTGCTAAGATGCTGGTATCTCTAATATCATTTTCCCATAACTTCTTTTAATCGTACCGACTACTGAGTGTTCTTATATGACAGGCACCAATTTGTTAAGTCATTGTAACAACCTTAAGGCAAGCACAATTATTTCCATATTCCAGATATTGTACAGAACTGAGATACACAGATGACAATCATTGCCCAGTATTGAACAGGTATAAATCAAGGAGCCATGATTTGAAGTTAAGTGATAGGGACAGGCACTTTTAACCACTACCCTATCTTCCTCTATAACTTCTCATCTACATCACAGGAAGAACTATTTTTTCATTTGCTTGTTTTTTGGTTGCTTTTCGTTTTTGTTTGTTTGTTGTTTTTTGTTGGTGGTGGTTTTTTGTTTTTGTTTTATGATATTGTCTTTGTAAGAGAATGTTACACAGCTCTAAAGTAAATATCTTATACTGAGTCAGAGAGCTTCAGATGTTGAAGTCAACAATATTTCATATTTTCCTGTAGGTTTTTTCTCCCTGCAAAAATAAACAAAACCTAAAATCCATCTATTTTACAACAATCATTTAATATGAAAACTCTCAAATGATCAATTTTTCGATAAGGTGATAATTTTCCTTACCTTAATGTGACAGTGATAATTCCTGTGCTCTAGTAAGTGAGAGTTGATTAAACCATCAGAAGCAGCACTTGGCACCCCTGAGATTCAATTTCACACTCACGTACAGAAACTGGAACTCTATGGCTGTAGAGATGCAGTGAAAGTCTTGTTCACACCCATAACCCACGGCTGTCTAGGCTACTCCTCTCAGTTTGTATTTATTATTTCATTTCTTATCTCTCTGTTGTTTCCTTCTTACATAGCATCTCCTCTAACTCCCAGTGTGCCTCTGGCAAATAATTCTCAACCAATGAACATTTGAAGGTATACAGTATTCAGTGATGTCAGAACTTCATAGTCATTCATTTTTCAAAGGGTGTATTGTATATTCTAAAACTTCTAACTATAGGATGTGTTAGAGTTTCTGTTGCTTTGAAAAGACACCTTGACCCTGGCAACTCTTATAAATGAAACCATGTCATTGATGTTGACTTACAGTTCTGAGATTTAGTCCATTATCATCATGGCAGGAAGCATGGTAGCATGTAAGCTAACATGGGGCTGGAGAGTAGCTAAGAGTTTTACATCCTGGTCTGCACGAAGCAGGAAGAGAATGAACCACACTTCCTCCAACTAGGCCACTCCTACTCCAAACAAGACCACACCCACTCTAGGAAGGCCACACCTTCCTAATAGTGTCACTCCCTTTAGACTATGGTATTCGGTTTTATTCAAACCACCAAAGAATGTAAAAAGAAAGATGGGGTGCTTAGGAGCATGCAAGATGTAATAAACTGATATAACCAAGGGACAACCCTGTTAGATAACAAATTATAATGTTAAAGTATGGATTCTGAGAGATAAGAATGTGTTACTGTGGGTTCATCACTCATAATAAGCATGTCACACTGTTGGGAAGTGCTGATAACAGGGGAAGCTATGTGCAGGTAGGAGTAGGAAGACCCAATTTCCCTTCAACTTTCTTTGTATTAAACTCTTGAAAAAATAAGATATCAATCTGGGCATGGTGGTGCTGCTCTTTAATCTCAGCACTTGGGAGACAGGGACAGTCATTTGTGAGTTTGCGGCCATCCAGGACTGCAAGCAAGACTCTATCTCAAAACAAACAGACAAATAGCATAACTCAATAGTTTGGATGAATGGACATACCTTCAGCCAAGCCTAGAGTTGAAATTTATTCTGTCTTTGTGATAAAAGCAACTCTAAAATATCAAAAAGTTGCTTGTTACTTTAGAGTCTGTCCTGTGCAATGATAGTACTTGTGGACTAGCAGCCAAAGCAAGTGCCTGTTACCTGACCTGAATGACCTGAAACCTGCTTCAAGCACTCACACAAATAAAACCAATAAAAACTGAACCTGCAGTACAACAATCATAATATATAAGAAGGTGCTTAGCCATCAATAATAGTTAGTAGACTTGGATA
The DNA here is from genome assembly GCA_021653895.1 of Mastomys natalensis. Taxonomy (NCBI): domain Eukaryota; kingdom Metazoa; phylum Chordata; class Mammalia; order Rodentia; family Muridae; genus Mastomys; species Mastomys natalensis. The sequence goes on along the minus strand of JAJTUV010000022.1, from coordinate 722,828 downwards.
CTAAAGAACCATGCAGTTCAGTTACAGGTCCAGAGAATGCATATTATTTAAAACATTAGGAAACCAATGGTGCAATAACTTTTAAAAGTACTTTCAAAGTTATCAATCACTTCCCAGTAATTCATAGGTTGAAGAAAAATGAAGCTGATAACTTGAGTACAACTAAACTGCATGAGAACATCATAGCCTCCCTGACAGCATGACAATCCTCATTCAGACAATGATTACAAGGATGTCCATTGATACCTATTATATGTTATATTATATATAATTTTAGAAAAAAAGAAAGGCTAAAACATGGCTAGTGTCCAAAGTACCAACCTCCATAAATAATACAAAGCAAAACAAAACAAAAGCAAGAACAAGAGCAGCCGCAACCAGAAGATGGCCCTTAAAGAAATCTCAAAATTGAACATAAAGTTCAAATCAGCCAAGCTAAAAGTTGTCTTGTTATAAAGTCAGTTAGAAGACAAAACTGTTATTAGGAAAAAAGAGAGATGGTACAAGTATACAGTTAAAGTATTAAATTTAAAATGGTATATAGTGATGAAATTATAAGAAAACAGTATAATATACTGCACTTCGAGAAAATAATTTGAAAACACTTGAAGTAGTTATAAAAATGCAACTTCCCAAATTTTTTAGGGAAGAAATAAAAATACTGCAGAGAGTACTAATGAAATGCTTAATTAGCTGTAGAACACATTGAGAGACCCTATCCACTTTCAAGGAACACTGAACTTTCACCTCATACAAACTGCCATAAAACATAACAGGTAACGAACATAACAGGCACTGAATAACTCATGAAGATCAATAGCATTGATATTAACACTATTGGGACAGTGTGAGAAAACCTTCTTTACAGACCAGCCTCCCTTCTAAAAAAAAAAAAAAATCACCGATCACCAAGAACGTGAACATAGATTCATCTAGAATGATTGTGTTTTCCTCAGAACTCAAGACTGGGCGAAAATGTCTTTATGGTCTGGGTAGATGTTTCAGGTAGTGAAAAAGCCTACTGATGCAAGTATGAGTTCTAGCCCCACAGTGGAAGGAGAGACTAGACTTCAACTGACTGCATGACCATAATGTGCCTGGCATGCACACACCTGCACTCTAATACACACACCACACATGAATATGTACATAATAACAAGTAAAACTTGGTAAAAAGAACAATATGAAGATGAAGATAAATCTTTGTGAAATTCAAAGCAGTACAATAAACTCTAGTTAAAAGGTGACTACAGTTCCCTTAGAAAACCACTATTATCATAGAGCCACTTTACAGATAAAAGAAGAAAAAATAACTTTTCCTCTAAAAAAATAAAAATAAAATCGACCAAAAATGTAAATTTTAAGAAGTTCAGGGTAGTATATGTTTTAGTCAGAGTTTTTATTCCTGTACAAACATCATGACCAGAAAGCAAGTTGTGTTTTGGAGGCAGAGGGAGAAGATTTATTAGCTTGCACTTCCACATTGCTGTTCATCATCAAAGAAAGTCAGGACTGGAACTCAAGCAGGCAGGAAGCAGGAGCTGATGCAGAGGCCGTGGAGGGATGTTACTTACTGGCTTGCTTCCCCTAGCTTGCTCAGCTTGCTTTCTTATAGAACCCAAGACTACCAGCCCAGGGATGGCACCACCTATACTGGGCCCTCCCCCCTTGATCACTAATTGAGAAAATGGATCTTGTGAGGCATTTCCTCAAGGGAGGCTCCTTTCTCAGTGATAACTCCAGTTTGTGTCAAGTTGACACACAAAACCAGCCAAGTACAACTGACCCCTTGTCAACTTGACACACAAACACATCACTATTAAGCCTCAACCCTTACTTTCTTATTTATCCCCAAGATCTAAATGACTTTAAAAGTCCCACAGTCTTTTAAAAAGTCTTACATATTAAAACTTCAATCCCTTTAAAATATCCAATCTCTTTTGAAACTCAAAGTCTTTTTACAATCCAAAGTCTCTTAACTGTGGGCTCCACTAAAATACTTTCTTCCTTCAGTAGGGAAAAATATCTGGACACAGTCACAATCAACAGCAAAATCAAACTCTAACTGTCCAATGTCTGGGGTTCACTCACAATCTTCTGGGCTCCTCCAAGGGCTTGGGTCACTTCTCCAGCTCTGCCCTTTGTAGCACACAGCTTGTCTTCTAGGCTCCAGCTGCCTGTACTCTACTGCGGCTGTTCTTGGTGGTCATCTCGTGGTACTGACATCTCCAAAACACTGCTGTCTTCTGCAGCAACTAGACTGAACTTTCACAAGAGCCTCTCATAGGCTCTTTTCATGGTGCTAAGCCTCAGCTTCTCTGCATGACCCCTTCAGTTCTAGGCCTTCAACTACCACTGAAGACTACACCTTCACCGGTGGTCTCTCCTGGTCTTTCACAGTGTCAAGCATCAGCTGCTATCCCTCCACATTTCAAAACCAGTACCACCGGGATGACTCTTATACATTAACAAGACCAGCTGCCAACAGGAGATACAACTGTGGCTATCTCTGGAACACAGCTTCTCTGTGCTCTCAGGAAACACTTCCCAGAAGATTTCACCTCAGTGATGCTGGTCTCTTCCTAATCACTGCTAACTTCTTAGCTCCAACTAACCAGTATCAATTGTCCCAGTGATGCATCTGGTATCTTATTAGTCACAGCTGATTCTTCAGGCCCAGCTAATCAAAACCACAGAATCTTCGCAATCAAATTAGCATGGCCCTGGCAAGAGTCTTTAATCTTCCCTCTGAAATTTCACAAGCCAGGCCTCCACTGTTTGCACTGTTCTCAACATTATCTTCCTACAGAACATCCCACAGAGCTCTGAAAACTCAATGGCTCTTGTAGCCAAAGTTCCAAAGTCCTTCCACAGTCCTCCCTAAAACGTAGTCAGGTTGTCACAGGAATACCCCACATTGCTGGTACCAATTTATTGCTATGACAAAACCATGACCAAAACAACTTGGGAAAGACAAGGTTTATTTGGCTTACACTTCCACATTGCTATTCATCACCAAAGGAAATCAGGACTGGAACTCAAGCAGGTCGGGAAGCAGGAGCTGATGCAGAGGCCATGGAGGGATGTTATTTACTGGCTTGCTTCCCTTGGCTTGCTCAGCTTGCTTTCTTATAGAACCCAAGACTACCAGCCTAGGGATGACACCACCCACAATGGGCCCTCCTACCCTTGATCACTAATTGAGAAAGTGGATCTCATGGAGGCATTTCCTCAAGGGATGCTCCTTTCTCAGTGATAACTCCAGTTTGTGTCAAGTTGACACACAAAACCAGCCAGGACACCTTTGGTCCTAGCACTTGAGAGTGAGAGGCAGGCAAATCTCTGATTCTGAGACTATTTTGGTCTATAGACTGAATTTCAGGACAGCTGAGGCTACACAGAGAAACCTTGTCTCAAAAATACAAAATAAAACAAAATTAAAATCCTCTTTAAATTATAAAACTGGAGATAAGAGGAATTATCTTCTCTGACAAGCAATACCCACAGGAGCTTTTTGCTGCTGTTTTGAGAGAGTCTCACTATGTTATCTGGTTGGCCTTGAAATTCAAGCTGGGATGCACAGTGATCCCTCAGCCTCTGCCCTTTCCCCTCCAAAAACTGAAATTAAAGGCGTGCATACAGAACCACACCTTACTGAGTCTTTCTTGATTAGAACGACAGGGAAACTCCAAAGTAGGAGTGACACAGACATGCTCATAAAAGCCCATCTTTTCCACCATATGAATCACTTTACCTGAGCCATAAGACACTCATCCATCCAGCGCTAAAGGGGCTAAGGCCATGCCATCTCTACATCTGCTCAAATGTACCTTGAATTATTCCAGGCTTTATCACTTGAGGGACTGTTAACTGCAGGACTATTTGGCCTGAACTTTTTTTTTTTTTTTTTTTTTTTTGCATGCACCAAGAAATAAAGATTCTTTGGGGAGGGACATCCTTCCTACACAATACTGGCAAATGGCCTGGATCAACAACAACTGGTAATTGGAGCTGCAGTGAGCATACCAGACAAGCTTGAAGTCACCCTTGCACCCCATTAGCTTCTGAACACTGCCGTGTATCACTTAATAATGTCCATGGAATTACCTAGCCTCACCCACATATCTATTTGTCCCGCATTGCTTCACAGATTTATTGCTTTTATATAAAAACCCATAATAGCATTATGTTCTGATCATCTCTTCAGATGTCACATTTCTGTGCAAGTTCTTATGTGCATTTAACATTAACAAAGACTTCTATGTTTCTTTCTCTTACTAGTTGTCTCTTTTATTCACTGGGCTCTAAGATCCATCCATTGACCAAAATGGAAAATAAAGGAAGTGGAGGAGACTCACCCATCAATCCATGTAAGTGGAAAACAGAAAATGGCATAAATGTTTGCAATTTTATATTATACATGTTAGACATGTATAATAGCACTGAAACTTCCAAAACACAGCAAAGTAAACTTGAAGTTTTGGTGTTGCTGTCCCCTCTCAAACTTCTCAAAAGAATTTTCCTGCAGAGTACTCCTGTGTCTTCCCATTCACCTTGCTCTGTTTCCATGTGTTCCTGTCCCAGTCTTAATTGGGATTTGCTTGTTTGTTTTGTTGTATTTTGGGTTTTTGTTTTGTTATTTATTTATTTTTATTTATTTGATTTATTTATTCAGTTATTTAGTTAGTTTTCAAGACAGCCCTGGCTGTACTGGAACTTGCTCTGTAGTCTAAATTGGCCTTGAACAGAGTCTGCCTGCCTCTGCCTCCCCTGTGCTGGGATTAAAGGCGTGTGCTACCACCACCCAGCTTCTTTATTGAGATTTTAGTCCTTGCTTACTTTACTTCTTGGTACCACTTGCCAGTATTGCAGATTGCTTCCTTGAAATACTCCTGGGCTTCCTCATGTCCATTTCTCTTGCATTTTGTGCTTTTCCTCTTGCATCACCAGGCACACTGCTCTTCTACCCACCCTTTAGAACAATGGTTCTCAACCTTCCTAAAGCTTCAACTTGATACAGTTCCTCACATTGTGGTGACCCCCAACCATAAAATTATATCATTGCTACTTCATAACTGCAATTTTGATACTGTTCTGAATGATAATGTAAATATCTGATATGCAATCCCCATAAAGGACATGAGATACTGGTTGAGAACCACTCCTATAGATGGAGAAACTACTTCTCTCTGCTCAGTTCTCCATCATAAGGATACAGATCCCAAGGATTTAAACTTTATACACTTAACTGTAAAAGCTCAGTCTCATGCCTTTAGGAAGGTTTATGAATAAAATGAAGAGTATCTCATTAGATTTTTATAGTCTAGTAACATCCATTATAATCAAGTTTTAGATCAAATGAGTAAGGTTGCAAAGGAAAGCAAAGTTACCTGTCAACAAATGGATGCTTACAGTAAAGTGGTGCAGTAGAGGGGCTTGTTGACCCTAGGATAGAACAGATCTTAGAAAAGCAGAGACATTGAAAGTCATATGCAGAGACTTATCTAGGAGAACTTTCACTGCAAATTAATGAGGAGTAGATGGGAGAGTCAGTCAATATTACCTTATTAGTTAATTGTTATTGTGACCAAACACATGACAAAACCAATTTGAGGAAGGAAGAGTTGGTTTTGTCTCATGGCTTGAGGTTTCAGTCTACAGTGAGAAGGGATGAGAGCAAGAACATAAGGAAGCTATCTTACTACATCTATAATCAGGAAGCAGGAAGCTCTGGATGCTGGTGCTTGGTCAGCTTTCTCCTGTTTCCTTTGGAGTCTTGAACCCCAGACCACATTCAGAACAGGTCTTTCCTTCTCCATCAGTTCTCCATAGTAAGAGCCTTACACACATGCTCAGATGTGTCTCCTAAGTGACCCAAATTGTGTCTTGTTGACAATGAGATGAACCATCACAGTCTACACCACACATTCCCCAGAAGAATCAAACTATTGCTATACAGCTGGACTCTTCTTTGCTAGCAGAGCAGGCGCCAATATAAATTGCATTTAAACAATGGAATGGCATGTGGCAGTACAAATGTCACAACACATGGACAAATCTCAAAGCAAAAGCCCTCAAATGTCACATACTCTGTTACAGTGAATAAATTGAAGCTTAATGTGCAAATAACCACATATTTGATTAGAAATTTTAAAAATACTCATCAGTGTCATACAAGTATTAAAAAGTATGACAATAAGGGACTCTTGCACATCTAGGACAAGTGGCTTCTTCTTGGGATCAAACCAGAAGGAAAACAAAAAGTAGTTAACCTGTTTACATATTTAATATTGAACTTCTTAAGTGAGTTGTTAGGTTTTCCGATATTTTCTAATGATCATTGTACCTCTGTTTTGTGGTCTTCAAAATGGTCTCAAGAGGGAAAAGGTGTGGAGAGGAAGAGAGACTTTTGTCAGCAAAGTCCTGGCACATGTGTGTTGTTGACATGGGCAAAGTCATGTTAAGGACCCTAGCCTCAGACATAATGGTGAGGTATCCTCTCTCCTTCCTCTGAGGCTCTGAGAGAATGGGTAGAGCCTTCCCATCTAGTTTGTGTGTAGATACTGAGAGTGTGGGCTTAAAATAGCCATCACTATCCTCAAACACTGCCATGTTCATGGCCTGAAGACTGCTTCCTTACAAAGATCATTCCTACAGAGCTAAGTTAAAACTGCCACCTTGATCTAGTTGTATACCAAATACCCCATCTTTGTGTTTCCATTCCCGTAACCACTCACCTCCTTCTCCTTGTTCATTTACGTAGAACAAACATGCTGAGCTTCTGAACAGCTGAGGTTTCTCCTTCCAAGATCAGAGGCCACCCAAACCTACCTATTCCTGTGTGTCTGTGTTTCTGTCCGCGAATATGTCTGTTCGTATTCTATCATTCCTTTACCACTGCCAGCTAGGTTATTCCTTGGAGAGTGACAAGAACTTGTCAAGAAGGAGAAGTGAAGAAACACACTTGGCACTAAGCCTGAGGATGAAAATGAATGGGCTTATTGAAATCATTTAATAAAGTGTCAGTAGAAAGAGAAGTAATGGGGTGAAGGCAGTGAGCTCTGCAGTTGAGAAGTCCTGGTTAGAATCTTGGCTCTTTCTATGTAGTTTTGATTCACAGTTTTAAAGTCTCAGAGTCTGAGGTGTTAGAAGGGCTATCATCTAGTGATGAATTGTACTTAGTATAGATTATTTTTAACTATTCTTCAATTCCAATAATTTACCTATCCATTTACTATTCACTTACTTATGTATTTAATATGTGTATATATTTGCCGTATGAGTTTATGTAACCATAGAAGCCAAAGGAAGGCATCTGATCCTCCAAGAACAGGGGTTATAAGTGGTGTTGAGACATTTTGTAGGTTCTGGGAACTGAATTCAGATTCTCTCCAAGTACAGTGAGTACTCGTAACACATAAGCCATATTGCCAAGCCCAAAACTTATACTTCTAGATATTTTAAATATTAACTATATCTTTTTTTCTCTCCTAGATAGTATATTAGAAACAGAAGCTGTCCAGCATCATTGAGATTCTGCAGCCTGCAGAGAGGAAGGAAAAGGCCCATATTTGCAGGCCTTATGCCCTCATCTCTAGCTGTCACAAGTAACTGAATATTGTATAAATATTTTATGTAGTAAATTTAAGCAAGATAACTGAATCCTGAAAACTATCGTTAAACTTATGGAAAAACAGAGTTGCCATGGTTTCCCCTCTGAAGGGAAGATGACTTGTAAGAATTATGTCTTGTCGCCTTCGTCATGTCAGCATGGTCTTTATTTATGTCTCCCACTTGTTCTTTTATCCCTCAGAAATAAGCCGTGACCACCGGTACCTAACTGTGTAAACACACCCCAGTGTCCTGGGCTGAGAAGACCAAGTTTCTCTCCATGGCTCCCCGGAGCTGATTTGCACCTGTTGGGCAGCAAATGCCCGCAGCTTGTTATTGAACTAATGGACTTAGTAGGACGCTTCCAGATGCTGAGTGGAGGTTGAATTCTAGTTCAGCATGGGGGTGCTCTCCACACTTTGATAACTTTAGCAGACAGCTTTCCCATAGTGCGGGAACATTCCTGTGGAAACACGTTTTCTTCATAACAGGCTACTGGAACCAGCAGAAATTCTAAGAGAGAAAAGTAAAAAGCCACAAATCAACACACTCACACTTCAGAGTCAGTGTAATTAAGAAACAGTTCTTGTAGCATGCCTTCCCGTTGAACCAGCCGATCACATAACCTCAGGTAAAAGTAAGGAAATATGAGGCCAGCTATTTGAATTGAACGAGGGACACATTTTCCCTCAAATACAGGCTGACTCTTAGGCCACAGGTGTCTTGGTAATTGCTGGGCATTAGGAATATATCATATTTAACAGGCCTTGTACACACATTTCCACCTGGGTGGAAATGAGTAGTCCAATCTCCATGCTTCACCCTGACTATAGGGTAGACAAGAGTCTGCAGGGTTTAATAAGGCTTGGCACATGGAGAGAGCAGGCCTTCCTGCCCCTCCTCCTCATTCTGCTATTGATTACTTGTGAGAAGAAGGTAAATCATCTGACCCGGGCATGTGTGTGTTTCCTGCTAAGTAAGAGCTCAGTGCTCCTGAGCAGGCCCAGAGTGAAAGGGAAAAATCTGAATTCTGTCCCTAACCAGAGGAAAAGTAAAAATGTAAATGTGGACTTTATAATTTAAGGGGGAAAAATAAGTTTGGTTGGTAAGATCTGGACCACCATCTGGAAACTGGAAATGGATTACAAAAGAGCAAAGCATGTTATTAGAGCATACTTACCCTGACTCACGTGAGAAAGTCAAACTTTCTCTGTCTCCTACCAGAAGATGAATGCCAGGGCAAATGGCAGAACATGGCCTCACATGTCACCATGTCTTATTATAGTAAGCTGTCTGCTTATAAATCTAAAATCCTCTTAGTTTCCTAAGTGATTTTAAATGAGTTTTATAAGATAAGAGTGGTGAGACTGTGCAACTAAAAACCAAACTCAGAGCTGTGAGAAACAGCTCAGTAGGAAAAGATGCATGCCAACAAGCCGGCCATCCTGAGCTGGATCCCTGGGACATACCTGAGAGAAAAGAGAGGAGATGCCCATAAGTGGTCCTCTGATCTCCACACACATGAGCACTCGAGCACACACACACACACACACACACACACACACACACACAAATAAAGTAGTAAAGATAGAAACTCAGAGGCACATAAAGGGAATAATACCTCCAAAAATTAAATTCTGCAAGTACATTGTATTTTATTTGATGCTCTTGGTAACTAAGAAGTAATGGAAGTAAATTGCTTTAAAAATTCTTACTATCAAGCCAAGACAAAGTCTTCCTGGGAAGCCAACTCAAGCTTTTGTGAGTAGTATCACTGTAATGTGTCTTTATACAAGAACAATAAAAAGATTTTGGGAGAAGCATTGATTGATCATGGAAGTGAAATCCTTATTTCTAATAGCCCATGAGTTAGCCCAAATTCCCACCCTATATCTAGCCCCTGCCTCTGCTATGTAAATGTGACGTCTTTATCTGTCCTAGCTTTAGCTTAGCATTGCAGTGTCCAAGCCACACACACAGTGGGTTCAGAAACACTGGCATGTGCTTTGTCCTATCTTGACCTCTCCTGTTGCTTGAGAACAGTCTCTGTGGTATGTTGTAACATATGGGATGTGAGAAGCATGCCAAATAGTTCTATTCCCCCGAGCCTCATGCTCTTCAATAGGAGGCAAGTACTGGATCTTTGGCTAAACATTCTCAAGGTTAGAAAAGCAGTCCAGGCTACCGTGTCTAGAACCATATAGATTAGGACCCCAAATGGGACTGTGAAGAAAATTGTAGGGTTTGGGAAAAAATTGGCAACAGTATAAATTTTCTGAAGATGGCAAAACCAAAAAGGTAACTAGAAATTAAATGCAAAAATAATCTTGAGATATTTCTGGTCTCATCAGCCCTTGTCAGACTGTATGACTTTGCCGCAGTTTAGTTCCAGAACACACTACATACTAAATGGGTATGTTGCCACACCATGCAACATCAACATGTGTTCCCTGAAACACCTCATCTCAGACTTTAAAGTATTGTATGTTACTAACTATAGTAAATTCACTGGGCAAGCAAAGTTTTCTATTTCTATAAAAGTATAGTGGTACAGTTATGGAATATATTTTTTAATATTTCCCTATAGTCATTCCTCAGCATGTAGGGTATCAAAACAGTATGTGTTTGCATGGTAATAGAATAACTTTCAAAATTATTATTTGAATTGCTGACTTGAGTTTCATTTAAAAAAAAAATCAAGATATGAATTTTGCTTGAGATTAGGGTAGAATTCCCAATCATTTCTTGAATGGTTCCCAAATTTGAGTGCAAAGTGGTGTTCTTATCATTGATGGTTATAAAATCAAAATACTGATCCCTTCAGAAAAAAAGACAAGATTTTCTACATCCTGCTGATTCAAGTATTCAGCCAAGATTTACTCCTTTATGAAAAGGACGCATGCATACTCATCTCACTACTTTTGTACATGTTCTTCCATCTTCAACAAGAAAGTAAAATTACATGTAAACCATGCAATTATAATATATTTCTTTATGATTTCTTCTCAGTATTTGATTGATATAGCTACCTTATATATCTATATGACTGTCATTGCATAAAATACCTGGGCAACAGTGGATTGTGAAAGGAGAGAGTTTAAGAAGCCTTGCTCTTGACAGCTAATGTATGCTGAAGCTAACTTTTATATACTGCTACGGTTTAAAGAGCTTATTCTGTAGTGAAAACTAACAGATATACATGTGCACACCACTGATGAGTTCTCTTCCCATAATTGCGAACACAGCTTTTAATATTTAAATTTATAAAAGTACCTGAAACACATTTGTCTTTCTGCCATCTAGAAGAGACATCATGTTTAAAAGACACTTGGAGATGCCACAGCCAGGAGCATCTAAACCAAACATATAGAGACCAAGGACCACAGGTCACGATTTTATGTTCCCACTTCATTAAAGTATTGCATTCCAGCATACACATTGGCATGGCTTAAACAGAAATCTAGACCAAAGTGTATTTCAAGATAGTGTGTTAAAGAGACCCAGGAGCCATTTGCACATTCTCCAGCCATAGACCATCTCACACGAATAAGAGGAAGGTTTCGGGTCAAAGAAAAGGACCTGGACAAATGGATGCTGTTAACTCTCCATCTTTCCTACCACTGAACTGTTTAGCAGGCACATCAAGTGGAGTAGGTGACCACCACTCAGCTATAAAAGGTATCCTGTGTTAGGAGGTATGTTGAAACAGATTAATGTCCCTGACTTCTCTCCTGTTGCAGCACATATGGAAAGTTATAATATCCATACAATGCACTGAAAGAATCTGTTAACATTTAAAGTCTCTTTGTCCACAGGGTCTAGAGACATCAGAACATACCCTAAGTTCTCTGAGGAGGAAGAAATCACAATGTTTTTTTATGGCATCCATTTGTGGTCTTTGAGCTGAGAATCTCAGGGACTGGGTATTCCAAAACCCTTCCTGGATAAGGACCCTTGTACTGGTCCTTGTGATGTAGTTTATAGACAAACTAAGGGCATTTGGAGTTTTGGCTTCTCACAGTATAACCCCCTTTTTAAAGTTGTTTAACCTTTTGTATTTTATAACTTCATTAGAATAATTGGAAAGCTAGAGAAAATAGTCTTCTATTACTTATGTTCAACATTGTAAAGTTAGTATGAATATTAGTGCATGAAAAATTGCTGATTATGCTTGTATATTTTGGAAAAGAAAAATCATTTATATAATCTAATACACTGTTATATAATAACTTTTATTTGCTGGATTTCTCTTGTGCCTAGTTCATTTCTTTATTTATTTTTATGAGTCTTTGATGAGATTCTAGAACTCTATAGCTAATCAAATGTCAGAATAAACTCATTCTTGAGAAATAAGATCTATGTTAACTGGATATAACTTCTTTAAGACTAATGTGTATTAATGTCATCATCAATGGAACTCAGTGTGGATAAAATAAAATGATTATTTAAGATATTTAAATTCACTATTTTATGCTATATCATTTTAAATATAAAAACATAATTATATCATGTCTGATTTGTCTCATTAATGAATTATAGTGTCATATACTTTTCACAGAAATTACCATAGGATCTTGGGAAAGAAGATATATGATTTTTGTGAATACAATGTTTATGTGATGGAAGTATATTCTCAGGAGGCAAGAAGTTCTTGAGTTGAAAAAAAATCTAACATCAATATGTATTATTTTATGAGACTTGTTCCATGTGTTCATAAATAATGCTGTTTTCTTAGAAATCATCTAAAGTATTTACAGACATAATTTTAGAATATAAAAGAATAAAGATATACTTTTGTCAGACTGTCTTTTGAGCCAATATATGGCATAGAAACAAAAGGCATTAGGAAGGTAGTAAGAATTATTGTTAACATGCACAGTGATTCAGGGAGCATCTGGGTTTTAAAACAAGTCAGTAAACATAAAGTCATATTTTAATATTGTTGCTAGAGTAGTGATAAAGATAGGGACTTAGAATTTTCTGATTCTACTCCTCAAAACCACTCCTGAAACTACTTGTACATAGAGGGTTCCTACATTTAATTGTATGCATAAATGTTTTTTATAATCCAGAATACAGGAGTCCCTGATAGCCTCTTTAAATAGTCCTGTGTTGACCTTAAACTTTGCTCTTTAGCTTTCTACAAAGAGAAGAGATATGTGCTCAGTTTCCCTAAAGTTCAATTTCCAAACAAGCACTTAGAGCTTCTTAAGATCCACGTCCCTCTGCGAGGTGAAGGGAGAATCACTCACCCTCATAGTATTCTCTGTCAAGAACATCCAGTTCATTCATTCACACATTCAACCCTTCTCTCTTCTTTCCTTGCAGCTCACATTTTCAGAAACAAGACTCGGGCAGATGCAAATGAAGCTATGAGTGAGATGCAGACTCCCCTCTCAAGGTGGAAACTTAAGGTAACCTGCCTGCTGTCCACGCTTTCTGTTGCTTACTTTGTCTTTGACTATTGGAAATAGTCACATTTCCAGACTCCCTAGAGTTCCTGATGACAATGTAAATGGAATGTAAGTAGAACAGCCAGAGTTCAGCCTAGCAGAGCACCAGAAAAACCACCCATTTAAAATGGAATTAAAGATCACACCTTGAGGAGTATAGGCCTCTGTAGATCCTGAGCAACAGAGAGTGAGACAGAAAGGACTTTTGAAACGTTCCCAAGCAGCTTTGTGTGAAGGGCTGAGTGCATCTAGATTTCCAGCAACTTTAAAATATAATAGTTGATACCTTTCATGGATTCTATTTTTCTCAGGACAAACTTTAAATTTCCCATCCTTGGGACCAGAGACATGGCTCAGCAGTTAAAGACTTTGGCTGCTTTTCCAAAGGACCTGGTTCAATTCCCAGCACCTGCACAGCAGCTCACAACTGTCTGGAACTCAAGTTCCCGGGGATCTGACTCCCTCACAAAGACATACATGCAGTCCATATACAATGCATGTAAAATTTAAATAATGAATGAATACTTAATATTTTTCTCATCTTCTGGTTTCTTTTGAATTCTGTATTCCAAAAGATTAAGAGCAATGCATCATTTTGTGATGAATACAATTAGATGAAGAGAAAGAATTCATGCAAGAAAACACAAGAGAGCAACCTGACACTATATTGTTTCAAACTGGGCAAGAATGGGAAGGATAAGAAAGTCTTGAAAGTCAGTTTTCTTAGGAACTTGGCCACACTGCTCACTTTCAATATGGCTCCAATAAACACATTATGGAAAAGAAGATGACGTGCATGTTCTCAGATTAGGTCAAAGTTAGATTTCTCTTAATGTAGCAGTATCTGCCCACTTCTCTGTCACTCAGCTCAGCAGGAGGGGATGGATTTCTGCCTGACCATTTGCTTTTAGCCCTTCTAACTCTGTTCTAGTTAGGGAAAAGTTAGAGAAGAGCAGAAAGTCATATGACCCCTCCACAATGAAACGAGAACTCCGCACACGGCACATGTGTCTTTGAAATGGTCGAGTCAAGTTTCCCTTGATTAATTAAGTAGTTATATGTCTACAAACAAACTCCTCATTTGTTTGTTGGATACTATACATTTTAAGGGAGTGCTATTACCTTTGTTCTAAGAAGAACTTTCTGCAGTTTAGTAAAACTGATATTGTGGAGCCAGAGGGTCCTGGGCTCAAATTCCATCCAGGAAGGCTTGTGCAGGACACCTTCATATGTTACTGGTTACCGGGCTCTAATTTTCTTTCTTTTTAAAAAAAGATCTTATTGGTGACCCAAAGGCCTTTTCTTGTTTTTCTAGTAACATAAGGGGAAGGTGAGTGGGAAAGGTATGTGGTTTGGGGATAAATCCCAGGGATTTGCATTTCAATAAACTAGATTTCTATCTAGGATTTCCTCTTCATCCTGATTTTTTTTTCTTTTTTTCTTTTCTTTTCTTTTTTGGCCTGGGATGAATCTTCTTAAATTTTAGTTAGTTAACTAACCTCTCAGTCTATTTTAATTTTCCCCCTAATTGTGACTACTTGAAAAGTATGGAAAGTTGAAGGTGACAAAGAGATCAGATCTCAAATAAACAAAGGAAGAATGAGAGAAAGAGAAGAGAAAAGACAGGAAGAGTGGGGAAAAGGTAGAGACACAGGAAAGACATTATTAGCAAGAATAAGTGTTTAAAGGAACTTACCAGAATGATTTCTTCAGGATATAGTTACCAAGTAGGCACAAAAGTTTCATTTTGTTTTAATGAAAGCCCAAATGTTTATGGTAGGTTTCTCTTAAATCATTTTAATAATCCTTGTTGTGGTCTGCATGTATGTGTGTGGAAACAATTATCATGTTAACACGGGATTCATAGCTAACATGTTTGCAAAGACCCTCAATAGCAATGCCATTTCCTCTTTATGAGATTTAGTGTTCGGCACTAAGAGTTTAAATATATATGTAAGAGTAATAGGAAAAACATGTGTTCATGCACCTTGCTTTGCATAACAATTCATTAAGGTACAAAAAAATATAAGCAAACAACGACAGGCTGGCTGGTGTTAAATATTTTCAGTGTAACATTGACCCACTGGACGAAAGCAGTCTGCTCTTTAGACCAAGGGATTTGATGTGGTACGTTAGATGTATAATGAGAACAACACTTGTTACAAATGATCCCAGTTAATATAACTTATATAGAGCTTTCCCCTGGAAACATGGCCCCTGTATGTTGCATGATGTGTCTGTTCTTCCTCCAAACCAAAAGTAGGTAGTGTTCTCTTTGATGGATGAGTCCTGCATTGTCCTGAATGAATTTCTGTCACATTTTCCTTTCTTTTCTTGTCACACCCTTTTATTCCAGTGTCTCTTTCCCACTTGTGGACATATTCTGATTCAACTTTAAAATAACAGAGCTAGCCTTAATTCCCATGAGAAATATTTTATATCTTCCTCTAGATGAGGCTAGACCCTTCCTTTTTATGTCCCCTTAAGTAGGATCTGTTTTTCTTCTAACATAACACTTGTTTTCTTTCTAATATAGATCTAATTAAATATGATTAACTATTTAAATTATGTCCTCTCAGTTGGATAATGAAAATAATTAAGAGAAGAAAACTCATATGTGTGGCATCAAAATATGGGACTGCCACTCATACAGTAGTGTACCAAGGGAGAATCAGGAAATATTAATGAAAACAAATGAATACAGATTACAGGGCTCATGGAACAGCCATGAAGTGACTTTAGGTTCAGTAGCAAAACAAAATGCTTCCAACTTCATTATAGCCATCATCATTTAGTTAACAGGAAATAATGGATTTTGAAGAGAGGGTCCAAAGTCACCCAGTGAGCTGTATAGTGGTGGTAGACCAAAGACTCAATTGAGGTCCACTTTCTTGGTCTCTCCTGAATTCTACCTTAGCACAGTTTACTTTAACACACAGAAAATATATAAATGTATTTATATGTACATATATATGTGCATATATATATATATATATATATATATATATACACTGTGCTTGTTGGCTGGTTTGTTTGTTTGTTTATATAGCACAGTTGAGCCACCACACCAATGTTTTTCAAACTGAACTAGCTTCTTAATCCATCACTTAGATCATAAAATAAATATAACCTTCTTCTACCAACCCTAGTCAGCATCACCCACTCCTTCCCCAGGGAACTGGCATCCTGACATTATTTTTGAGTTGGACTTTATGTAAACGACATCTGGGCTTGTCTAGCAAATTATTCTTTGTGCTTGCTTTTACTTATTCGGACTTTGCTTTGGAGATTTTGAGGCAGAGTCTCAATATGTAGCCCCATCTGGTCATTTTGTTCAGGTGTGTAACTATATCTCTTTGTGCATTTGATTTGTATTTTTCCAAGTGGATAATTCTGTTGGACATTTTCTTAATGTAATTATCTGCCATCTCCATATGCCTTGATGAAATGCAATTTGTGTTCTTTACTTTCTCATTATAGACTTTAAAAAAAAAAAAACTGTTGAGTTCAAGAGTTCTTTGTGTGATCTAGCTACTAGACTTTTATCATATATGATGTTTATAAGTATGTTTCCATTCTGAAACCTATTGTTATCTTACTCATGTGGACTATCTTTGGCTATTTTTAAATTTTATGGAGTTTAGGTCAATACATTATCTTTTTTTATAGACCATGTGTTTTGTGTCAAGTTTAAAATCTCTTTTCTTCTGAGGGTCTGGAGCAATGGCCCTGTGATTGAGAACTCTTGCTGTTCTTTCAGAGGACCACAGTTTAAGAGACTCAGGATCCGCTCCAACTCCAGCCTAGTAGATCCTGTGCCCCTTCTGGTCTCCACAGGCATGTGGATTGTACTTATAGAAATACAGAGATATACACAAAAATAATTTTTAAATAAAATCTATTTTCCTAGACATACCTCCCTAAGATTTTCTGTTTTCTAAAAGTGCTAGAGTTTTACGTTTCTCTTTCAAGTTGCAATTTTCAGAAAACTTTTGTGCAAAATATGTTTTTGGTAGAGGAGGGTTTGATGAAAACTGTGATGATTAAGTATGTGTGTGGGTGAGTGTGTTAGTATGTGTGTGAGTGTGTGTATGTATTTGTCTGTCATGAGTGTGTGTGCCTATGTATGCTTGTCTCTGTGTGAGTGAGTGTACATGCGTGTAAGTCTGTGTATGTGTGTGTCTGTGTGTGTGAATGAATGAGTGTGTGTCTGTGTATGAGTGAGTATGAGAGTGACTGAGTGTGCCTGTGTATGTTTGTGTCTATGTGAGTGTGTGTATATGTTTACATGTGTGTGTTTGTGTGTGTGTGTCTGTGTATGTCTTTCTCTGTATGAGTGTACATGTGTGTGAGAATGTGTATGTGTACATGTGTATGAATGTGTATGTATATGTGTGAATGAGTGTGTGGGTGAGTGTGTATGTGTGTATCTGTATGAGTGTGTGTGTGAGTATGTGTCTGTGTATGTGTGTCTGTATGAGTGTGTATGTGAGTGACTGTGTGTGTATTTGTGTATGTCTGTGTGTATTTGTGTATGTCTGTGTGTGTATGTGTGTGTGAGTGTGCATGTGTATGTGGGTGTACGTGAGTACACGTGTGTGTGTGTGTACAGGTGAGTGTGTATGTGTGTGTGAGTGTAGTGTGTGTGTTATTTCTGGTTTTGCCTCTTAATATCCAATTGGCTCAGCATCATCTTCAAGAATATTTTTGTCTTTGGAATCCATGTCAAAATCAGCTTGCCCCCGTCATCGTGTACTGCTCTGGGTAGTTTCCATCTTGTTTGATATGTTCTGCCACCAGTGCTACACTGTGTGTCCCTGCTGCTAAGTAGTGACTCTTAATACTAATGGAGAAATTATTTCTATTTCACTTGTATTTGTACACTTATTTTTAGATAATATTAGGGCTGGTGACTTTCCACTTGGTGATAGAAAAAGCCTGTGTGTTTTGTTAGATTTATGCCTAAATACATTCTTTTCTTAAAATAATGGTGCTTTTTGAATGTTGGGTTGCATGCTTTTTGTTGGTATCATAAAGTAGGATTGATTTCTGTGCCTGGATCCTTTATCTTCCAGCCTGCTGAGCTAACTTAGTAGTTCTCAGAGGGCTGAATGTGCATGTGAGCAGCACACACACACATGTGTGAGAGTGTCGATGTGTGTGCATGTGTGTGTAGGGAGGGAGAGAAAACAAGCTTCATACAATATGTATACAGAGATTGTTTTTTCTTTCAGTTTTTTACAGTTTATTTTATTATTTTTCAACTATGCTTATGTGTCTTTGTATGAGTAATGTGCACATCGGTGCAGGGGCACACTGAGGCCAGAAGAGGGTGTCTAATCTCCTGGAACTGGAGTTACAGGTGATTGTAAGGCTTCTACAGTAGGTACTGGCATCTGAAGTAAAGACCACTAAGACAAAAGTACATGTTCTTCACCACGGAACTATCTCTTCAGCTCCAAAGGTTTATTCTACTACTTAAGATTATATGTCTGTGTGCGGGTATGCACTCATGTATAGATTCCAGGATGATGTGAAGTTACAGGAAGTTGAGAGATGCCTCCCAAGAAACTAAACTGCTTGGTCGTCTGTAAGAACAGGGCATGCTCTTAATTGCTAATCGATCTGTCTGCTCTTTTTAATTTCTTTCAAAAGCAAGAAATTAAATGATCAGACCGTTCTTTGTATTGCCTTATAGCTGTGGCTACTTTTAATGAACATTGATTGGTATATGTGTTATCTCCTTTCTGATGTCAGGGGTCACATTATTTTTTCATGATTAAGTGCTAACTCTGCAGCATCTCTTTCTTTCATGCTGAAGTCCCTGCCCTCCCTTCACAGCTTGATGGAGATTTCTAACCCTGGCTGAGTACTACATCTTGTTAAACATATTCTTTCTGCCAGTTTACTCATGTGACACATTCACCTGTAGTTCACAAACATGAGAGACTACATTGCTAAATTAGGAAAAACTTCAGAGGATAATGAATAATTGTGTCGAGAGATGACTTTAGTGAGCTGTGAATTCTATTTATAATGAGTCATATGTGATGACTAGAAATTTTAAATGAAATGGAAGGAAACTGAGGCAGGAAATGACCATAGTGCTGTTGGCAGTGCCAACTTTAACCATGAAATAAAATGAGCACACATTGCAGACCAGAGAGACTGTTTCTGGTAAAATCTGTTAATCCTCTTGTTAATGTGCTGTGTATAATAAGTGGCATGTGTGTGTGTATATATACAATACATATTTATGTAACTGTAACAAATAAAAGATTATTATTCTAATTATGGTGAGAATATTGAAGACCAAAGAAGTTAATTAAATTATCTAAATCAATGTTTCTCAAGCTGTTTCTCAACCATGAACGACCCTTTTATAGGGTTGCATATCAGGTATCTTGCATATCAGATATCTATATTATATGTAGCAAAATTACACTTACAAAGTTGCAACCAAATAACTTTATGTCTGGAGGTCACTGCAACATGTGGAAGTGTATTAAAGGGTCACAGCATTAGAAAGGTGGAGAAGCCCTGATCTAAATAAAGTGTCTTGGCCACAGTGTTGTTAGAGGTGGGACTGTGAAGGTGAACACTTAGTAAAGGTACCAGAAAGTGAATCAAGGTTGGAGGGCTCCAGTCCAAGGTGCATATGACACAATAACCAAGAAATTGTCTAGAAGCCTTGTTCTATGTGGATTGTGCCCAATTATGGGAATTTAGGGGAACAGTGACATAGGGTTTTTACAGAATAGTTTTTCCAGGCCTTGTTGAAGTAGGCATAGGTGGTACATTCTCAGAAAGCAACACTAATTGCTTATCTAGCTCACTATTGAGTCTGGATCTCTTGCAGATTGTCAAAATTAGAGTTGGTGAGGATTAGCTGAAGAACACAGCAAAGCAGGCGATTTAGCTGGTAGATGTACTCACAAATAGTAATGTGCAATAATTTTAATTTAAACCTTAGTTCTTATTTTTTAAGATGAACCGATCCATACAATGTAACCCTAAGCAAAACGAGTAATTTGTTCTTTTGAAATGACAAGCCTCTCAACCATTGTTTTATGGGAAATTCAAGTGAGGAAAGAAAGGAGGAAAAAAAAAAGAAAAACCTGAATTCGGGGCTTGCTTTCTTTTCATTTTGATTCATGAAGGCCAGTCTCAGAAGTAAGTTATTGTTCATATCAACTAAAGAGAAAGCATTGGAAATGAGATAAGAAAAGAACTAAAAAGCACATTTGGAACTGGCTTGCCCAAGACTTTGTGTTTTTATCTTGAAAAAAAAAATCTATTAGAACTCCACCATTGTACAAATTCCACAGTTCTTTTATTTTATAAAATAGAAAATGATTGCAATTTTGTGTAATGTATTGGGCAGGTTTAATAGGATCCTACTCTTGCCGAGTACCGTAGTGACAAATAAGCGCAATAGAAAGTTGCTGACACAACGGGAAACCGCTAGTTCAACATAAATGGTTTCTGTAAATAAATCTAGTGTAATTTCCCTATACATCTTGACTGCTGCTCTCAGCTCTGCTCACAGGAGAGCAGTGGTGCGGCGCAGCGCTGGCAAGAGGCCGGCTTTTGCCTTTTCTGAGCACTGAACACGTAGCGGTTTAGGCTTTTTTTTTTTTTTTTTTTTTTTTTTTGTCATACCTCTTCAAATGGAAACTGAGACACAAAATGGACTCCCAACTCGGGTTTCTTTCCCAAAAGCCACTGATGGAAGACTGCAGACAAATGACCCCAGAGAACATGAAAACAACCCAGAAATGGATCAAGGCTTTAAAAATCAGTTTTGTTCTAATTAAGGTAAGGTCAAACAGTTTCAATTTCTGCAGTCTTTTCCTGTGTTACTAGCTGACACTTGTTAGAGCAGATGACCATTGTATTTTCCCTAAATTCATTAAACAAAAGACAGAAGTGAAGAACCACTCTATCATACCTGTGGGGTCTGTTTCCAGTCAGTCACAGATGGTAAACATATTCAGGCCATAGTAGTTGCATGTGGACTAGATGTGTGGACTAGATGTGTGGACTAGATTGTGAAGTAGATGTGTGGACTAGATGTGTGGACTTTTGTTATCTTTGCCTAATAAGTAAGGATAACGGCCATTTAAACAGTATTTGCATTTTATTACATGTTTTGATAGTTGGTTTTAATATCAACTTGTTATAAATCAGAATCACCTAAACAGGGAGCCTCATATAAAGAATTGTAGTCATTGGTGTGGGAAGACACACTGTGAGGGTGGATAGACTTCTGGTAGCAGCTCAGATGTAAAGGGCACTGGAAGACTTTGTTCTTAAACCTTCAGAAGTCCTAATAGTGGTGACACACAAGGAGAGTCTGTGATAGAGACAAGAACTACACCAGGCCAGAGATGTTTAACTTCATCTACAGCTCTTCATCCGACCAAGGCACAGGCCTGACAGATACGTTGTCTATGGTGCTTTAGAATAGTGTGAAACCATTTATCAATCTATGAAATTCATTACACATCAAGTCAGTTAGGAGATGGCAATGGCAATTGTCTAGCATTTGGGGACCGAGAGAGGCATGAACTCAGGCTTTGGAAAAGGAGGAAATGAAAATTCTTAAAATCCACTAGAGAGCTAGAGTTCAGAGCTGCCATCTGTCTCATTTTGTTTCTATTGGGGTGAGAAAACACTCACTAAGAACAACTTGGAGAGAAATGATGTTTTCATCCTATAACTCTCAGGTCACAGTTCATCACTGAGGAAAGTCAGAACAGGAGCTCAGTGCAGAAACATGGAAGGAGTGACTGAAGCAGAGACCATGTATGAACCCTGAGTACTGGCCTGCCTCTACTAGCTTTCCCAGATACTTTTCTTATACAACCTAGGGATGACCCTGCTCACAGTGAGCTGGACCCTCCTGAACAAATAGGGAATCAAGAAAATATCCCACAGATGTGATAACAGGTCAATCTGATTGTGGTAATCCCTTAACTGAGGTTCTCTCTTCTTGGGTTACTCAAGTTTGTTTCAACAAACTTTAACCAGTACACAATCCTGATCAACCTTTGGGGGTGAGGGGATTAAAGCCATTTTCTTTTACTTTAATCCCCCCTTTCACATTACTTCTTCACAAAATTCAAGACAAGAATGACATCAAGGTATCAGAAGGAAAGGAAGCAAGCAACAATGGAAGAAAAAAAAATAGCGAAGAGAACAGATGGTAACCAGAAGTGTGCATCAACACAACGTTCATGGCTGCTGGTGTTTACCTTATATTATTGGAATATTCTAGGTTGTAGAAACAGACGATCATGTGAGCTATTTTAGCTGGGAAATTTGTCAAGAACTCATCCATTCTTTCTTTCTAAATTTACCATGGAAGTCTTCTGGACTTGACTAAAATGCTTCTAGGGGCAATGCTATGACACTATTTCTATTCCAATACATCATCTTTATCTGTGTGATAAAGATGTGTGTATTGGCTGCTTAGAACAAAATGTAGACTGTGCTGTCTGGTATTGCAGAACAAAGAATATAGGGCCTTGATCAAAGACAACAACCTGTTGAGATTTTATTTGTAAGTCACTTACGTACCCAGAAGTCAGTGCAGTTTTGAGTCTGGTCATTCATTTCTTCAATACTTATACTATATATTTTATATAATGCATATTACATAGTATAATATAAAAATATATGCTTATAGCTTACTAAAAGTTATCAGGATAAGAGCAAGCAAATAGGTGCAGAATCCATGCTGAAACATAGAATTTCTTTTTCCCCAAAAGATTATGTGAGCACCATGAGGTAAGATGGTTGATTTCTGAGGTTTCAATAAAATTTGTGTTGAATGAATTTGTTGTCAGATTCCAAAGTAAAGAAACTTTGAGAGAGTTTGCAAGGGCATTCATGGCAGAAAGGACAGATTTACACATAACATGTGTCATTGGAAATAAAAAGAATCTCACCAGCCCTGAGCAGCTGTAGAGGTGTGGTGGGGATGGTAGCTTGTGAAGAGCGGATCTCCCCAGGGCTTCAGTCACAGAGAACCGACCTCCCAGGAGCTGTATTGCATGCAGCTGTGCCACAGATGGGCAGAGTCTTGCTCCAAGAAGATGATCACAGACAGAGTCAAGAGACAGATGAAGAAGGGCTGCCACCGTCTCCCCTTGGATAGCCACTAGAATCACTTTTGCTGCCCTGCCTGATTCTCCGGCTGCATTTAATGGTCCTTATGTAGGCTTCACTTCTGTCAGACGTGCTGGGCTCCTGAGGATCTCCAGGGTCTTCTACTTGGCTTTGTGATTCATTGTCTTTTTTGCCTTCTTCAAGAATGATCCCTCTACTCGTGTTTGCATCTGCTACCAATAAGCATGAAAACCCCATGGCCAATACTGTCAGCAGCAAAAACTGTGTACTTGCTGTCCTAATGAAGCACATTTAAGTACCTTCTGATTATAAGTAGCATTTCTAATACTTTCAATACTCAATGTTAAATACTGGTAAAGTATTTTGAATTGTGCAAAAACATCATACATATTACACATTCAACTCCCCCCCAAGCAATACTGTTAGAATATTACCAATTTTATTAAATGAAAATCTAATATGAGTAGGAAATTAAATAGTGCCTCAGGTCATACAGTTCATGAACAGGCCAAGACTCAAACCTTTATCTGGCTTACAGTAAATACTATAGGCTCTGCCACCTCTGCCCCCAGATGGCAAAACTTCATTTTTGTCATATTAATCACTACGATGTGGTTGATGTTCTGTATCCAAACAGCAACTGTGGCTAGCTGGATTCACTCCAATCCTTTTCCTGTAAGATATTTTTGCTGTTTAATTCAACTCAAAACAGAAGACTACACGATAATAAATAAATGGCCTAATGGATATTGTAAGTTGGATTCTCTTGGAACAGTCACCAGAGTCTTTAAAACGGTTTTGTTAGTCCCTCAGATCTCTCAGGCCTTCCTTTCCCATACAACTCTCCTATAAGAGTGGCAGCTTTCTTAATTTTTGTTCATTCTTTTCTTCTCATCATAGTGGGGTTATCCATGCATATTTAATACATGTTTCTTTTAAAATTTTATATTGATATAATCATTGTATTAATAAATTACAAAAATATTAAATATATCCCCTGTTCTTAATTTTTTCAGTGGTGACATCTTCCATAGCCATTCACAGTATCACCAAAACAGAGACTGTCTTGTGCTCCTGCATGAGCAAGAGGAAAGCCTTTCCTAGACAGCCATTGCACCTGTCTCCTAACATCCATTAAACAGGTCACATTCAATGGATATATCAGGCTGTAATATAAGGCCAAGCACTTGGCTACGCCCAGCTGAAACCAGCTATAACCAAAGTGACTCACCAATAGAAGAGTGAATGAATGCTGTCCTAAGACTTGGATAAGATTATTACATTTCCTATCCATGGTCGTATCTAACAGATGTGATGTTTTTGCTGAGAAGGCTTTCAACAGGAAAACCTTATATACCTTCTATTTTATTTCCTGATGGATGCACATTGTAAAGGATGAGTAAAAGAAATTCGTGATTGAGTTTCTTTATTTACTGTACTTCAAACTCCTTGCTAACATGACAATTAGATGTGGAGATGGTAACAAACTATTGAGGTTATCACGCTAGAAAGAATAGAAAGCTTTGTATTAGTTCATGGTTTCAGGTCAGAGTTGGTATGCATGGACCCTAATTACTAACTTCTTCCTTAGAGATCAACATAAGAAAGTTCCTACCTTTTCCCAAAACTATCATGGACTAGGGCCCAAGCTCTTGACACAGGGGCATTTGGAAGACTTTTCAGATCTAATGTATAACATCCAGTGTCCTCTGAATGGTCAGCTATTGATCTGTTTACTTTGTGTGTATGTGTGTCCCTATGCATGTGTGTATTTTTATGAGTTCATATAGAATGAGCGTGTGCTTCCTTATTCCTTGTAAATCTATGCTACATTTTGCTTGTCAGATCCTTGCAAAAGAGACTCATATTTTTTCCATGATTTCTGGTGTTATTATTTTTTAAATTTAGTGAAATAATGTTTCCCCTACTTCTCACATGTACATTTCCTGCCCCAAGTGTGTAATTGGTCATGTATCCAAGAACATGTCAAATGGACAGTGGAAACTTCATGTTCGTTGCCTCTGGGTTGGTTTCTCTTTGTGTTCGAGTTGTTTTCAGTGAACCGAATCTCTTATACTTTTTAATTTAAATTTGAACTAGAAAATATGTGGCTAAATATAGCCACACACTTACACCTAGGACTACGAGTTACAGCTTTCTTCGTTGCTTATAGGAGCAAACTGCATTTCCTTCACACTGATAATTTTGCTGAGATGTAGGAGTGTACCATGTTTCCTTTACTTTTTCTGCCTCACAACTAGGGTTTCTTATTCTCGTACTGTATTGATTAATAATATACCCAAGGTAATAGAATTATGCTACTATAGAAGACATTATCAAGGTAAAATAGGTAAAATGCCAGCCTAATAACAGACAACAGCATTACTGAAGATGAATTTTTCTCCAGCCCAGTCTGTGCTTTCTCTCATTAGAGTTTGTAGTTACCATTCTTTGTTATTAAACCTCACCAAGTTTCAGTTCTGTAGGGAAATCTGTATTTAACGCTTGCCTTGCCTTTGTGGTGATGTCTCTACAGTCATATGCTTATCTGAGACTTATTTTCTAATTTATCTCTAAGGAAGATGGACTTTCCTCTAGTCTGTTGTTCGCTTGCTGTTACTACCTAGACCAAGCTGACACAGAACTTGCTGCTCAACCCACATTGACTTCACCCTTGGCAATCCTCCTGCCTCAGACTCCAATGGGCAATGGTCACTGGTATGCACTGTCATATTAGGTCTCTAGTTAAATCTTCATGCCTCTCTGCAGTTTGGCCATGAACTCTAGCCCTTCCTTGACTGGGCTGCAGGGAAAATGGTCATGGGTGTGTTTGAGTGCCCTTCATAGGGTAGCATTTCTTTATCCTTGCAGACAGCCTGGTGCTGACATCTTCAATGTGTAGCTCTCTGTCTTTCCCACAGTCTTATACTGCTGGACTTGTCTAACCCATGTCTATCCTATCACTGTGGAGACAGCTGCTCCCAAGACAAGACCTAATTGGAAAGAAGTGAGGTTCTGGGGTATAGGCCAAGTGGCACTTGAAGAGATAACACAGAATATAGAGTTCTATATGCCCTACACTAGTCCTAGATTCCAGAGAGATGAGGAGACCACATCTTACAGCAGTCCAGTAAAGGATGAGCTTCTGACACGAAGGAAGAGACGATCTGAGGACTTTTGATCCTGTATGAGGAAGAACAGATAATTCCAAATGGACAGCAAGGCAAAGTAAAATGATACAAATCCAGTACAGATGGAAAATGGAAACACCAGTGTTTACATTTTTGTATGATGTTAACTGTGAAACTTATGCATGTAAAAGTCAACATCCATGAATCCAGAATCTTATATTCACAATATTTTATTGGCTATCTTATAACTCATACTGTTTCTTGATATAATTGGTACATGAAATCTGAAGACAATCTGATTATCTTTATCTTACATATAATTAGAGACCCATATCATTTTGACTAATATAATACTTTCACTAGACCATACATTGGTTTTTGTGACTCTGAGTTCATTTTCTCAGATATGCTTTATGGCCTTCTGACATATAATTGGAAATTGTTTTCTTTTCATTAAACCTTCCAGAAGGATAGTTTTATGGCTGCTTTATGAAGAATTGCTTGCTTTGTTCTTTTAGGTACTTGAGAGTTTAGTTTCCTTATGATTCAGCTCCTTGCTATCTTTCCTGTTCTTATTTTGGATGTCACACCTTCAATAATCCTCCTGGAGCAAATGTGCCTTATCTTTTGAGACTATTCACTCCAGCAAGATATTCTAATCCACTGTTCATTTTTGAAGAGATAAGTTTTAAGTTCTATTTGGAATTCTGTTCCTTCTTTGCTCAGTATACCTCTCTACCAGTAGTTTCTATTGTTTTATTTTGTTTTCAACTTTTTATATTTGTATTTATTTTCAATTATTTCTTTTTCTAGAAAGATTTGGGTTTGTGACTTTATTTTCAGAAATATTTTGTTATAGACTTCCTGTGTTGTGAGCAGTGATTTCTGAACGATCTTTACTTGTATTAAGATAACATTGTATGAGGTTGGCCTTAATTGTTCTATTTTTGCTCTCTTTTTGTTTCAGAAACATAACTTTCAGGAGAACATTTTATTTTGGGATTTCTTTCTGCCTTGATAGAGAAGTTCTTGGATGGTTTTAGAACTGTGTTCTGTTATCCTTATGAAATATCTGAGGGTGTACACCACCCCAGCACCACCCCCAACATACACAATCACAAACAAACCTCTAGACATAGTTTGATTAAGGAAGAGAAAACATAATCTCAAAAGAGTTTTGGGAACACAAGAGTTCCAAAATATCCAAATCAAAGCTAAACAATAAGAATGCTGCTTGGGATATTAGTACCCTGATTAAAATTATACTACAGAACTGTAGTAATATAAACAGCATGGTACTGACACAGAGATAGACACATACATTAGAGAAAAGATATCTTCAGCAAACGGTCAAATGGAATAGTTACACATTGAAGAAGGAAATTAGAAAATCATCTTTCACATTTTGTAAAACTAACTACAAACTGATCAATGACCTCAACAGAAATACCTGATAACCTGAATCTGATTGAGGAGAAAGGAAGGAATATTCTTCAAATTACTGATACAGGGAAGAACTTTTTAAACAAGACCCTGGTAGAGTAAGGCATTAAGACCAACAACTGACAGATATAATTTCATGAAGTTAAAAAGCTTCTGTACATTAAAGAATATCATTTTATGATTAAAGAGGCAGCAGACACAACAAAAAATATCATTACCAGTTATACATCTGACAGTATCTAGAATATAGAAAGAACTCAAAACCAGCTTTTGTTTTACAGAACCTAAAGTTTGCAATTACTGGAAGATGTGAGTCAGGCTTTAAGCCAAAGCAAGAGGGTAGTGGGCTTGATTATTGCTGGTATAACAGCTTTACTTACATTAATTATTAACACCACTGCGTCTGCAATTGCTTTGATACAAGAAGATAAGACAGCTACTTTTGTTAATCATTTAGCAAAAAATGTTACTAATGTGTTGAGTATACAAGAGGATTTAGATAGGCTTTTGGGACAATGGATTGATGTTCTTTATCCTATTCAAATTATTAGGAGGTTTAGAGTTTAAGAGTAAGGAGCCATCTTGAATGTCATGCCAAATACCATTGGAATTGTGTTACTTCTAAAACTTACAATGATAGTCATTATAATTAGGAAAAAGTTTAAAGACACTTGCAGGGTATTTGACATAATTCTAACACATCTCTGGATGTTTTAACGCTGCATAGTGAGCTTATAAATTTAAAGAATGCTGCTCTGCTGAGCATTGATTGGGCAGATGCTGCTGATGAAATTACTCATGGCCTGAGGTCAGTATTTCTATTTTGGTCAAGCTTCAAGAATGGTATATATAGCTTGATCATGCTAGCCCTTTTTGTCCTGGGAATACTTTTATTCCTGCCCATTGTGTTAAAGCTTGTCTTTAGCAACATCAACATGTTGGCAGCCAAAGTACATGGCTTCAAACTGAAAATGGACCCCAGTCATAAATTTAACAGGCTGGCAAGCCAAGGACAGGTAAGATTTTCACAGAGCCTTGCCAACCCTAAGACAGAAGTGCATTGCTTTTTATAATGCATATTCCATGATGAGTAAGTAAGGCATTCTTGTCAGAATGACCTAAGACAGGCTCAGTCTTGTTTATGAAATAAAAAAAAATGGGGAGAAGTAGAGAGCTTTTGGGGCTACTTGGCAAGAATCTGACATTGGCCAAGGAGAAGGAAATAGGCTGCTTGGCAGGAATCTGACATTGGCCAAAAACAAGGAAGAGGGCTTCAGGCAGTAATCTAAGTCTTAGGCTAGAACGAAGAAGTAATTTCAGGCAGGAATCTAAGAAGTAGGCTTCAGACATGAAAATGACTTTGGGCCAGGACAGAGAAGTAGGCTCAGATATCTTGGTCATCCTGATAAGCCCTTAGAAATAGTGATCATGGGAGTGATCAAGGAACTTTGTTTATTGCCTTGCTTGTTCTTTGACTATTTGCATCTATTGTATTGCTAGTTCCTCAGCCTAGAACTGACATGAATATTTGCATGTAATTAAAATGGTATAAAATCAAAAAAGAGGAGGGAGGATGGGATGGGGGTTTCTAGGGAGAGGAAATGGGGAAAGGGGATGACATCTGAAATGTAAATAAATACAATATCCAATAGGAAAAAAGAAAAGAAAAAACTGAACATCAAGAAAACAAACAGCCTAATTAAAAATTGGAGCATAGATCTAAATAGAAAGAAGGTAGAGGAATAGGAAGAAGAGGAAGAGGAAGAGGAGGAGGAGAAGGAGAAGAAGAAACACAAATAGCTGAGAAATATTTCCTTTTAAGTATTTTAATATCATTAGTATTCACTTTCATAGTGCCAAACATGTTCTGTGCAGACTACCAGAAAATAGCAGTAATCAATAATTTGATCTAGTGGTGAACACTACAATAACAACTAGTTTGGCAAGATATGGCCACCACTGCAACAGTGGCTGGATGTTATGGGAGGAACCAACTACTTTTTAATTGATTTAAGTCTCTGTACAATATGAATATCATATCTGCAACCATTAATTGGACTAAAAAAACCATGGCTTGTTTGGTCATAGGCTCTAGGTGAGAACCTAATACTATTATTCTGCTGGGTAAACATTGCCAAAAACTACCCCTACCACCAAGTTCACCATACATTAGTGCATCTATTAACATGCATCAGAGAAGTTTCTTCTTTTTTTATATCAGAAGGCAATTAATTAATTAAAAATGGCCAAAATGCAGATAAGAGACTATGGAGTACTACCTTACAATGAGACAGCTATGTCCACACACAACTCTAACCCAGACAAGAAGCTTTGGGAGTCACCCTGAAAGAGGAGGTAGAAAAAATTTTAAGAGCCAGAGTATGATGCGAATGAGAACATCTCCCATGAGTTCATAGATGTGAAAATTTTGTCTGCAACTGGTGGAACTGTTTGTTGAAAGAGGTGTGTCAGGTGCAGGCTTTGAAACTTTAAAAACCTCCTGACAATCTTTCCCTGCTTCCTGCTTATGATTTTGAGATTTGAGCTTCCAGCTGCCCCTGCTACTGTGCCTTTGCTCCACCATCGTGGACTCTAACAATCTGAGGCTGTCCATTCAATTCAATTGTTTCTTTTGTAAGTTTTCTTGATCATGGTGTTTTGTCACAGCAATAAAAAAGTAACCAATGCACACATGTATGGAAATCTGCAGTAAAACAGCATCCGCCAGGCATTAAAGAACTGTCATACACATGAACAAATTGTAGCTATGACTCCATCCATAAGACATGTACATGATTAAGCCAGCCAAAGATCCCAGCACAATCAGGGTAAGAGCTCATGAAATTCTCCATCCTCCCTCAGGAGCTATTAGCAATTAATGGCTGTTGGGGATGGAGAGTTTGCCTTCCTCAAAGATGAGGTCTCTGAGAGGCTGCCCATCTTCTAGTTGGTGCTCCTATATTTATCCACATAGAGGCAGCAATAATTAGACAATGTGGTTAAAAAAAAAAAAAAAAGCACATGAAGGTGGGAATATAAATTGGTAGGGGAGATAGGAGAGGAATTGGAAAGGATGGATCAAAATGACATGGGTTTGTGAAATTCTCAAACAAGAAAATTAAAGTTAGAAAAGAAATGTATGATTTCAGCATTATTCTAATATCAAAACATCCCTATGCAAATTAAGATGGCTACCATGTTACTAGGTGAAACATTTCATGGTCCTGTTATTGCATCTGTGATCTCTTGTGGCCTCCACCGTTATGTGGAGGGTGATTCTGTTTAGCTTTTCTTTTCCTTTCATTTCTCTTTTTTTCATCTTGCCATGTTTCAGTTTTATTTTTACAGATTGTATTTTAGTGTCAGATCTTTCCCTGTACTGTCTTGTCTTACTTGTCTTGACTGGTTGGTGGTGGGGGTGCCTAAGCTGGCTGAGCCTATTTCTGAAGGGTGTGACCTCCCAAGCCACCAGCGCTACTCAGATAGCTCACTGAGTTCTTCCATAAGTATCTCTATGCTGCTTTCTTAATTCCTAGTTTCCAAATACAACGTATTTTCTTAGTTTCTCTTGCACACAGAGGGAGAATGTGCAGGTTTATAGTTGTCTGGAATGTCTTAAGCATACCTGGCATTTTGTCATTTGTGGGAAATAGAAACCATGCACAACAGTGACTGAGGTAGTAGCAACAGAAA
Organism: Mastomys natalensis; assembly: GCA_021653895.1. Classification (NCBI taxonomy): domain Eukaryota; kingdom Metazoa; phylum Chordata; class Mammalia; order Rodentia; family Muridae; genus Mastomys; species Mastomys natalensis. Next base: position 691,363 of record JAJTUV010000022.1, on the reverse strand, counting down.
TATGACAATTATTAGCAAGATCTTGCCATGAGCCCACAATTCAGCTTATACATTTCCCCAAATCCATAAAGCCATTCAAAATTATGTAGTTTATTTCTTATTTTAAAACTATATATTTTCAGATCATTCTCTACGGAGTTTTCTTAGGATTTTATGCATTGTGCACTTAAGTTTCCACTGTGATAGCTGGCTGATGTCTCTCAGGATTGTCTCCATGATGACCTGTTTAGGGTGAGGCCAGTCACAGCACTGCATGCCATTTGTGTGAGTTCTGACTATAATTACTGCATAGTTCAGTGTTATATTTCAAGCTGAATAACTGCCTTTGGAGTTAGAAGCATATCTTTAAGTATACATACACTTACTTTTTCATAAATAGTGTTAGAAACATATAAGCACACACACGCACGCACACGCACACGCACACACACAATTTATTTTTCACAAATAGCATCATTTCCTAAACCATAGCTTGTTAAAACTGGATACATATGTAGCGAAGGTTTGTCATTTAGTAGATTCCTTCTTTACAGCAGGTTTGTGTTAGAAAAGGGGAATACATTGTGATACTTAAGGAATGTAGCCAGGAATTGGTAATGGTTCTCTCTAGCATCCTTTCATTGGTGGATATTTGAAAAAAAAAAAAAGTTGTATTTTAACATGGGAAAAGATTGTATTCATGAGCACACTACATATGAGACTCATATATGTAAACAACCATATTTATAATTGCAATTTCACATTTAAAATGAAAAATTATACACAAGTCCAGCTACATAGGAGTCTCTGAAGGGTGTAGAAAAACCAGAGAAGATGACAGTGTGGAGACTGCCCCTGCTGAACCTCCTGATCTTCTGTGTTCACAGGAGATGGCGCTACTTAAGGCTGACCCCACCCCCACCCTCCCCGCCAATTTCCCAACCCCGTATGGATCCATAGAATCATAATACCTCCTGGCAGGTATTTCCAAGAATAGAGTTAGCCAAGCAGTTCCATTCCTTTTTTACACCCCCATCCACCCACCCATACTAGACAAGGAAAAACCATGATTGCTCAGGCACATCCCTGGTGCAACCAATGGGCCAGCCCAGCCCAGAATTTTTCAGAATCAGCCTGTTCCCCAGCACTCGCCTGGCTTGTTAAGCAGCCTGGTATCTTCACCCATGGAGACAGCACTTGAATGGCAGGCATTGAGCCAGTGTTTACCCTGTGGGGCTCCTGACACACACAATATCTGTCAACACTTCCTATCACTCTCCCGTTTATGCAAACCGTTTCTCCCCACCCCACACCCCCACTTTTTCCCCTTTCGGCTTGATGCATTCATCGCCAGACTGCAGACACCTAGTTAATCCATTTAGAAGCTATCAGCTCTGTTCATCGGCTCATAAACCTATTACCTTGGAGGCGCAGTTCTGAGGGACACAGGTGCCAGGCCAGGACACAAAACCCAATTGAGCTGTGTAGCAGGCAGTGTGGGGCTCCTAATCAGGGTTCTGCCTGCATGGGGACCTCCCCGTGTTACGCTGTAGCAGGCACTTTATTAAATATCGATTTAAATCACGTCCTTTAATCAAATCTGATAGAGGACCTTTTTCACCTTCGCCCCTTCTGAGCTCCTCCTCCACCCTCCTCCTTTTCCAATCAGCCGGTCTGGTGACATCGGAGCCCAGGAATGAATAGTTAGCAAGCCTTTCCCCAGCAAAACCCTCTTCAGCAGTAATGAGGCATTTGTGGTAATCGGGTGATGAAATGTAAATGGCAGTAATGAGCACAATTACATCCACCAGGGAGCCATCGGCGTGGCTTCTTTCCTCAGATAGATGAGGGCTTTCTCTGCCATTGCCGGCTGAGACTTCTCGAGGCTGCTGGATGGAGGCGCGGCTGGCAGGAGGGGGAGCCCAGCAGCCAAAGCCATGGCCTTGAACTCCAGGCCAAGATGCTCATCTACCAGCATCTCCCCTCCTCCCTCTACTTCCTCCGAGGCACTCCGAGCTGCAGGGTTTTCAAACCGCGCCTCTCTTCCTGCTTAAGCAGCTCAAGGTGAGCCCCGGGCCTGATGGCTACACGGAAAACCTCTCTATGTGTCAGCAGAGCCCAAAGCCAAGAGGTGGGATGCTTGCCAGGGAACACAGGGGCCATGCTGCTGTTTGTGCAGGCTTTGTAGTCAAGCAAAGAGACCGGACAACTGTGCAAGCATCTCCAGGAAAGGGATCTCAGCACATCTGGGCGGGTAGTACTCGGAGCTACAGACTAGTGTTGTGTTCAAGGATAAGATTTAACTACGGATCGGGAGTGGCTGACCAGAGATCTGATCTTGGAGTAGAGAGAATGTGATTTAAAACAAACAAACAAACAAACAAAAAAAAACCCAAACCGTAAAACCAATGGAAGTAAACGCGATGAAACACACATTATTTAAGTGTTCTTGAACACATAGTAAATGAGATTCCAGTTTGCTAATGATTATAAGATACATATCTAGGAATATTTCAAATTACATGAATTTCTCACGGACCATTCTACTGAATAAAGGAATAAAATGTTAACGCTCGATGTGGGACTTGGAGTTAGCAATACTAGTATATAATTTTAATGATGTTTCGTAAAAGCTTATGACACTTTAATTAGTAGCTTCCAAACTCACGAGAAGTTAGTATATTTTAAGATTATATTATCAATTTCATGGCAGAACAACCATCTGACTTCTAGTTTCTCCTTTGAGCTTTTTGTCATTAAATAGCTGTCTAGCTGAAGTTAACAACTTAGGATAGGATACTAGGCTAGATTTTTATAAGGAGGACAATTTATTAAATTTGCATGATTATTGATCAATATGAGAAACATACCTATTGTTTAATATTGTTTACTTTAAAAGGAACAAGTTTGGCCATTTATATTAAACTTTCAAATGCTTCACTTCATTGTTTTCATAAAATATTAATTTCAAAGTATATTTACAGTTCTGCTTTTTTTTTCTCTTATTTCCTCCATATTCATTTCTATTTGTTTTTTCCTCTGGGAGAAGGATAATCATTCATTTGAATTCTCCCACACCTCTCTCTGATTACTTTTAAGAGGTGTGCTCTGCTGACCATGATGGTGCATGACTTTAAGCCTAGCCCTGGAAAGGCAGAGACAGGTGAATCTCTGTGACTCGGAGACCAGCCTAGTCTATAGTACAAGTCCCAGGACAGTGACACAGAATAACCATGCCTTGAAAAACACAAAACAAAACAGTGAATCAGAAAAAAAAATATTCTCACCTTATTGCCCAGGTCAGCTTGGTACTCAGTATGCAGCCTAGATGCCCTCAACCTCTAAGTGCTGGATTTACAGGTATGAGTCACTCTAGTCCCAGTTCTTTCAGCATTCTGGGTATAGTTGGAGATGCTAGTGAAATGGTTCACTCTTGGGAAGTTGAGGAGTTGACTCGTTAAACTCACTGTTATGCTTATGGCTTATTCAACAGCAGACTGTCAGCAAACTGGCCTTTGTTTATTTGCCTTTTAAAAGTCTGAATGCTCGTTAAGAAGCCTAAGTGATTGTCAAAGCAATGCCAATTTGACCCAATTTATTTTTCAATATGGGGAGTAAAGAAGAAATAAAAGCAATATGCTTATACTCACTTCTTTCAAGTCTATAACTGGTATCTCCTCTGGGTCATGCAAATGTGGGCATTCCCTGTAAATATGAATTGCACACCTCTATGTGCATGCAGAAGCCAGAGGACCGCTTGGTGCTTTGTGTCGGTTGTCTTCTACCTCTATGTGGGTCTCAGGGATCGAACTCAGGATATCAGGCTTGGTATCAGGCACCTTTGTCCACTGAGCCATCTCTCCAATGCTCTGAGCCTTTGTTTAAGAAAAAAAACTGTCATTAGGATTCAACCTTGTCTCCCTTCTTGGTCTCTAGTTTGTTCCCAAGATTTAATGCATTTCTATGTCCCCAAGGCTACAGACTGTTTGCTTTCTTTATTTTGAGTTTTTGAGATAGTTTCTGAGTGTGGCTCAGGGTAGTCTCAAATTCACTCTGCAGCTGAGTGGCCTTGACCTCTAGATCTTCCTATCTCTGCCTTCTTAGGTGCTGGAATTAAAGGCAGATATCATAAGACTTTTCTCCAAGATTGAAATCCATTTTTTTTCTAGACATCAATTATTATTTCCCTTTTAATTTACATCCGCATATTTTATTCATAGGAGAGCCTTAGGATGGAAGCCATAAGATCCAATTCTAGGACTGCAGTTGTGTGTTATTGCTTGGGATATTGCTGTTTCTCAGTACAAGCTTATTAGATGGGAACACAAGTTTTAAACTACTGACCCAACTCAGCAAGTAAAATTGTTTTCACTTCATCTTTTTAGGTCTTAGCCCCGCCCCCACCCCCACCCTGCCCCCGTCTCCCTGTGCTTAGGAAGTATGGAGCAAATAAAAGATTCTGTGAGTTTTTGAATAGTACTCTGTTTTTTTAAATCCACCCTCCTCTGCTAGTGGACTAAAGTAGTTCTAGAATGATTGGATAATCTAAGATAACGCAGGCCTGGTTCTAGCCCTTATATGGGGTTTCTTTATTATGACTTATTTTTCTATCAAAAGCAGTTTGCATTTACCCTGAATGTAAAATTTGCAAGAAATAACAACAGGAGACTCTCTGACCTATTTAGAGAAAGAAGCCGTTTTAAAAAACATCCTCTGCATCTGAACTTTAAGCTGTCTAGTGACAGATCCTCCAGATCTGAGCATCAAAACAGAATTCATTTAGTAAAATAAAACAGTTATATCTAAATGATTTTTTAAAATTCTGTTTGGAAAAAAAAAATCCCACCATGGCCTCCATCCTGATTCAGATATTATTTGTCCACAACTCATTCTTAATATAAGAGGTAGAGATATATGAGAGTCACATTATTTCTTCTGCTCATTTTTGGTGACTTATCGCTCACGATGGCTTGTTTTAATATTTTTAGTGCATTGCAGCTCTGGCTTAGGAAAATATGGAGACTTAATTATTAACTGAGTGTTGGAGGCATCTTGTAAGAATGGATTGACAGAATTAGTGGAAATTTTGTGATTTCTTTTTTCAGTCATTTAGATGTTTTCAGAGTGCTATCTTATTGGTAATTCTGAAGTTCCCCTACTTTTAAATGTCGGTATACCTTTCTTTTAATCAAACACTTCTTCATACACTTTTTTTGTGTGTTTTGTTTTTTTAAAGCAATCAACAGTAATCCTAAATACTGGACTTATGATTTCAACACCCTCCCAACCAAAAATATAAAGAAGTTCATTTGAGTCTTTTGGAAACAGCATCAATTTATTTCACTTTTAACCTATCGCCTAACCTGGCCCGCGGTGACTCATGGCCGTGAGTTAGAAGAGCTGATTTTCCTCCTGACAAAAAGAAAATGGGCCATTTTTCCCTGTTTAGCAAAATCCGGAACACATATCATTACGATGCTTTTGGCAGCTAATTTGAACATCAGTGCCTCAACTTTGAGAAGAATCTTTTTTTCTGCCCTAAAGAATCTCTGAGTTTTCAGACTCTAGTAATTGAAAAATCCCCAAACACTCACTCACAGAGGAGATACACATTACTGCAGGAACAGTCTACAAATTGTAAAGTATTCAATTTACATCCCCAGCACCTCGGGGCAGTGCTGAAGAATTTATATCTTTGGGAACCTTTGAACTAACAAAAGATAACATTTCACAGCGAAGACTTCTCACACAAAAGTTTTTAACTCCCTTCTTGCCTCTTTCAAGGAGATACTGCCTTGTCTCGCAATGCCTACTGGGAAATGTTTATATTCACTAAGATTCATGCCTGAAAAGGGTTGGTGAAGAAAACGCAAAACAAAGAAAAGGAGAAAAATATCAGAACTGTCTTTTTTAACAGGGGGAAAAAAAGGAAAGAAAAGAAACTGGAAGAAAACTATATCCTAATTTATGTGCCCTAGTTAGTCAAAGCCTACCTCCTTAGATAGCAATACTACCCTCCCAATTTTATTTTTATGAGACCTTTATCAATTTGAAGGTTAAGAAAACAAAAAAGAGTGGGTTATAGCTGTAATATTATCGCTGTCATTGGAGTGTACCAATTTTGAGGATCTGTGAGATGAACCCCTACTTCAATGTTTCCTGATAGCAAATACAAATTCTGCACCTTGTTCCCCGCCAAGGAATACTTCCACAATGAACCTAAAACTATTTATGTAATTAAAAAAATATGATTACACCCTATTTGGTTTCCTTATTTTCTATATTTTATAGATGAAGGCAGAAGAAATTTGTGGTGGATTATATTAAGCCTATATTTTTCTAGGTAGGAAGTGGTATTTCTCTGGGTCTTTCCCTGGCAAAGATGATTTCACATAGAGTGATGACTGATCTTCCGACATCTGTGGCTCAGGCCAATTTTAGCATCTCAATTGGAAAGGAAAAACAAACAAAATTCTGCTAGAAGACCCATCCTGAGCATGCTTGTTTCCAACACTATGCTTCCAATAATGAAACCATTCAAATGAAATAATTCGGTAAGCCTTTCCTTTAAGGTTAAGAATTGATCAATGCTTCCGTTCACTAATAAGCCAGGAATGGGCAATCTCATAAAACTGGTTTATTCAGTCTAGGAAATTAGGCAATCCATCATGGGTGATTTGTTCAAATTTCCCCCTGCAAATAAGTGAAATGAAAACTTTAAAACCAATAAGATAATGCACTTTACAAATTCAACTGAGGGAGATGGAGAAACCAAGATGCCACTGGCATTGGCCACGGAAAATCTATCGTGTTTCCAATTATTTGAGCAGATTTTTGCATCTCGGTTTGCTGCCAGGCAAGCTACATCCACCACCTCCTCCTGTTCCAACCCCCCCCTTGAACCAAATCAAGGGATCTTCAATCAGAACAAGCTCATGTCTGGAATGATGCTATGAAAGGCCATCAGGGATAAAGGACAGCAGATGCTATATGAGTTTTCTTTTAGGTTCTCATTTCAGCTTCCCTGCATTCCCCACGCTGCCTGTTACTTGTCAAAAAGTCAAATGTGCTTTGATAGAGAGCAAGCCTATTTTCTTCACTGGCTGAGCTTAGAGAATACCATTAAGTATTGATATCTAGGGTGCTTAACTAGGGAACACAAACACAGCAGTCCCCAAATTGGGGTTCTGTTGAATTATTTTACATGCCAAGATTTTTGAAAGACTCCAAATTAATTTCATTTTTCCTGAGGAGAAGAAAAAAATGTCTCAGCTTTCCTTATGAGAGATCAAAGGATGGGAGGACCCAAGCCAGGTCCCCACTTGTCCCCCTACTTCCTGGTGCAGACTGGTTACTTATCTGGAATTCAGATTCTCCAGGAGTTGTGCAGAGGTGAATTTTGGGAATAGGATCTATGTTCTCAGTCTGTTAAAGCCAATTATCCAATTGTTCTGTGCATTGAGAGTTTTTATATGCACAACGTTGGTCATTAACAAAGAAGGGAATAAACAAAGGGATCTTGATAGCCTGTTGACTTTCAGAGATGTTCTCACCAGCTTTAAAGATGACAAAAATTCCTGAGCATATGACACCTGCAGGTCCTATGCCATCCCAGTGCAGGCTAATGTCATGCTACTTAGAACTACATAGGTGATGTGCCAGTTATAAACACAGTAAAGACAAATGACTATCTCTTCCAGGCTTCTAAGAAAAATATTTATAGAAAATATTTTCTTAAATATTATACTGTAGTTTATTATTGTGAGGTGACAATACACAAATATTTATTTTGGGGAGACTAGTCTGAGGCAGGGTCTCCTGGGTGAGACTATCCTCAAACTCACTCTGTAGTTTGAGCCTTCAGTTCTCCTGTCTCTGTTTCTGGGGTAGTGGGAGTCCAAGTGAGTATCACCTTGCTTGGATATATAGATGTCAAATGGATATCCTGCCTGGAGAAGCAGGCAAATGAAAGGTGAAGTCAGCCAGAAGGGAGGTTTATGTTACTCAGGGGACTTCAGGTCAGATAAAATAGCAAAACGCTGCCTCCTAGTTCATAGAAAATTATGTTTATCTTCTTCTGGAGGTGATTTCTCTCTGCCTTTTGGGAAATATTTGGCAGAACCTGGAGTCATCTTTGGTTGGTAAGACAGGAAGATGCAGGAGGATGGCAGGAGTTATGTGTTCTGTACCTAGCCTGTAGCTACCAAAGATATTGATACACAGCAAAGCACAGCCCACACACAGAACATATTCCTACCCTCCCAAAGCCAGCAGTAACAAGGCTGAAAAATCCCAATGTGAAAGTTTGAATTAAAACCTGAGCATGTCATGGCAAAGTACTGGAACAAGGAAGTGAGAGATGGTACCAGAGTCTCTTGGAAGTCAGAAAAAACTCACATGGCTCATCCACATACAAGATCAAACTTCAAGAAATTTCTGGGACACCTCTATGTGCCCTGCAACATTCTGTGATCAGTGGGAGGCCTGGGAGGAGTCAGTCACTCTTCCCTACTGTATTTATAACTGGCATGTCACTTATGTAGTTATAACTAGCATGACATTAAACTAGAGGTTATTAGAAATGAGATAATAGCAAGCGATATAATCAAAGGCATGCAGCTCCTCCAATTAAAATCTGCAGTTGCCTATGAACCAGACTCAGTGGTACATGGTGGCTACTAGATAAATGTTCACTCAATGAAGAAAAGAATAAATAGATTTAATTGAATGAACAAATAAACACACTATTTCTGCTTGTCCACACTTGGAGTGGTTCTCTGGCTTTTCCCTAGCTGCTAATCCCAACCCACTTCATTTAATGATCCTTACCTTAGGGAGCTGAGTGGGTGAGTGCAGACCTTTGAGCTTCTCAGAGGCACTCAATCAGCTGACTCGCCTGTGCAAGCCTGCCCAGGCAATAGATGGTGAATATACCTCAGATCCCCTGGAGCTGGAGTTCTAGATGATAAATGTGAGTTTCCCAGTATGGGTACTGGGAATCGAACCTGTGTCCTATGGAAGAACAAGCACTCATGTTCTGAGCCATCTCCTCAGTCCCTTCCACAAGTATTTATTACAGCTCCATTCTGATATTCTAAAATTTAACCATTTAGCACTACATTCCACACCATCTCCCATCTCAAGGATACCCTACCTTCATAATTTTCATTTATTGGTAGTATCAATAGTAATAGATTGGTACTTACCTTCAATAATAATAATCTGCTCATCATCTGAAGAACTCCTACTAATATTCCATGAGACATCCTTTCTCCCATGTAGCATCTATGAACACCTTCGTTTAGACAATGTACTATATTTCATCTTCTCTTACAGCATCTGGGACCTTCACTAAGTTGATGGTATTTTGGCCATTGTCAAACAGCACAAATTGCTCACTTCTCTGATGTTTCACCGAAGACAATAACAAGGAAGAGAAGCCAAAGGAATTCTGGGGCCAATCTTATCTTAAATATAGAAAAAGTGACTTGTTTTAGAGTGATAATCCAAGATTTATTTAAAGAAATCTCTCTGTGTGTTTTAGTTGACAAGAGCAACTAAAACATTGCCTCTATTATAGGAAGTATCGTCCCATCGTCCTCCGACATCTTTACTGTTTAATGTCATACATCAAGCACCGCTCATAGAAACAAAAATGTGTTGTTAAATTGAACAGATTTCACCCCTAATAAGCACTGAACAATTGGAAGGTAATGGAAAAAGAAATGTTGTTTTACCCAAGATCATATTTGGTCCATTTTGACTGAATAACATTTGCATATATGTAAATACATAGTTAAGTATAGATACATTTTTCTGAATGTAATTATATACACATTTTGTATGTATGCATATTTTATGCAGATAGGTACATGTAATCTCTCTATAAAAACCTCTGCCTGTGAAATTATAAAAGATGTTGAGTCTCCTAACCCTGCCTTCGCTGTTTCTGTTCAGCCAAAGCCTGCAATGCTACCTTCTAGAAAACGGTTCACAAATAATATTGCTATGAGAAATCGTCATAATTATCCATAATCATAAGAGCAGACATGGAGGGGTAGAAGAAATTCTTGTCGCAAAACTCATGCTGCATCCTGGTCACATAGGTATCCATCTGACTATCAGACTAGGGAAAGGAGATTTATTGATTATACAACCTGAGCTCTTCTAAACACGCAAGTGCCATCATTAGAAACAGAGGAGATGGCTCAAAGGCAACCAGGGACCATCATTCAAATGATCGGACAGGATTTTCATAAAGGCAGTGAGAATCTGCAGCTGGTTAACACACGGCTAAACAGAGGAGCCCCAGAATAAGTGACATATAAGTGCAACCATAAATACACAAAGCCCAGAACCTCGTGTTTTAAGAAACAGTGATCTATGACCATCTGAGCAGGAGATGCTGGATAGAAAATTCTGTAATATCAGAACTCATCAGCCTAAAATAGAATTCAGGGAGAAATTAAATGGATTTTTAAAAATCAGTTAACATAATGTATTACTTATTAAATTCTTTCATGGAGCAAATAGAAGACTAATTTCTCTGGAGCCATTCATGCCCCCAAAAGTTATAATTAAAGACACAAATTGAATGATTTTAATAATGATGAACGTTCACCTTTTCAGTGCTTAGGTATGGTAATATGATAGTCACAGAAGGACTCTGCCTCTCATTTTCATTTAACTTTCCCTCCTAGGATTTTCAAGGATACTTTCTCTTATTTATTTAGTTAGTTATAGACAGAAAAATACCTTGAAGTGTAAAACAGCTGAATATTAGTTTTGGTTTTTGGTTTTTGATTTTATTTATTTTTGTTTTTTTTTTTTAATTATTATTTTTGATTGTTTTTTAAGAAAGGATTAGTTTCTACTTCTCCAAACATAGTAAGGGCTCAAGGCTCTGGAAGGATTTCTGAACTTCCCAGCATGCTCAGCTATGGATGTTTCTGCATTCTGCCTTTTCTGCTTTGTGGGGTCCTGCCAAGAACCTGGATTTGTAAGTCTTCTGGCACACTGCCTCTCTTGTTTGTTTTCCTTTTGCAGCACACAATTAATGATCACCGATGCCTTTGTCAATGCCCTCATCATGCAAAATGGAAATCAAAGATATTCTTAAGAGGTGCAGGCAAAAATGCAGTCTTAAAGTTCACGGGAAAATAAGCAGTCTCCGCAAGCCAGTCGGTCAGAATATTTGTATTTTTTCTATCATTTGGGAAAATCCTATTATGGCTTTAGCCACAGACGCATCCCTGGTGTGCAAGATAGAGGCAGATCATAAAACACACAGCATTTTCAGCCTGAAAATAGGGCAACCTATTGCTTTCTGTAGATGGCTGTTACACCCCAGTTGCCATCAATAGAACATAATCTCATTGAGGCAGGCAGTACCAGGGATCAGGGAAGAACCAGTTTCCTAGCTGCATGCTGCCCGCTCTTACCTAAATGACAAAAAAAAAAAAAAAAAGACTTCGAAGTTTTGCAAAGATGGTATCTGTAGAACATACTTGTGAACCAAGACAGTGAAACTGCAAAGATAACAGAAGTTAAACATAGGTGCTTGGAAACATCTGCCTCCTTCCCCACTTCTTCCTTCATGTTTCTTTCCCTTTCTTACAGAAAGTGTAAATTCTCCAAATGCCATTGCAAAATGATTTGAACCACGGTGTCAGCTACATAATTAAGCATCTCCATCAGCGGATGCCAAAATAGATGTCTGTTTGCACCATGCCTCTCACTGTCAAGGGAAGTGGACCTATGTGTGGTTGACACTTGATTGGGTTAATTCTCCCAAAAGAATGGGAGAGATGCCAAATTCCAAAGGTCCCTGTATTTGATGCTAGGTAGGCCACATGCCCATTTTGGCCAGTTTTTAGCCATGCCAAATAAAGTAAGTTTTGCTGTGCTGTTATCAGAGTGATTAAAATATAATAAGCTAATGAGATTACAATAGCTGATTGTGAACAAGACCAATTGTGCTAATTGGAAGCTCCTGAATGGCAATTTTAGCTGCTGCTGAGTTTTGAAATATAATCAGTTTTACTAATTTTATCTGATTTCTTAATGAAGCTTGCCCTGAGCAATTGTTCTATGTGTTCTTTAGCAGACAGTGTGTGTCATAACTGCTAACATTAATCTCGATTACTTTAGTTAAAATAAATAGTTATACTTGGGTGGCTTTCAGAAAATACATCACAATAGATGCAATGTTGGAAAGCAAAGGGCTTTGGGGCAATTTCCCCCCCCACAACCTTGTTTGGCTACATTTTATGTGCAGTATTTCAACCATAAAGATTTCTCTCCTTGATGCCACCACATATTTCCTAGTACTGCTATGAAAGACTAAAGGAAAGCTTCTGTTTGTTCTTTTGTAATATTCTTCCCTGAGTAAAGATGAAAGATGAGATTTATACAGAGGAGAAGTCAACGGACACCAAATGTATCTTAAAATTCTTAGGCAGAGTTCCCACCCACGGGCCATTGTCTGGGCAGTAAGCCGACCAATCCCATCACTACCAACCGCCAGCATTTATGAGTGGCATTGCTACAGAGCAAGCACTCAAGGTATTTGTTTTTACAGTGGATTAATATACATTGAATGGGTTCCACGGACTTTTAAGTGCCCTGGAAGATGGCTGTGTGATGTAGCCAGTCATAAAAGACTGGAAATGGGAAGAGAACATAAAGTTTGGGGAGATGAAAAATGCCATTCACATGAGCTAAGGAAACATCTTTCATGATATTTTTTTTCTTCCCACAATCTTTCAACAACAGCAATTAGGATTGAATATTTACACTCTTTGATGCATGTAAGCAAATATGAAATGGCTTTTGAGAAGAACAACTTAGGAGCAGGATGAAAGATTCTGAGAGCTCACAGAACATTTGATGTATTGCTATATCAAGGAGTTTTAAAGACCACATGGGTAAATTAGCCAAGAAAACTACAACTTCCCTCATCCACAGAAGGATTTGCAAGCTGTTCTACTGAGTTGTCACATTGTGTGCAAGAGGGCATACAAACCATACAATTCCCTTTTAAAAATATGGTTATTTATTATTTACCATGTGCGTTTGTGTGTATGTGTATGTGTGTGTGTGTGTCTGTGTGTGTGTATGTATGTGTTTGTGTGTGTGCCTATGCCATGGCATATATATGAAGATTTACTTAAAGAATAATCAAACTTTCTCAGTTCATTGGATTTGAAAGCACATGATGTCAGTCCAAATATAAGTGATAGAATATTAGGAGACCAACTTAATGTGTTCTGCTAGGTTTCTATATTATAGAGTGAATACTTGCTGTGTCATTAATAACTAAGCTGTTGGGAGATACTGTACTTCCATGTGAGTATCTTATTATTTATTAAATATTTACAATTAGTTTATTTTATTGGTGATTTTCTAAGTATTCTGTATTTGTTAGTCTATTAATAAATCTACTGCAGGACATTTTACTTTTGTTTTTGATTTATATTCATTTATATTCAGGAGAGTAATTTCTTCTGTTTTTCATGTTGTCCCACTTCTGACTAGTTGACATTTTCTATACACTCAGTGTGTCCTCCCAAATCCACGTGTTAGAAATGCAACTGTAAGGGACCTCTTTGTATAATGGTAGCACTTGTCTGACTCCAGAAAAGCAACTCCAAATCCAACAGTACTGGGAGACGAAACATTTGGGAAAGTGTGGAGGTGATCAAAGCTGAGAAAGAGAATTTGGCCCTTTTATCATCCCATCTCTTCTTCCATGTGTAGAACAAAAATTTCTCCCTTTTAGAGAACTACCATATTAAAGATGCCATATTTATTTATTTATTTATTTACTTATTTACTTACCATGTGTGTGTGTGTGTGTGTGTGTGTGTGTGTGAATGTGTCATCTTATCAGCAGAGACTTAACCATTACTAGTAAACTCAATTTGAGAGTGCCATGATATTGCACTTCCAATCTTCGCAATCTTCGAGGATTCTGAGAGATAAATGTCTACCTCAGAAATGAAAAGTCTGAAGTATTCTGTTCCAGCTTGACAGAAGGACTGAGTCAGGTCTTTTCCAAGTTGGGTTCTGGGTCCCTTTATTTATCACCTTTCTTGACATGGTTCTTTGGACAGTTCTAGAAAAAAGTAACCTCTAGCTGGATCTCATGTTTAATTAGTCCAAATACTTCTCTTCAGCATGTTACAAACAGTTGAGGAATGTCTCTAGAGTTATCCTCAAAATTGAAGAAAAAAAAAAGTTTTGTTCTAGAATGTTTATAACATCAGGAAGGGCATGAATGTCTGATTTCTTGCCTTATAAACTGAGATTTCTTCCTTAGCAACTTTCATATCTAAAGATCACAATTTCCCAAAAAATAGAGACTAAATTTTGTGTATTTATTCTCTTAGGATTACTATTGCTATGATGAAACACCATTATCAAAGCAACTTGGGGAGGAAGGGTTTATTTGGCTTAGACTTATACATCACTGTTCATGTAGAAGGAAATCAGGACAGGATTTCTAACAAGGCAGGAACCTAGAGGCAGGAGCTGATGCAAAGGCCACGAAAGAGTGCTGCTTACTGGCTTGCCCCTCATGGTGTGCTCAGCCTAGTTTTTTATAGAACCCAGAACCAAAAGTCCAAGGATGACACTATCTACAATGGACTAGTGCCCCCATGCAATCTTGAGTTTATGCACCTATCATAAATCAATCATTAAAAATAATACCTTGCATCTGAATCTTATAGAAGCATCTTCTCAATTGAGGTTCACTGTTTTCAGTTAACTTTTAATTGTGTCAAGTTGACATAAAACTAGCCAGCAATATTTACTAAAAGATACCTGCAACTAACCCTCAAAAATGTCCATAGGGTAAATGAATGAGTAATCATAGATGATGAAAAGTAAGGGACAACCAACTCAGATATTGTTCCTACTCTAACTTCTATCAATGTGTATCATTGATAAATGTGTTTATTTACCCCAGTGATATTATTTATTAATATATTAGTTCTCTTGGAGCCTATGGGTTAATTAAGGTTTATGTAACGAGATATCTATATTGCTTGGTGATCTTAATTTTACATACCTATCATCCATGATATGGATCATATAGGTGTCTGTGCCAACTCATTGACTACAGAAGGAAACCAGTAAAACTTGATTTAGGTGACAGAAAAGTAATGAAAGCACATAAAGGTTGTATGTACAATACTTTAAAAATGTGCCAGTTTTCTTTTCATTTAGGGATTTGTGAGAATAAATGTGAAATATCTCTAACTAGTACATCTTAAACTTCATCCATTCATGAGATACCTTATCAGTGTAAAATATTGCCTTTCTATCAGCTGGTCTCTTCTGAGCTTGCATTGCTAAGAATCCTATAGGTATAAGAACTGAAGGCTCAGGAAAGAAGTTAGGATTTTTAGAGGATTTTAGGAATGAGTGAGTGGTATATAAATAAGAATATAGAAACAAAGTTTATGTAAGTACAAGAGAAACAAGAAAGATTAAGCATAATTCTCTCACTCTTTCTGAAGCACGCCTTTCTCTGGATCCTTCTGCCTATCACGAGTACACTGTCCTCCAATGTGCTCACCTTACAGTGTGCCAGCCCACTCAGCTAATGCCCTGCTATCCAGATGGAATGATGCATCAGTCCTTCTTAGAAGGGGAAACAAAATAGTCACGGGAAGAAATACGGTGGCAAAGTGTGGAGCAGAGCCTGAAGGAAAGGCCACCCAGAGACTGCCCCACCTAGCGATCCATTCCATATACAGACACCAAACCCAGACACTATTACAGATGCCAAGAAGTGCTTGTTGGCTGGAGCTTGATATAGCTGTCTCCTGAGAGGCCTTTCCAGAGCCTGACAAATACAGAGGTGGATGCTAGCAGTCAACCATTGGTCTGAGCACAGGGTCCCCAGTAGAAGAGTTAGATAAAGAAATGAAGGAGCTGAAGGGATTTGAAACTGCATAGGAAGAACAACCAGACACCCCCAGAGCTCTGAAGGACTAAACCACCAACCAAAGAGTACACATGGAACAACCCATGAATCCAGCTACATATTTAGCAGACGATTTCTGTGTCTGGCATCAATGGGAGGAGAGGCCTTTGGTTCTGTGAAGGCTCGATGCCCCAGTGTAGGGGAATGCCAGGACTGGGAGGCAGGAGTGGGTGGGTGAGTAGGGGAGCACCCTCATAGAAGCAGGGGGAGGGGGAGTGGACAGTTGGTTTCTGGAGGGGAAACTAGGAAAGGGGATAACATTTGAAATGTAAATAAATAAAATATCCAATAAAAATATTAAAAAATAAAATTCAACCACAAGCCTTTTATTCACTGTTTTAAGATCACTGACTCTATATTTAGTTTGACCTGAAATATAGCTATATCACTAAATGATACAAATTATGTTTTGTTCCAAAGCACATATCATATTGCAAAATAAAATTCTAAAATTGTTTTCCTTCATACAACATGTCAGAAGAAGGCTTCAGCATTTCAGAAAGAGGCATAAAGCAATGCTGTTGCTCCAATGTCAGTAGCTGAGGGAACAGTATTAGCAGCTTAGTCCAGTGAAAGGAAGTCCCAATTTCTTTGCCAAACCACATTTAAGAATCAGTTGTTAGTTAGGCATTGTTAAAAGGAGGAAACAAAAACAAAAATTAGTGGTACAGGGTGAATATCCCAAGGCATTTATGTGTAGAGGATTGGACTGAATATCAAATATATTAACATTTATGCACATTAATACACAAATACATACAAATCAAGGCAAATCATGAAACCATGAAACTCATATATCTACAAAAGAAGACAAGAATTATACCATTGCTGTTTTTCCTTCAATATCTAGCCTTCTAAAGAGAAATGTTCTAATTTAACATCAGAATTTCACTAAGAGATATTTAATAACTATCACTTGTGTCTATTATATTTTAGATAGTTTTTATTATAAAAATGACTTCTTTCTTCCTGGAAAAACAATGCCTGGTGATGCAACTGTGGTATAATGCCATTAGAGTAAACAACTGCTTTTTCTTGAACTTAAGGTCTATCATACAAGATGGAAATCATGTCTGATACAGTCAATGAGTCCAAGAACCTGTGGTTAGATATGTCATTGACCCTAGAGGAAAATCTACTACTATTATTCTGCTGAATGGACATAACAACACAATGACTTCTAATGACATATTGCTATACAGAAAGTGCATAGCTACATAAAAACTCAGAGTAATACACAAAGGGCACAGTTCAGCTTCCATCAGATAAGCTTGTTGCAGTTAATGACTATTAATACATAGTACAGAAAATAGATATCCTAGAGTCCTTTAAATGGTATATCTATATCATACCCCTCCCCTCAAGGCTTGGAAATCTATGGAGAAGAATGGGTGGCAGGATTTTAAGAACCAGACTTCAAGAAAAGCATGTGTTCTAGACACAATGGAGTAGATGTGTAAATGAATTCACAGCGATGGGACAACATGTGTAAGAACTGTGAAACCTCAATACAAACACAATCTTTGTGTGGAAGGGTGAGGTAGGCATAGAATACCATGCCTAGCTGAGGAACAATTAACATTTTTCTGGCTTCTGGGGGAGAGGAAGTCAGTTTTTGTTAATGGTGTAACACCTGGTATATCATTCACACTACAAGGCAGGTCGCATACCGAGGAATAGTTGGCCAAAAATTGGATTCAATAGGAGAGAGAGAGAGAGAGAGAGAGAGAGAGAGAGAGAGAGAGAGCGCAAGAGAGAGATATTATGAAGTTGGGTGAGTAGAATGGTAAGAATGGCTATAGGGGTATTGTGGGATGAATAGTATTAAATTCATATAAAATGGCTATTTGTTTAAAAAAATATAGCTCCTTTCTCTTATTCTGTAGGCATGTAACAAGTGTTCTTTGACTCAAAATTGTAAATTAGCTTTAGAGAGAGGCCACACAAGACAAGAGAAATGAGATAGGCAGGACCTAATAATTCAGGAGTAAAAATGGAAGAGTAGGTCAGTATTTCGTAACAGTAACTGAAAAGGCATCTATAAGAGTTTATCTCAGAAATACAGAGTAGAATAAATGTTACTAGAAGCTGGGAAAAGTGGGGTTAAGGCATGAGGGAGAGAGGATGGTTAATGAGGAGAGTGATGGCATTGGATGAAAAAAAACCAGCATCTAATGCCCTTTAGCACAGCAAAGAAACTCTGACAACCACCAATCACATGTTTCAAAATAGTTAGTAAGGACTATCATCCAATGAAAACTTCTATATGTTTGAGATGATAAAAGATGATCTGTTATTTAATGTGTACAAATATTGAGATGTCACAATGTGCAGGTATTGTGTCATGTGCATGTGATCACACTCCAATGTGCTTTAGGATCATTGTTGGAAAGTTTATGCTAGGATATTATACTGAGAATATTCTTAAAAACAAAACACTCAAAAAATTGAGAATAAAATGATAATGTTGAGGTAGACCAGATGGCTTAACAGGAAAATACATTTTTCAGGACAGACTTGATAACCTAAGTTAGATCCTGGAACTCAGGGAACATGAGAGATCCAGCTTTTGATTGTTGTCCTCTGAAACCTGATGCACACTAGGACATGCATGCAACCAAACTTAAACATATAATACACACATATGATAATAATAAATTTATAATATCTGTTTTGCTGTCTGCTCATCTTAGAAGAATCATTCTTTTTTTTTTTTTTTTTTTTTTTGGTTTTTCGAGACAGGGTTTCTCTGTGTAGCCTTGGCTGTCCTGGAACTCACTCTGTAGACCAGGCTGGCCTCGAACTCAGAAATCCGCCTGCTTCTGCCTCCCAAGTGCTGGGATTAAAGGTGTGTGCCACCACCACCCGACTTAGAAGAGTCATTCTTAAGAGAATGAAATAGGGGTACATTTTTCTTTTTCCCATGCATACACAATCAAAGAAGAAAATGAGTTTAATTTCAGAGTCATGTATAATACATTTTGAAAATTTTTGTATTTCATAGTGTATCTTAAACATTTTTCAGTGTCCATCTAGTAGACATTGATAATTTGGAAAATAGAGTTTCATCCTACACTGTCAAGTGGCTAAGCCATTGCTGAATGTCCCCATTACAGCAGTGATGGGCAGCTGTTTATCAACAAGACTGTCCTGATTGATCACTTACTATAAAGGACATGCACCTTCAGCAATGTACAGTTTACTGTAATAAAATTTACCTGGATACGATGTACTTCTTTCAAATAGGTTGGGAGACTGCCTAGTCATCTTCTGAAGCAAATTACAGACCTATTTACACTTGTCTTCAAATTGTATATGGTATAATGACACTTGAGTGTGTTGTGGTACATCTGAAAATGTAATGGACAAAGTTGGCTATCACTGTTAATTATTTTAGACTTAGTGTAGATGCTAAAATATAGTATCATTTTATTTCTCAATAGTTTGTATTACTATTGAAAATTAAGTCATTTTACTACATGTTATAATTATTCAAATTTTAAAGAAATTATTTTTTCATTGACAATGTATTTTACCACCAATATCTATGATGGAGACTTAGTATTCTCAGTAAGACATTTTCCTTTCTTTTCTCTTTGCTGTCTATTGACAAGACCCTTTAGTAAAAAAATGGACAATTTAAAACAAGGTATATTAATAAGCTAAAATATATGTATTACTTCATGACAATAACAAAATGAATATCATGATCTAAATCTCTCCATTAAGCTATTAATATCCTAAATTATCTCAATTTTAAAATATGTCCCAATCTTTGCATTCCTAGATTAATAATTTTGTTCATTACATTATCTATTCTAGTACAAAACTGACTGAAATGCATTAGTGCTTTATTAAAGATGCTGCTTACTGCTGGGTCCAAATGCTTGCCCTTTTTAATGAATCTCTAGTATGACATCACATACAGAAAGAGGAGACTCATTAGTCACTTGGCTATGACTTGATGAACTCTACCTTTTCCATCCCTAAAGGAACAGCCATTTATCTTGAGTGGAATTGAAACATTTGCCAGATACAAGTTTGCCTTTCCTACTTATAAGAATTCAGCCAGCTCTTCTATCTTAGAGCTAACAGAATATTTGATCTACTGACATGAAACATGTATAGCATTGTGTAAGATCAAGGGATGCACTTGACAGCAGAGAATGCTCATAGAAGACACACAGAAAAGAGAATTTTGTGTCTCTTTTTCTTTCAATCCTGAACTCCCTGAGGTTCATAAATATGCCAGTTTCCAAAAAGGTGATACTTGCACTGGGAGAATGATTGGGATTTCATGAACTTTGAGTAGCACCCGTCAACCAGGAGGTCAGCAATCAGGGAATCATGACTCCAAGTCAGATTATAAATCTCGTTT
The DNA here is from genome assembly GCA_021653895.1 of Mastomys natalensis. Lineage (NCBI taxonomy): Eukaryota > Metazoa > Chordata > Mammalia > Rodentia > Muridae > Mastomys > Mastomys natalensis. The sequence continues at coordinate 671,012 of JAJTUV010000022.1, read as the reverse complement.
ATAAATCAGTAAATCTCCTGTTTGACAATGATGATCAAGAAGAGTACATTGGTCCCAATAATCTACGTACTTCACAATCAGTTGCTCAATTTTGAGAGAAAATACTCATACGTAACAGCCCAATTCTTAGAGCTTTCTGCCAGGAACTCATACCCTTAAGATTGAGGGTCTAGATCAGCAGTTCTCAAACTGGGGGTTGTGACCCCTGTCACAAGGAGACAGCTAAGACCACTGGAAAACACAGATATTTGCATTATGATTTATAACAGTAGAAACAGTACAGTTATGAGTAACAACAAAAGACTCATTGAGAGCTTTTGTTGCTCTTGTCACGGACTAAGTTTGGTTCCCAGCAACTATATAGTGGTTCATAACCATCTGTTACCCAACCTTCAGCTGTTCCAGGATTCTACTGGACTCCATGGGTACCAGACATACATGTGGTATGTGTACATTTATGCATGCAGACAAGCATATACATATATTCATTTAAAGAGGAATTGAGTGATGAAGCCAGGGGCCGAAGAAGTACAACAGCTCCCTGGTCTGGTGGAGACCACACAATTAGGAGCCTGCATTTATGTGGGCTGGAGGAATATAGAAATGGATCTTGTACCTTGAAATATAGTAGCATTTATTTCCAGAAATCTTAATTAATACATGCAGTATCTCTCTTCCACAGACACATATGCATTTCATCAGTGGCATGAGCTCGATTTTAGTAACAGTAATAGTACTATTGCTGAAATCATTATCCATTTATGAGCCTAGGTTCAGTCTTCTAGACTGATTATCACTAAACTATACACAGGAGCATTCATGCAGGATTTACAATGTCTATCTTTTAAAATGAACCCTGTTTCAACATCATTCAAGTCTGTCCCAAATGTTTAGGCCTCAAAATTGGATAAATGCAAATTCTTTATCTCATTTAAAAAATGATAAGTATTTGGAGTTGTACTACCAAGAATCACTTGCCCCAAGTATTGTAGTGTGACAACCTAGCCAACGAAATCAACTTTATATTTTCCTAGTGATAGTTGTACATTAAGGTCTTTGAACTAGTGTCATGGACATCACATGGTAACTTCCAGGAGATACCACATGTTAGATTTGCTAACACGCTGGGTGAAAAGCTCCTAAGCAATTTCCTGAAAGTATTTATGCAGATATTTTGATTTTGATGGTTATTGAATGATTCTTTAAAAAGTAGTTTTTTATGGGCTGGAGAGATGGCTCAGCTGTTAAGAGCACCAACAGAGATCACGGGAGTGTTCACAGAACTTTGTTTATTGCCTTGCTTGTTCTTTGACTATTTGTGTTTATCGTCTTGCTTGTTCCTTGACTGTTTGCTCCTATTGTATTGCTAGTTCCTCAACCTAGAATTGACCTTAATACTTGCATGTAACTAAAATGGTATAAAAGGAAAAAGGAAGAGGAGAGATGGGACAGGGAGTTTCTAGAGGGGGGAAATGGGGAAGGGGATGACCTCTGAAATGTAAATAAATAAAATATACAATAAAAAAAGATTTGCTTAAAAAGAAAGAAAGGCAGAAGCTCCAGGGAGAAAAACAAACAAACAAATAAACAAACAACAACAACAAAAAGAACACCAACTGTTCTTTGAGAGGTTCTGAGTTCTATTCCCAGCAACCACATGGTGGCTCACAGCCATCTGTAATGGGGTCCAATGCCCTCTTCTGGTGTGTCTGAAGAGAGCAATGGTGGTATGTTCATATGCATAAAATAAATAAATAAAAAAGAATTTTTTTTAAAGAATGTTGAATGCTTCACGAATTTGCACATGTCATCTTTGCACAGGGGCTATGCTATCTTCTCTGTATCATTCCAATTTTAGTATATGTGCTGCCGAAGGGAGCACAAGAAATTTTTTTAAAGTATTTTTTATTAGTTCTTTGAGAATTTCATACAATGCATTTTGATTGTGTTCACTGGTAACTCCCCCTGCCCACCTCCTCTCTGATCTACCTCAACCATTCTCCCATCCCTAACTTTATGTACTCTCTTCTTTTCCATGGCCCATTGTCTCACATTATACACTCCTGGGTATAGAGCTGTCATTGGGAGCATTTTGATTTATCAAGAGCTATACATACCCTCAAAGAAAACTGATTCTCCATCTCCAGGAAGCCATTAATTGTCCATAGCTCTTCATGAATGGAGGGTTAACCCCTTAACCATCCATGCTAGAATGTTGACTGGAACTGGATTGCTCTATTTGAAAAAATATATTTTTATTAATTCTTTGAGAACTTCACACATGTTTATGATTGTTTTGATCATATTCCCTCCTTTTTCCTTCTCCTAGGTCCTGAGCCCATGTCCAATTTTACCATTTCATGTCTTTTTTTTTTTTTTTTTTGAGACAGAATCTCACTATGTCTCACCATGGCTGACCTGAAACGGTCTATGTAAATTGGGCTGTACTGGAAGTCACTAAGATATGCCTGCCCCTGCCCCTGCCCCTGCCCCTGCCCCTGCCCCTGCCCCTGCCCCTGCCCCTGCCCCTGCCCCTGCCCCTGCCCCTGTCCCTGCCCCTGCCTCCTGGGTGATGAAATTAAAGTCATGAGCCTCCATTCCTGGCCTCTTCTCTCACATTTTTAATTAACCCAATGAGTACTGTTCACACATATACCGCTATATGACTAACCAAAGGAGCCATACCCTTAAGGAAAACTTTTCTTCCTCTTCCATAAGCCATCAATGTTGATAGCTCTTAAAATAGGGGTGGGGACTCATGAACCACACCACAGTAGAATGTTCACTGATTTGATCTCGTGCCGGCAACCACAGCTAGAGCAGCTATGAGTTCCTCAGTGCATAGGCCATTTCATGTCTGGAAAAGACTGCTTCTCTTCTGTCTTGCCTATCTCTAACTCTTACCATCTATCTGCCCCTTTAGAGTGGTCCTTATTGCTCATTCATATTTAGGTCATAAATCCTCAGATTACAAAGTGAACAATAGCAAGAAAGTGCTTCTTTTTTTCATTAGAAGTCACAGACATCAGAAATAAGACGCAAGGAAGAAAAAGAAAATGCTAAATAGATAAATGCAATTGTTGGGCCCATGATACAGGCTCTTATTCATAGACTTGATTAGCATTCATTTTACATTCATAACCCTTAAGGGGTAATGAGCCAACATCCATGAGGAATATTCATTCACTCCTAGTAGTTCTCTTATGTGTTTAGTTTCCTTTTTCTGTAGCCAAGGATGGTCTGAAAATAGTAAGTGGAAAGTTCTAGAAAGAAAGAAATCCTAAGTTTTAAATTGCATGCTGGTCTGACTATCCCAACAAAATCTCACACCCTTCTGCTCCATGCTGCCCAGCATTTGATCCACCCCTCCACTCACAGTATGCCACCTGCCTGTTAGGCTCTTAGTATCTATCTCAGTTGCTGGCCCACAGTATCACAGCACTTGTGTTCAAGTGACTTTTACCCAATGGTACCCCAAAACATAGTGATGATGGAAATACGGATCAAAGCCAAGCTCTAAAGTGCTTCCTCTAAGTGAAGGTGTACACCTTTTAAGCACAAAATGAAAAGATATGCCAAGAAACATTTAAGATCCACAGTGGGAATGAGTCTTGTTTCCCAGAAATGAAGGAAGAAACAGAATCATGATCGTTTTTGCTGTTTCACCTAAAGTTGCAGAAGCTGCAGCCACAACACATGGTGAGTACGTAGGAGAGATGGAAAAGACATCAAGTTCTAGGGGTTGATACAAGCTGTAATTTCAGGCATCCACTGTGGTTCCTGAACTGTAAGTGTGGGTGGAGAAGACAGTATCGCAGAAACTGCTGAGATTCTGGGTTTTCCTGATATGCTCCTACTTAAAAAGCCTACGAACTCAGCCAGTCCTGCTTCAGACCTTGAGTGAGTGTCCTTTAATCTAACCATCTCTGTCAAACAGCTTTCTGCTCAGTCACTGAAAAGGATACCATAAAGTATGTGGCATCTACCACATGGACTACTCCAACTGTAAGATCTGATCATGCTTCCAGAAAATTTGACAGAATTGATGGCATACAGAAAGTGTATGGGAAAATAAGGTATTATTTATTTGGAACACCAAAATAACATCTCTCTTGCTTTCTCGCTGTCTCTCTCCCTTTCCCTTACTCTTTCCTTCCTTCCTTCCCTCCCTCTCTGTTCCTCCCTCCTCTCTTTCCTCTTCCTCCCTTCCTTCCTTCCTCCCTCCCTCCCTCCTCTTTCTTCTTTTCTTTCTTTCTTTCTTTTCTTTCTTTCTTTCTTTCTTTCTTTCTTTCTTTCTTTTTTTCTTTCTTTTCTTTCTTTTCTTTCTTTCTTTCTTTCTTTCTTTCCTACCTGTGGATGATTCCTACTGAAAGAGTAAAATATCTATTTTCCTCTTTGTTCTCCCTAAATGCAGACAATGTAAATATATGCAATTTCTGGGGCCACTGGCAATCTTTTCATATCTTCTTGTCTGTTAGATGCAAATACAATTTGAGGATATTTCACAGTGACCAGGACTGTCATCTGGGTAAGTGACTTAAAAAGCACTTCTATTCCAGCAGGCTGTGTTGCTGGTGAATTACTCATACGCATTTTCTTGGAGTCTCAATTTTTTGTATGTTTGTTTGCCCTTGGTGTTGTGAAATTTTGATGGCTGTTAAAATCGCACTTGCAATATGCATATCAACTTTGTGAACCAAAAGTTTTATGATCCTTCTTTGTAGCTCAAGTTTCTGCAACCTTGTGTGCTGAGCTCAAGATTCAATAAGGTGATCTAAGTTAGAATAGGGACACATAGAAAAAGACAAGTCAACAAAGTAAAATAACATTAACATAGTCTGCAGTTAAGGCATGAAGAACTGCCAGGAAACAGTGAGTGTATGCATTAAAATACTTCAGAATCGAGATGGAAGTTAACTGATGATGTAACAAGGGAAAGTGCATTCATGAGATGACATAAAAGGGGAAGAATGAACTTCCTGCTAAGATGGCTTGTTGAAATATCTCAATAAATAAAATTAATGTTGTACATAGGAAAGTTGAGATATGAACTCAGGACTGGGCAGATTGTTCAGGTGGTAAAATACTTGCTGTACAAGAATAGAGATCTGAACAATCCCAAGCATCCATGTTAAAACAAAGGAAAGATGGGTGTGGCCATAAGTGTGTGGTTTGTAATCCCAGTGCTGAGGAAGTTGAGGAAGGTGGACTTCTAGGGGCTCCTTGGCTATCCAGACAAGACTAATTAGCAAGTCTCATGTCCAATGAACAGACACTGTCTCTAAAGAATGAAGTAGATAGCTCCTGAGAGACAACAGCCAAGGCAGACCTCTGGTCTCCACATTCATACGTATACACGAATACACACACACACACACACACACACACACACTCACACACACACACAGGTAGTACCAACACACATACATTCAAACACACTTATACTAGCACATAAACAAAACTATTTAACATTAATTCTATTTCTCTGAAAATATCCCAAATATAGAAAAATTATGCACCATTTTATATCAGAGACAAGACATCTATGTCACTTAGAGACCATCAAAAATAAAATAAATACAGCTTCTTTACTTAGAATATATGTTTGCATGATAAATGAGCATGTTGGGTCATATTAATATTAATTGTAAATGTGGGTAATAAGATATGAAAAATTTACTTAAGCTACTTTTAAGAAAAGATTTATTTATTCATTTACTCTATATACATGAGTACACTGTCACTTTCTTTAGCCACATCAGAAGAGGGCATTAGATCCCATTACAGATGGCCATGAGCCACCATGTGGTTGCTGGGAGTTGAACTCAGGACCTCTGGAAGAGCAGTCAGTGCCCTTAACCGCTGAGCCATCTCTCCAGCCCCTATTTAAGCTAATTCATTAGCAGCATAGAAAGTTGGTGTGAGCACTGGATTCGGATGATGTAAAGAGATTATATATAATTCTTCCTAAAATCTGTCAATCAACAGTCACTCTGAAAAACCTAGGTGTTAATCAACAGCCAGTCTTCAAGAAGCTTCCGTCTTCTCTGTTTACTGCAAAGTGAACCATGGCCTCCAACTTTGTTGGTTTTAATATTCTAGCCTTTACAATGTCACCTGTGTCCTTTCAGTAAATAAATATTTACCAAGTGCCCACTGTGTGTCAGTAGTGTGATTAGAGGATAGAACAGAAAAATAAATTAAAGACAATTTCCATGCATTCTAGGAAACTACTATTAATTATTCCCTTTCCCTCTGAGGTTGCCTGCTCTTAGAAAGAAATGCAGAATTGAATGCTTCTTTGTATCCATGGCTTCTGGTATGGCTCTCCATACAGCATAGATGCTCAATAATTTTCTTTAAATTGACAAATTTAAAAGATGTCATAGGAATAGATACTTTTTGGAGCTATTAAGAGAAGATAAGGGAGTGCATTTTACCATTTTACAAGGAGTGAGTTATCACAGTCCTTTGGGAAATACAGAGAAATATGTCCCCTAGAGAATCAGAATGTGCCCTAATATAAAAAAATCCTGAAAATGATTACTATGGAGAACTTAGTAGCATTTCAGAAACCTTTGACCTCACCTCCATTTGGAAAGCAGATAACACCTGTTAAGATCATTTACTTCCGTGACAAGTAGATTGTTAAAAAATGATTTTAAAGAAACAAAACATCATGTTTCACATTGAATTCACAACCAAATACCACTCCCTAAGTGGTCAACCAAGTTTCTGAAAAGACCTTAAGGACCCACTTGCTAAACTTAAAACTGATAAAAGAGTGTGACATGTGATTGGATGGCTTTGTGGGTGAAAGGTGAACCGTTGATCATTCCTCTTCACTCTGCATTACTCATGGACACTCAATCAGATATGCATTCACACAAGGAAACAGTCAAGGGTGATCCCATAGCCAGGTTATTTTAAGTCCCTTGGATCAACAGTTTGATCAGATCCTTTTGGGCAAGTCTGTTTGGCAAGGGAAGGACACCACCTTCTTACCATCAGGCCGTGTTCTGTGACTTTTCGTCATCTCCCTGGTGCAATTTTTAACTTAACACAGATCAAGCAACTGTCAAGCTAAGCAGATGGAACACTTCTCAGATTACAGTTGCAATCCTATTGATGTGAAACAGTCTGGATAGAGCAACAGTACATCACTATTAGGAAGGGCGCACAACGACTTTCCAGAACCAGTGCTCAGTTATCTACAGCTTCTCCAAAGCAGCTATCTGGAGCCAGAGTCGGCAAAACATTTTCCCAGCCAAGCCATCGTCAGAATACACCTGCACTGTTAAAAGACGGTGTCCCTAAATAGCCCATTTTCTTCTCCCTCTCCACTTGGTATGCCAGATGTTTGGTCTTTTTGTTTGTTGAAGAGTATGTGGAGTTCCCATATGTCCTTTCCAAAAAAAAAAAAAAATCATAGCTTTTAAAAATAAAGCTTTCTCCCCAAATGGCAGTGGGCCATAGATGAAGGCCAGCATGTGCTAGAGCCCAGGACAGATGTTGTTATGATTACGTTTTATGATTTATTTGTGAAGTACTTAACAGGCACTGCTCTCATGTCTCATTTTAATTGGAAAGAAAGGAGTCAGGGCAGGGCCGTCTTCTTGGGTTCACTGCTGTTGCTGTTAGTTTTGAGAGCTTGTGGAAGTTAAGAACTGATCTTCGTGTGGGTCCCCTAACAGTTGGAGTTGGGGCTGTCTTTTGACTCTGTTGCCTCCCATTGGCTCTCTTCACATAGCTGGCTGGTTGGGTCTGAGTGGGAGAGGATATGCTTAGTCCTACTAGGACTAGATATCCCAGAGCAGGATGATGCCAAACAAGGGCTTCTCCTTCTCTGAGGAGAAGGGAAGAGGGTAATGGGAGGAGGGATTTGTAAGGGTGCAACTAGGAGGAGAAGAGGGATGGGGCTGCCATCTGGATGCACAGTGAAGAATAAGTAAATTATTGAAAATACTGACTTTTGTCAATCAATCAGTGACAGAACCAAATGCTGACTACCTAAATCTCATTTTATTCCCTTCCAAGCAGCTCAGGCCTCAACTCCATGAGTTTCTACTTCTTACTCACACGGTCCTATGGTCCTATGGCATCTGAACGCATAGTGATATTTAAGACCTTACCTTACATAATCAAACAATACCTTAGACTGGCAAGTTGGCTGGATTGGTCAAGGGACTCCCTGCCAAACTTGATGATCTGAGTTTGATCTTAGGAAGCCACATGGTTGAAAGAAGAGAACTGACTCCAGCTGTTGTCAGATCTACTCATGTATACCACAGTATGTATGTGCATGTGAATGTGTGAGAGTGTGTGCACGTGTGTGTGCACACACATGAGACTTTTCTTTTTGTTCCTGTTTCAAAAGTTCTCCTCTTAGAGAATTGCATCTCCTTCCTTCAGTAGTGACATGGGATCCTTAGGAAGTAAGGTTTATTCTAGTCCTTGGTACTCATGTGCACAACTTTCTTGAATTCCATGAGAAATGAGATCCCAGACCCTTTGAAGATGCATAAAGCATTAACAATTAATTAAATTGCTGGCATCACTATTCTTAAACTTTGGGACTTTATTATTTAATTGAACAAGATAGCTTGAGTAGAGGCGCTTCAACACTGTGACATTCAATTTGGTAATCAAAACGATTCATGTGTGGGTTTCATAGTCAGCATCAAAACACTGTTTAAAGATTTGAGTATCAGCCCAAGAGAGTCAGAGAAAAAAGTATCAACTCTGCAGCAAGTCACCATGGGCAGTGGTTCAATTCATGAATTATTTCTAGAATGTTCTACTTAGTGTTTTTGGTTTGTACGTGATAGTAGGAAACTGAATCTGTAGAAGGTGATGAAATCATAAATCAACAAGAACAAGACAGAAAGAACAAATGGATGAGTAACACTTTTCAATCCTGTAAACAACTGTGGTTATAAGAAGAAAAATCCCATTGGTAAAAAGAAAGGCCATCATCACCATGTGTTACATAGCTACGGTGAGTTCACCAGCACAAGAACTAGAGTCCTTTGGTCACCAGGAACAGGGTGCCTACTGCGTGTCCAAGCAATTTCCTTTACAAACTTCTTTCATATGACCTTGGGCCCTCAAAGGGTGACCTTGATTTCCAGTCATCATTGCCTCTGGCACATAAAAATTTAATTCTAATCAGAACATATCAATATTTCATCTAAACTTTGGTTGTATTTCGCTTTCGTTTCACGAAGAATCTTCATCCCATGTTTCTTTTTTTTTTTTGGTTTTTCGAGACAGGGTTTCTCTGTGTAGCCTGGGCTGTCCTGGAACTCACTCTGTAGACCAGGCTGGCCTCGAACTCAGAAATCAGCCTGCCTCTGCCTCCCAAGTGCTGGGATTAAAGGCGTGCGCCACCACCGCCCGGCTCTCATCCCATGTTTCTTAATTTGTATTTCTTCCCCTATGCAAATAGCTTCCTTGGGATTCAACCAAGGTATCAGCAGGCATCTCCAGACTATGTAAGCTTCTAACGCTGCTTGTCATGCATTTCAAATTTAATATATAATTGTTGGGAAAGAAGGCTGGACTTAGGCATAATTGCCTTCTTGCTGCTTTTGAAGCATTAATATTTTTATACACTTAGATGAAAGAAATAAAAATGAGAAGATAGAAATTATGTTACTATGGTTATGATTTTATTAAGATATACTATTTATTAAAACACTAAAAAGAGGTATCGAAAACAAACAAGAAAGAAAAAATCCATTAATGATAATAAGGTTAATTTTTAAAAAAAAATAGCCTTTGTAGAACAAAGAAAAATATTATGGTGGATATATGAAATTTGTAATAATGAGAAAAGTAAAAGGCATGGCTTTTAGGTTTCACAGGAGACTCACGAATGAAGAATTAAGGGTTAGGGCTGGGGGGTTGTTTAAAAATAATCAGTGTTCTCCTCCCCCTATAATTCATCACTTTCATTAAAACTCCTGGGCTGGAGAAATGAGTTAAGAGCAGCACTGCTCTTCCAGAGGACCTGAGTTCTGTTATCAGCACCAATGCTGAGAAGGTCACAACTTCCTGTAACTCCAGCTCCAAGGGATCTAAGAGATTTACACGTGCATGTGCACGCATGCACAACTTTAAATAATGTGGAGTGGTTCAACTACCTAGCCCACTTATTACCAGTCCCCAGGAGTTGTATATCGTGCGTGTGCGTGTGCGTGTGTGTGTGATGTGTATGTGTGTGTTATATTCTCTTTAATTGTATTCACGATAGTAACTCACATGTCCTCAGAATCTCTTCTACTTTCCAACCTTCAAAAAAGCAGTGCACTCCTTCCCTGCCTTTGAAGAGCTTCCTGTGACATTGTTCAGTTATAATTATATCATGTTGCAGTGTACCATATCATAGTGTGCTGCATGGTACCAATCTGGGACTTGGCTGATGAGGTGAATTATTTCCCTTGTTCAATTAGTTTGAAATTTTCTAATCCAAGATTAGTTAATTAATCTTTGCTGACTTTCCCTCTAATCACAACTGTACCCTTGGAATCAAGATATCATATCATCAGGAGCAGGTCTATAATGCTGCTCCGTCTTCATCCATAGATGGCATTTTAGCAAACCCATAGTTCGCACGGTTATTTGTGAAATTTTCTACTCTAAATTAATAGACTCGGCAGCATTTCTAACTAGTAAATTCATGTTACTATTAAATCAAAAATTATTTTCAATCTTCGTTAAAAAGTTGTTCTATTTTTAGACTGACTTTTGATGCTTCGAGACTTGCTATGTAGCCCTAGCTAGCCTGGAACTCAGTAGGCCAGACCAACCAGCATACAGTTTATGCTCCTCCTGCCCCCTCTTCTCAAGTGCTGGAATAACAGGCATGCACCTTATTATATTATGCCTTTACCCTTGGTTCACTATTCTTAATTAATCATTCTCTATTACTTAAGTTTAGGACTTATTTATTGTATGTGTATAAGTACTTTAGTTGCATGCATGCATGTGCATCGCATGTGAAGCAATGCCTGCAGAGGACAGAGGAGGGTGTCAGATGCCCCGGAACTGCAATTACAGATGGTTGTAAGGCACCAAGTCAGAGCTAGGAACTGAATAGATCTCTAAAGCAGCGAGTGCTCTCCATGGCTGACTCATCTTTTCAGCCCCTTCACCCTTCTTTTAAAATTTTTTTTTATAATTACCATTGGCTTCTAAAAGGATTCCAAGTCACGATAAGCAGAGCAACTATAGCATAACAATATGCTTTTGAAAAGACCAAGAACTGTTCATTTACTTAAATAATTAAAAAATGTGCAGTAATTCAAATATATTTCAATCAACCTTTTGTCACAAGAGAATCTATTCACTGTATTTTGTATATTGTTAGAAAGAATTTTAATTTTGTATAATTGTATAAATGACTTTGTTTTGTCTTATTTTTAAAAGGTTTCTCTGTGTGTGTGTGTACATGCAGTATTCAAATGCCTGTGGAAGCCAGATAATACCCTAGAACCAGAACTTCAAGTTGGGGTTGAGTGGGAGTTGGAGTTGGGATTGACGTAGGGTTTGGGGTTGGGGTTGGGGTGGGTTAGGGTAGGGTGGGGTGGGTATAGGGTTGGGTTCTTTAGGTCTCAGTTTTCAGCACCTGCCAATGAGCACTATGCTAGGTGAACTACATATTTTAGTGTAGAATATTCTGAGCATATTCAACCTGGAAGTATTTTACCCTTTCTATTGATGGAGAACCTGAAGCTGAGCGAAGTGCCTCTGTTTGTCTAGATCACCAAGAGATAAGGCAGAACTCATAATTAAATAAATAAGTAGGTAGGTAGATAAATAAATAAATAGATAAATAGATAAATAAATAAATAAACAAATAAATAAATGGCATGTACAACTACATTTGTCTTTCCAGTGTGCCAACTCCCAGGAATTGTAATCACAATTGAGCTGCCTTGCCACGTGCTTGTTGTAGGAGATATTTTCTTATTTTGAGAATGGCTAACTATTTAGATTTAGTTTAGTCACACGCCTCTCATGAACTTAAACTGCATTTGCCCTGACATCCCTTTCTGCTTTATGATAAGACCTAAAGGTGACACCAAATGTCTCAGCATTTGCTGGCAAGTGAGTTTTGCTCTGACCAACAAAATTCATTCAGCAGATTCCCCCCACCTACGCTCAAGAGGGATGGGAGTAAAGTTCCTTCAAGGTTGCTGGTATTTACAATTTTCCATTGTGTGCCACTGTATACTTGCACAAGTTGACAGCCACTTTCTAGGCAGCACCTCTAGCTTACTGTATATTAATAGAATATTGATATGGCAAAAAATGCTGTTGTGGGATTCATCATTTGGTAAATCCTCCACCGTCTGCAGTTTTACAGAGCCATTTAATTAGTGATTTTACAACCTCCTCTCTTCTCATTAAATTAATTAATAATTAAGTTCAAATATAGGCATCTTTAATGTCATAATTATATTTCAGTTTTATGGTCACTGGAGTTTAGCTCATTAGGGGAGGCACTCATAAACCACAGCCCTGTTTAGTGGCTGAAGCACATCTATGCCACCAGGCTGATTTGAGTTGATATTTTAATTTCTCTGCTTCTTGAGGGGCATGGCTGGGTTATGGAGAGAAATTTTAGTCTTTGTCCTCCGCGAGCATAAAATAACAATTGCAGCAGCAGCATCAACAAATGCAATGCAATCTACAATACGTAGCCTCTGATCCTTTGAGTCTGGCTGACTTTTATGTCTCCCTTGACTATTTTTGTAACATCGGTTCTTACAGTGTGTTCTGATTGGACCAGATCTTTGCACCTTTGTGCTGCCATTAAGCTTAGAGTAGCCAGGTCCAGGGCTTATGAGTGATGTCTTCTGATTGCCATCATGATTTACGAAGTCGGTAATGGCCTTTCACACAATATGGCAGGCTGTGCATTCCTTTAGACAGAGTGAATTTATTTCAACCATTAGCACTGATTAAACCAGCTTAGTTGAAGAGGCAAAACAAAACTTGTCTTTGAAATTGTTCTTATTTAATTTTGTTCGCCCTCACATAACCCAGGACAGTGCTAATTATTCCTTGATGGAGCTCATATTTCTAATGTAATTCATATGTAAATTCTAATTTCCTTCATCTGGGAATGTTTGTGTTCCTTGTCTCCTTTCAGGCAGGAACACAAACTGAGAATTAAAACTGTTTAGAAATGGAAACTTCATGTTGCCATTTTCTGGCCTGGCTTAGATTTGCTTCGTTTTCTTGCTCCTAGGTTAGAGCTTAATGAAGTTACAAGGTTAAGCTTCAAGACTGTAGTTTCAAGGGAATAAAAAGATCTTAAGCTTTAAAAGAATTTGATTTTCAGAGGTGCGAATTGCATCCTCTAACAGAAGTTTGACCATCTCAACTTTCCCTCAAGTTTGCTCTGAAAAAGAAAAAGATAGTAACAACCTTCCTGGGCTTAGTGGTTAATGATTCTAATTCTGGAACTCAGGAGGTAAAGACAGGAGCATAGCCACAAGTTAGAAGCCAATTTGGTCTACAAAGAGAATTCTAGGTCAGCCAGGGCAGCATAACCATTGTCATATTAGATAGATAGATAGATAGATAGATAGATAGATAGATAGATAGAGTGCTCGCTTCGGCAGCACATATACTAAAATTGGAACGATAGATAGATAGATAGATAGATAGATAGATAGATAGATAGATGATAAATACCTATCTACCTACCTAAATACATACATACATATCTAGATAGCAGGTAGATTGTAGGTTGATAGGTATATTGATGAAGTAGAAAGAGAGAGAGAGAGAGAGATGGATCTATCTTTTAAAAAACCAAGCATTGGGCTGGAGAGATAGCTCAGTAGTTAAGAGCACTGACTGCTCTTACAGAGGTCCTGAGTTCAATTTCCAGCAACCACATGGTAGCTCACAACCATCTATAATGGGAGCCAATGCCCTCTTCTGGTGTGTCTGAAGATAGCTACAGTGTACTCACATACATAAAATAAATAATTCTTTAAAAAAAAAAAAGAATTATTAAAAAAACAACTGAGCATCACAATCTAGGTAGATTTTATCATAAGAATTGAGTAACAATCATTTCATTTAGCTTTATGGATGATTCAGGTGGTCATGAAGATTTGAAGATGAAAAACAGATTGCAGATTCAAAATCCTTTTTCAAATGAAGTGTGAATAGCTAGTTTTGTTACTGACATCTCTGAAGACTCATGACACAAACCACACAATGAACTAAAGTAGCTCCAAAGTAGCTTGAACTGCTCAATGCAGGTCAAGATTATCTGCTTGATACAAGGTCAAGAAAAGTAAAATTAATTAATTAATTAAAATCAACAAACCAAACAAAAAAACTGTAGAACACCATAGCTAAAATCCATAGTACAGTAGCTGTACAGTAAGGAGAAGGGACAGACACTTCCCAAAGGGCAGCTACCAGCTGGAAAGCACAGGAAATGATGTAAAGCTGAGGACTAGGCTGGGGAGTGTGGAGTCATGTTTTCTGTGTTCAAGGAGCATTCCAAAGCTGACATTTCAAGCAAGCAAGCTTTTGCTCTACTCAGAGAGAATGAATGCCCAGTGTGTGTGTGTGAGTGCAAGTGTGTATGTGTTCTTCTTCTCTATGAGACTGAATGATATTTGCATACTGTGTTTTAATCAGAATCATCATACTGCAGGGTAGCTTACCCCTACAATTAAGGGAGAAAAAAAAAATCTCAGATGGGACCTAACAGTACAAGGAAAAAAAAACAAATTTTGACAAGCTCTACCTTCTGTTTTAATCATGTTCCCTAGATTTTTTTTTAGGAGAAAGAAGTTAGCTTTTATCCTGTACAGTCATTTTCTTTACCCACCCATTAGATAGGGCTCTGAGAGAGAGATTTCACTTAAAGCCAAGGTAGCTGTGATATCTCAGATAAATAAGAAGTACAAATGGTCACAGATCATAGACAAAGGGTACCTTGATTCCACTTGATATCCAATCATATTTGTGCTGCAGTCAGAATCAGAAAGGACCTTTTCTGTCAAATCACCCTCACATAGACTGACTTTGTAATATCTAGGACATAATTACATTTGCATTAAATATGCACAAGCATACGCACACATCATGCCAACATTACAGCTGTCCGAAACTATTTTCAATAATTGATTTGCCATTTAATTGAACAGCAGGACTGACTAACATAGCTCATTACTTTACTCATTAGTTAATTATCGAAGAAAGTAGGACAAGTCAATAAAATGAAGGCTGTAAATTCCAATACTAATTAGCACCATTTCCTTAGAGACATATTTAAGGCCAGATTGGCTACCTGAATGTCCTAAGACCTTGCAGATGAAGGAGAAGGATAGACACATATCAAAGTAGATGGAAAGGCAGCTGTGTAGACACCTAGTAGATCAAGACAGCTACCAATAACTCTGTTATCTGTACTGAAACACACAATTGAAGTGGAAATGGGTTTAAGATAGAGGAAGAGCCTTCATGTAACATTTTTTAAAAAGACGTAAAACAAAGTTACTTTCATTGTCTTTTGTTTTACAAGAATGTTTCTGTCTACTGTTTGCAATCCCGCATATGGACATTGTTGTGTTGGATGGTATTTATATAGAGATTTATTGCAAGTGGATTCTATCCAAGAGAAGGAGTTTTGTAAGATAACAAGTGATTCTTTTTGACTTGAAGAAAGATAAACATGTATGTTAATGTAGTCCAAATTACCCTCATGTGAGCAAGAGTCATTTCTGCATAGTTTTAATCTAATGTGGAATATGTCTATACTTGTACCCATGTGCACACAGGCATCATTTTGGAGGGCTGGCTAGCTTTTCACTACAAAAAACAGGATTCAAAACTCTCTGTGCTATGACTGGTTATTTACCCTCTGAAAAGTCTTCCATCTGCTGGAATTCAGTAGTTTCTCATTAATATAGCAGGTAGAGAAACACCTGCTGTTGACGAGTTGGAAAAAAAAAATAACAGAACATGATTTGTTCTTGGATAGTGTCTCTCACAACCTGTCATGACTCCATCTATCCTGAATAAGATTCTCAGTCATTCTTTGTGTACAAATGGTATCAGGAAACCCTAAATAATGGCCATGATATAAATCATTTAGACACAAAACTATTTGAGCCATAGACACTATTTGGATGGGTTGTTTGTTTGTTTGTTTGTTTAATTATCTCAGGTTGGGTAATTTCTAAAATGAGCATGCCACGAACCAAGCAGAGATTGAGCTGGGCTAGTACAGAAAGGCTGCTGAAGATTTGGGGTGAGAGATGGACAATTAAGCTTGCATTAACCTTGGTCACTTTGACTTGCAGCTGCTCCAAGGTTGCTCATTTCCTTCATGCTGTGGTATGGCCAGACCAAACGGAGTATTCATTTTCACTCTGATTTTGTACTTAATTAAATGAAGCTACCAAAAAAGAAACTCCAGCATGTGTAGTCTATGGCAGACTCCCAAGGTAGATGTTGCTGTGGATAATCTTTTAAATGAACAAATAAATAAAGGATGGGTGCTAGAGAGATGGTTCAGTGGTTAAGAGTACTTTCTCATGCAAAACACCTGGATTCAGTTCCCAGTTTCAGGTGACTTTTTGAAAAAATTTTTTAATTGGATATTTTATTTATTTACAATACAGATGTTATCCACTTTCCCATTTCCCCTCCCTAGAACCCTCTTATCCAATCCCCCATCCTCCTTTATGCTTTTATACAAGTTTAATTTCATGCATGTATTCAGGTCAGTTCTAGCTTGAGGGTCTAGCAATACAATAGATGCAAATAATAAAGGAACAAGCAAGACAATAAATACAAATAGTCAAAGAAAAAGCAAGGTATTAAACTCAATTACATGACCACTCCCATGATCACTGTTTCTAAGGGCTTGTCAGGATGACCAAAGTATCTGAGCCTACTTTCCTGTCCTAGCCCAAGGTCATTTTCATGTCTGAAGCCTACTTCCTTGTTCTAGCCTAAAATTTAGATTCCTGTCTGAAATTACCTCTTTATTTTAGCCTAATATTTAGATTCTTGCCTGAGATTACTTCTTTTTTCTAGCCTAAGATTTAGATTCCTACCTGAAATTACTTCTTTGTTCTAGCTTAATGTCAGATTCCTGCCTGAAGCCTACTTCCTTATCCTTGGCACATATCAGATTCTTGCCAAGCAGCCCCAAAGGCTCTCCACTTCTCCCCCTTTTGAATTTCATAAACAAGACTGAGACTGTCTTAGGTTGTCCTGACAAGAATGCCTTACTTTCTTGTCATGGAATATGCATTATCAAAAGCAATGCACTTCTGTCTTAGATTGGTAAGGCTCTGTGCAAATCTTACCTATCCTTGGCTTGCCAGCCTGTTAATTTAATAACTCTGTCTGGGGGTCCATTTTCAGTTTGAAGCCATGTACTTTGGCTGCCAACATGTTGATATTGTTAAAGAAAAACTTTAACACAATGGGCAGGAATGAAAGTATACCCAGGACAAAAAGGGCTAGCTAGATCAAGCTATATATACCATTCATGAAGCCTGACCAAAATAGAAATATTGACCTCAGGCCATGGGTAATTTTATCAGCAGTATCTAATGCATCAATGCTCAGCAGAGCAGCATTCTTGAAACTCATAAGCTTACTATGTAAAGTTAAAACATCCAGAGAGGTGTTAGATTTATGCCAAATACCCTACAAGTGTCTTTAAACTTTTTCCTAATTATAATGACTACCACTGTAAATTTTAGAACTAAGATAAATCCAATGGTATTTGGCATGACATTCAAGATGGCTTCTTACTCTTCAATTCTGAACCTCCTTCCAATAATTTGAATAGGATAAAGAGTGTCAATCCTTTCTTCCAAATGCCTATCTAAATCCTCTTGTATATTCAACACATTAGTAACATTTTTTGCCAAATGATTAACAAAAGTAGCTGTCTTAACTTCTTGTGTTCTTAATACTCTGTATTCTAGGGAAGTCAGTGGCCTCCATGGGTACCAGACAGGCACATGGTACACAGACATACTTGCAGGCACAACACCCATATACATAAAATAAGTATAAATCCATCTTTTGAAAAATAAAAATAATTAAACCAAGCAGAAATATTTGCAGTTTACTGTACACACATAGCTAGCTAAAGTCAAAGCTGAGTTTGAATTTTACATTCAACTAATTCTCATTAATCTCTCTGCAATCACACACATTGTGGTTTTATCATACAGAGAAGGACATGTAAGATTGCCAGGCCAAACTTTTCTGATTCATAAAGGGAAATGAGGAGCATCCATAAAGAAGAAGCTCCCTGCCACCTGAAACTGTTCAAGCTGGTTTTCAGGACACAGAATATAGCCATGGACATAACAACAACAAAAATATTGAGAAGTCTCTGGCTAATAATGGACCAGGATTATCCAAAAATTCCACCTGGACCTGCATACCAAGAATTGGCTGTTTCCCCAGGCTTTTGTGTGCATTAGAATGATCCACTTCCTGCATGGGCATCTGCCTTGTAGGTTGCTCTTCAAGTTGACAGAGAATAGTAACCATTATGATCCATTAGCCAACTTTTGCTCTCATAGAACATCAAGTCAATATGGAAGGCTGCAGTAAGATTTCATCAGGCCTTTTCTCACTATCAGATCTGAAAAGCTGTCTATCCCTCTTATTTGTCTTTGTTTCCTGGATTTCTAGCATGGAATCTGGTATGGAGTGTAACGCTGGGCTTGGCAAACCCTAAGGGAGTCAGTAAGTGAGGAAGCACATGGAAAATGCCTCATGTTCACCTATGACATTCTCAAAGAATAGCAATTTAAAAAGCTCAAAGAAGTAAAATGAATAAAAAATGTTTTGAAACCTTCTGCTGTTATTTTTTATTTTATTTTTTATTAATCATTTTATTCCTTTGCATTTCAAGTGATATCTCCCTTCCCAAACTCTCCACAAATCCTTCTATCCCATCCCTCCTCTCCCCCCTCCTCTTTGCTTATATGAGGGTTCTCCCCATCCACTCACCCACTCCTGTCTCACCACTGTAGCATCCCCTACACTGAGGCATCCAGCCTCCCACAGGACTAAGGGTCTCTTCTCCCATTGATGTCAGACAAGGCCATCCTCTGCTACACATGTATCTGGAGCCATAGCTCCCTCCGTGTATACACTTAAAGAAAAATTGCTTCTAAAAAATGATAGAGACATAAATCCCTAGGGAAAGGGGAGGCCTGAGGTGGGAAAACCCTTTCTGAGGCAAGGGAGAGGGGGAATGAGATCAGGAACTGTGGGATGAGGCACCAAGGGGGGGGCAATGACTGGAATATAAATGAATAAAATAATTTTAAAAAACCTGTAGTAACAATGTTCTATTAATTAACTGTAGTTTTGTCATATTTAATTTCTTTTTTAAAAAATTTTTATTAATCATTCCATTTGTTTACATCTCAAATGCTATCCCACTTCCCAGTTACCCCCTCCACCAACCCCAATTCCCATAATATCCCACTTCCTGGTTACCCCTCTGCCACCACCACCCCTGTCCCACATCTGCCCTCCCCCCACCCTTGATTACATCTTTATATTGAAAATTACAAATTTTAAGTATCTTCATGAAATATCTAGATTATAAAATTCTGAGGAGCAACAAATATATAAATGAATCTAGACAATTCTTGTAATGAATTCCAAGTAAAGTGGTATATAATTTAACAGGTTGGCTTAATGTTAGTCTCAAGCCAGAAGTAAGGATTTAAAACCCACAACAAAAAAGTTATAGGCACACTAGCCTATAATATATATATATTATATATATTATATATTATATATATATATATGCCAAGATATTCTAAGAATTATGCAGAGAAATATTTTATCAGCAGTTTTGAAAATTAGGCCTCAAGAGTTAATACATGGGATCAAAGATTTAGACTGTAAGGGATGGTTTAATTAGTGACTCCTGGTTTAAACAGTTTTTCTAAATGTATAAAAAAAAATCTATTTATTTATTTATAGAGAATTATTCTCTCTATATATAATTTCATTATATGTATGTATATACATTATATGGATATATAATATATGCATATATAATGAAATTTTCATGAATTTAATCACTCAAAATAATTCTACACTTTTGCATGAACATTTGGAAACCATGTATATTCTAATAGCAAAACAAGAAGTGACCCACATCTAATAAAATCAAGCCACAAGTGCCATCCTCTTGTAGGGTACGAATTCAGCCACAAGGTGTCACGGCATTTGAAAATAATGCCTGATGAAGAAGTGAGATAATCTAGAATTTATATTTCAAATTGGATTTGAAACCACAATATTGATCTAGAATCCCTAGAAGAAAAATTACAGCATATTCTACATGCACTCCTGGACCTCAATGTATTAAATTTGTTTCTATCTTGCTATGATAGAGACATTGAGCATATGTATATGTATATGTGTATGTGTATGTGTATATGTATATGATGTATATGTATATGTATATGTATATGATGTATATGTATACACACACACACATATATATGTACACACATATATATATGCTTTCATTTATTGACTAGGAGAAAGTGTAGCTGCCACAGTCCTCCACTGCCACTAATCAGGAGCTGAGTTTCTTCCATGTGAGGGAATGTACACATCAGGAATGCAAGGCATGAGCCCCATCCTGGGAAAACCACTTTGGTCATCATGGAGTCTCATCTGTCTTGTATGTATATACTTCAAATTGTGAATTCAGATGCGTTTTTCAGACGAGTGATATTCCAGAAACACACATGATTACTCTAATGATATACTGTGTAAGTCTAAAAGTGAAGTCTTTTATTAAAATTGTTTTGAAAACTGTAAAACATAATTCAGTTAAAAGTGAGGAAAAAAATGAACCAATTGGTGGTGTGGAACAAATGTCTGCCTGCTTATATGCATTCGCTTAACTAAATTTAATAATTTTTCCAGATAAGTTATGAATGTAATAGAAAAACTATCATACCAAATAAAAATTTATGGGGAATGACATTTAAAGATATGTAAAGGAAATTCGTAATTTGATTTCAGACATTTGCTTCCGTTGTTTTGGGGTAGCTGTTTACTTTATGTAATAATACTTTTATGATATAAAAGTTACTATTAACTATAAGTATAAAACATATTTTCATATATATATAATTTTAATTGTTACCTAAAATGTTCAGTTGTTTTACATGAGCATTTCAGCTTTCCCATTTGTATAAATTTGACTGTGGATTTTAATATTAATAAACTAAAGAAAAGTTTTATGGTATCTGTCTTTTGCAGGAAAAGTTTGTTATTATTTTGCTTCATAAAGCATGCAAAAATCCGCAATGCACAAAAATAATTGAATTTGAAATATATATTCAGATTCTAAAAAGTAAAACAACTCTCTTCTTAAATATTAACCTCTTATTGCCATGCATATTTTCTCTAGATTCTTTGTCATCTGGGGTTGGGGACTTCTTTTTGATTTCTTGGGAAGGCTAAAGAACAAGCTCCAAGCTAAGTAAAATGAAAGCGTGCGGAGAATGGGAAGCAGCTTTGTCCTCTGTCATAATGAACCTTTGCAGAGCAAAGGGGAAGCAGCAATGGTGACAGTGTTTCAGTCTTCCTCAGTTTCTTCATGAGAAAATACAGTGATACGATGTCTGCTTCAGCTCAAGTACAGAACCCAGTGGCATTAGCTACATGTATATTGTGAAGCTGTCATCAGTCTGCATTGCTGAAAATTCTTCATCATTTTCAGCACAACCTCCCTCACCCACATACAGGTACGATTTCATTTCCTACTCTTCGGACCCTGGGACACCTGGAATGACCTTGCATCTGTATGAAATGTTTTAGGATCTGTAGCTGCAACTCAGAGTTACAGAACTTGCTTGGCCTATATGAAGACCAGCACTGGATAACCAATGATAGAAAAGAAGGCAAGAGAAAGGAAGGATAAGGGGAAATGAGGGGAGGGAGGGGATGAGAGAAGGGGAAAAGTGTGGGAAAGGGGGAGAGGGACTGACATTTTGCTTATTTTCCTATAGAATTTTCATTTAAGTAGACTGATACAGTGATTTTTTTTAAAAGTTATACATTTCATATATGTGAGTACACTGTCACTGTCTTCAGACACAATAGACGGGGTATGGGATCCCATTACAGATGACTGTGAGTCATAACATGGTTGCTGGGAATTAAACTCAGGACCACTGGAAGAGCAGTCAATGCTCTTAATCACTGAGCCATCTCTCCAGCAGATACTGTGATTTTTGCTTCTTTGCATGAGGCTCATATCCCCAAGTATTTTTTTTTCTCTGTTCATCTTTCAAGGCACACACCAGGATTTTATTCTTTTTAAGGCATGGTAATATTCTACTGTATGTAAATAACACATTTTCTTCTCCCATTCACCTTCTGATAGGCACTGGGGTCATTTTCATTTTGTTGGTCTTTTGTGAATAACAGTGTAATCAATGTTGCCCTTCAAGTGTGCAAGCATCCAAATGAATCCCTGCTTTCTTCTCTCTCGAGTCCACACCTAGATAGATAACAGAGGTCCTGAGTTACATGGTGTTTCTGTTAGCCTTTCTGGAACCTCCTCAAATGGTTCCCATCTGTTTGATTTTACATTCTTACCATCAATCCAGTTCTCTTTTCCCTAACATTTCTAACTTTTGTAACTTTTCCATTATTGTCTTGTTTCAAATTAACTATCTAGGTCTATGTGAAGCTCACCACACTGAAGTCTTCTCCTGCATTTTGCCTGGTAACTTAGGACACAGGTTAATCACATGTTAATAAGACATCTCTGTATCTTCTTTGGAGAAATGGCTATTCAAATCCTCTGGATTTTTTTGACCTTTTCATGATAAGTTATGCATCCTTTATAGATTCTGGATATTAAACCTATCAAGGACAAATATGCAAATATTTCCACCATTCTATAAGTTGACATCACCTCCTGAATAATACAATCTGATTACACAGTCAAATAATTTGTCAGTTTATCAACATCATTTTCTTTTCATTTTTCAGAATCATATTTATAAGAATTACCCTTCTTTTAAATGAACATATCTCTCCAGTTTCTTCAAACAGCTTTTTATAATGTTGATGCCAGAGAGTGAGAGTAGAAAGATCAGAAACAGTCCATAGCCCCTATTGTCAAGTAACAGAGAATCCCTGAAAGGCATAGACCCTCAGATAATTTTTTTTGACACAGGAGGTGATAAGCAATGCAGATGATGTTGTGCAGATGTCTGCAGCAAACAACACATAACCATCAAACTTGGGCATCATATTTGGGCAGGAATACATGTGGAAAGTTGAAATGAATAAATATAAGTCTTGCTGTGCAATAACTCATTAAATAGGTCAGACTCACCAAACCTTGACCTTGAAGTATTCTAGTTTGTTAAATGTAAGACTGGGTTACTAATTTCTATTCTAACCTTGTATTGCATAAGATAACAGATGTGAAAACATTTTGGGATTTTAAAGGTGCTATGCAAATTGAAAGTCTATTATTATTATGTGTTCTTGTGCATCGATTACTTGGTATCATAATAGGCAGTAATAACCATTAAGAGCATCATTAGAAATGCAGGCATGTGTGTAAATTTAAGTTCATACACTGTCTCTGTGTACACAGAGCACCTGTATACTCTGGTCCATTAGTATTTGCATTTATTTTGCTTTCCAAATAGGCTACAGATTTCTTATCTATTATACCTTATTACATTTCTGGGCCTCTTTCTCCACCACCTCCTTAACTACTTGAAGGCTCATACATTTCCATTGCAAGTGGTGTAAAAGATTCATGCTGGAATTGTTCTGGTTGAGTTTGAGTGGTCCTCGTTTAGAACTGGGCCCTCAGGCCTCAACAGCCTTTAATCAGCTGTAACTGGAGTGAAGCTGTCAGCTCCCGCTTGTTCTATGTCAGCTTTAGTGCCATTTAGAGCATCCCTGATAAATGGACAGCACAAATTTAACAGTCAACTTGTGATAAAGGAAAACCAGACATCTCTCAAGCACTGTAAGAAACCTTTAACCATGTCATGGAGACACTGTGGGTAGATATCCCAGGGTAGGTAGAGTAGGGGTTGAGGAAATAGAAATATATATATTTGAAAATGCCATCAGATTGTTATATCTAAGGAGTTTTCTAAAATGGAACAGAATGTAGCAAAAAGAAAATCAAAAGACATGTTTGAGAACAGTAGATCCAAAGAAAGGATGACACATGATGGAAGGCACCCTTCATTTATACCTTAAGTTGCAAGAGAAAAAATTCCCATGCCAAACTCTCCAGTCACTTGCAAAGTTAGAAGTCCATGCTTAGCATGAAGAAACTTGTGTTGATAAATTGAGCATCCCAAGGTGCTCTTATCCATTCTTCATCAACATGAAACCAAGAGAACTTAAGCACAATATTGTGTTTCTGAACCTCAGGTTTCTCATCAATGAAATGGGGATAAAAATTCAACCTCATTGCATTTTTTGGAGTAAGAAAAGAAGCCACGCATATACCACATATAAGACCTTCTGTGAAAGTACACAGAGTCAGTGATGTAGGAAATAATTTGGAAGTGTTCTGGAAGGCTAGTCAGAAATCTAAAAAGAGGTGATTCATTTTTCTAAGGACACTAGTTATGCTACACATGGATTTTGGTGAGCGGCTTGAAGAAAATATTCTTTACAAACACAGATTCCCTTCCGGAATGGCCAAGTTCACTCAGGCACATCTCTATCTCAATTAAGCTCAGTCTGTTCTCTAGTTGGTTACTTCTTAGGATGAGAAGAGTGAATATTTTTAAATCTTTAAAGCTAAATCTTTTCGAAAAATGTGTTTTATGGAATACTATTGACATGAAATAAACTTTCTAATGTCAAATGATTTAGCTTAATAAATGCAGCACCACACTCTTTCTCTCCAATAAAGAGCTGCAATACGTTTTAGCTGACCTCCAGGAAGCTCAACAGTAAAAGCATCCACATAACCATGTTAGGGTTATTCCCCATCCTAAAGTGTGTATGTGCAAACCCTGAGATATGCCGCGTGTGTGGTAGAAGTGGTCAGGTGAAATGCAACATCATTTCAACCCTGGCTCTTCACTCAATCGCTCTGTGACCTTGGAGATTGCTAGACAGCTGTTTCCACTTCGATTTCCATAAGTACAGACAACCACAGTGCTTTCTAAGATCTCCTCTTAATGAGATAATAGTATTTCAGTTAGCAGGAAAACTTAATATGGCAAATAACATTGTTGTTGTAAATGCTACACTTTACTAAATTGTGGTTAATAATGAGTACTTCCCTTTGTCTGTTCCTCCTCTTTTCTTTCTCAAATCGTCTGCTCTCCTTGACACCCTCTTCTTTCCCATCTGTTACATACTTCTCTTAGGAAAGAATGTCACCCACCTTGTTCATTAGCATCAAGAAGTGGACTAGACCCATGGTAATACACTGGTGAAAAGGGACAATGGCAGTGAACGCAGCAGGGCACTTTCTTTCAGGGGAGTGCGTATGATTATTTTATTAGATAGTTAAGAATTTCATACCGTGAGTTTTCACTATATTTGTCATCTTCTGTCAAAGTCTATTTTTAATGAAGGTTCTTAAATGATTTAACCTCCCTTTTAGCCCACCACCCACCAGAGGTAGCGGGTGGGAAAGAAAGGATATCGGGGTTGGGAGGAAGTGGGACTGTTTAGAAAGGTTCTTTGGATCAGCTTCCATCTGTGTTGTCTGGAAATCGGCAGCGTTCAGTTCACAGGTTAGCAGCGGAACACTTCACAGATGTACCAGCAATCCAGTTCAGGAGAGTTAGAATAGCAAACACAAATCAGCAGCAGTGGTACTACCTAGCAGAGACAGTCAGGCATCAGCCTCAGCTCAGGTCAGCAGGAGGGACCCAGAGGGATGACAAGTACTTAGCTGTGCCTCTCGGTGAGCCAACATGCATTGCACAGCCAGCTCTATAAGCAAGCAAAGCTCAGTCTCCTGTCAGTCTGTCGAGTTCTATTTATACCCTCCAAACATCACATGTCCTCCACTGGTCTTGCCTCAGCACTTGTCTTGCCTTAGCTGTTGAGTCTGTGTCAGGTGATATCACTCTAGCAATCAGCCTGAGTCCTTCGAAGCAGTAAGAAACTGCAGCACACCACCAGAAATTTTTTGATGTGTTTTTCTCTATGGAGTCCTAACAAATGGAGTTCAACTATACAATGTAAGGCCGACCAATACATGCATGTTGTTAGCAAAAAAAACAAAAATTGACAAAGTAATACTTTGTTATGTACAAAGATGATCCTTCTTAAATCCAACATATTTATGTAGGAAAGTCCTTCTCCTAAATATTCATTACAAAATAAAATACTAGAAATACATTAAAAAGATGACAGTGAGAAATAAGAGACAATAGGAAGCCAGCAGAAGATGGATATGAGTCTGGTGATCTGGCCAGAAATTGTCATTACCATTTGCTAGGTAGGTAATTAAGTCTTCAAGCTTTCTTTTGATATTTAGCAGATCTTAACCAGCTAACAAGCATCAACTATACCCACTGGGTTAGTCACTATGGACATTAGTGAACACAAATGACAGACAAGAAATGCCTGT
The DNA here is from genome assembly GCA_021653895.1 of Mastomys natalensis. Taxonomy (NCBI): domain Eukaryota; kingdom Metazoa; phylum Chordata; class Mammalia; order Rodentia; family Muridae; genus Mastomys; species Mastomys natalensis. The sequence goes on along the minus strand of JAJTUV010000022.1, from coordinate 644,365 downwards.
GGTTTAACAACCTCACAGGCAAGGAGCATTGGAGAGACAAGTATTGAATATTTGTGACATGCAAAGGGTGACTCAAGTGAGCAGAACTGGACTCAACCAACTCAATGATATTGTCACATCTTATGGCAGAAAGAACAAGAGCACAGAGCTACAGTACTATGTAATTTTTTGTTTGCTTGTTTAAAGATAAACATGAGTTTGCGGAACGTACAAGAGATTAGGAAGAACATTTAAAGAAGGAAGTTTGGGAATGTTTGAAGAAAACGTTATTGAAATCAGAGAATTGTCACTAAGGACTTGAATATTCATCTCAGGATCACACACACACACACACACACACACACACACACACTCAAATAGGCTTGATGCACAATGCTGATCTGTTGGCAACCAGTAGATTCTAAAACCCAGGAGCATTGTTGCCAGTTGTGCTTACTGCTGAGCCCACCATAATCTAATAGTAAGTTCTAAATTCAGGAGCACATTAACAGTCCTGCCTAAATTCTGTGGATCATTAAAAGGCCAAACACTATAAATAGAAGAAAGAGGCTTGGGGGTATTTAGTAGCATAGGAGATAGAAAAATTGGGGAGAGAGGGACCAAAATATATAGTTGCATGTACAAATGAGGAATAACTAAGTAAAAGAAAAACTGCCTTGATTTCCATAAATGTGTTTTTTATTAACCTTTGGAAATATCTTGATATGTATTAGGTTTATGGTTTTCAGTTTCATATTTCATTGATACAAATGTTTTCTTGTTCTGTTATAAAGTTGAGTGTGGCTGTATGCAAATTAATGTGATTATATATATAAAAAAACCTATATTCCTTGTGTTTTTCTACTTTCAAAGTAGGATTTGAGAAAGGGAAATTTTCTTTCCTATTATAAAAATACTGTTGACATGAAGGTTTGAAGAGCATGTGGGGAGCTTGGAGGAGTCTATCTAGTAAGCCATTGATTCTGTGACTAAACTGAGAAATCTTGAAGATCTCCACAACTTTTGTGACTTAAGATACTTTGCTAGTCCACCGGCCATCATTGTAACCTAATGTAAAATTCTGAGGAAGAAAAAGAGGTCTGTTTACCTTGTAATTTCAGAAGCTTAAAGTTTGCAGTGAGGAGGGCTTCATGGGTTTGGCTTTAGTGAGAGAGTTCTTCACCTTTTCTCATCAGTATTAGAATGGGGGCATGAGGGAGAGTGAGAGACAGCATAGTGAGACAGAGTCAGCAATTCTGGAAGGGAACTACCTTCTTATCAACTACCTTGGCTCCTGTTAGAAGGGCAAAAGAGAATTCCAAGAAGGCCATTAGAGCCCGAAGGACATAAATATTCTCCAGTAGGTCACATCTATTAAAAAACCTATCACTTAATATCAACCCACTGGAGCAAAGTCTCCAGTACATGAACCCTTTGAGAAAAGATCAAGCTATACTTAAGCCACAGCAATTACATGCATGAGAAGGCCACATCATAGCTACAACCATATTTGATTGATGTTCCAACAGACAAACACATGTCATGCTGTACTCTCTTGAAATCAATGTCAATATCCCAGGTACACTTACTTTCATGTTTTACTACTCATTTTCATTGTCCCCACCCCCAGTCCTGCCAGAAGCTGAAGAAAAGGCAATTCTTACAGAAGATAAGATATGCCATTATCCAGAAAGTTCTAGCTTCCCAAATCTGTAGACGTGAAGGGGGAAAAACCCACTAATGCTGGTGGGCATGGCAAATGATCCATGACATAGAGACTTACCTCAGAGCCCAAGAAATAAAACATTTGCACCCATTTATTAATGTCTGCAGTGGATTCAGGATGGGAGGATTAATAGATATCTTAGTCCTACTTCCAGTTGTTATGACAAAGACATGGATAACCACAACTAAGAGTAAAAAGGCTTTGTTTTGGCTTGGAATTCCAGGTTATAGTTCATTACTGCATGGAAACTAAGGTAGCAGGAACTTGAAAGCAGCTACTGATCTTACATGTACACTAAAGAGCAGAGAAGAGTAAATTAGTGTATGCGGGCATGTATTCAACTGGATTTCTCCACTTTTGTAAAGTTAGGATCTACTGCTTAGAAGATGGTGCCACCCACAGTAGGAAAGCTTTTGAACCTTAATTCATTCAATTAAGATAGTCCCCAATGGAGACATGCCCACAGACTAATATTTTCTATACATTACCTCAAAAAAAAAAAAACCTCTCTTATAGATGATTCTAGACTATGTTGACAAAATTCTAATGTTGGCCATTAGAGTATACATGTCTGGATCTGAAAATATATCTCTGAATGAGTAGAGTTCTTTCTTTTATTGGATATTATATTTACATTTCAGATGTTATCCCCTTAACCCATTCCCCCCACCCCACCCAGGAACTCCCTATCCCATTACTCCTCTTCCTGCTTCTATGAGGATGTGCCCCTACCTAACCCCCCACTCCCACCTCCCCACCCTCAAATTCCCCCACACTCAGTGTCCAGCCTTCATGGGACCAAGAAACTCTTCTTCCAAATATGCCCTACAAGGCCATCCTCCCCTACATATACAGCTGGAGCCATGGGTCCCTCCCTATGTGCTCCCAGGCTCGTGGTTTAGACCCTGGGAGCTCTGGTTGGTTGGTATTGTTGCTCTCCTTATAGGGCCATAAACCCTTTCAGTTCCTTCAGTCTTCTCTCTAACTCCTCCATTGGGAACCCCTTGATCACATCAATGGTTAGCTGTGAACATCTGCCTCTGAATATGTCAGACTCTGGCAGACCTCTAAGGAGACAGCTATATCAGGCTCTTGTCAGCATGCACTTCCTGACATCCACATCAGCATCTACCTTTGGTGACTGCACATGGGATGGATACCCAAGTGGAATGGTCTCCAAATGGCCCCTTCTTCAAGTTCTGTCCCACATTTTGTCCCCATATGTTTCCTTTGAGTATTTTGTTACTCCTTCTAAGAAGGACAGAAGCACCCATACTTGATCTTCCTTCTTCATGAGCTTCATGTGCTCTGTGAGTTGAATCTTGGCTATTTCAAGCTTTTGAGCTAATATCCACTTATCAGTGAGTGAATACCATATGTGTTCTTTTATAATTGGGTTAACTCACTCAGGATGATATTTTCTAATTCCATCCATTTACCTAAGAATTTCTCGAATTCATTATTTTTAATAGCTGAGTAATATTCAATTGTGTAAATGTACCACATTTTTTTTATCCATTCCTCTGTTGAATGACATCTGGGTTCTTTCCAGCTTCTGTCTATTATAAGTAAGGCTTCTATGAACATAGTGAAGCATATGTCCTTGTTATATGTTAGAGCATCTTCTGGGTATATGCCCAGGAGTGGTATAGCTAGATCCTCAGGTAATGCTATGTTCAATTTTCTGAGTAACCGCCAGACTGATTTCCAGAGTGCTTGTACCAGCTTGCAATCCCACCAACAATGGAGGAGTGTTCCTCTTTCTCCACATCCTCATCAGCATCTACTATCACCTTTTGATCTTAGCCATTCTGACTGGTGTGAGGTAGAATCTCAGGGTTGTTTTGATTTGCATTTCCCTGATGACTAAGGATGTTGAACATTTAAGGTGCTTCTTAGCCATTCGAGCTTCCTCAGTTGAGAATTCTTTGTTTAGCTCTGTACCCCATTTTTTAATAGGATTATTTGGTTATCTGGTGTCTAATTTCTTGAGTTCTTTGTATATATTGGATATTAGCCTTCTATCGGATGTAGGATTGATAAAGATCTTTTCCCAATCTGTTGGTTGCCATTTTGTCCTATTGACAGTGTCCTTTGCCTTACAGAAGCTTTGTAATTTTATGAGGTCCCATTTGTCAATTCATGATCTTAGAGCATAAGTCATTGGTGTTCTGTTCAGGAACTTTTCCTGTGTCTAGTTATATGAGGGTCTTCCCCCTTCTCTTCTATTAGTTTCAGTGTATCTGGTTTTATATGAAGGTCCTTTATCCACTTGGATTTGAGCTTTGTACAAGGGGATAAGAATGGATTGATTTGCATTCTTCTACATTCTGACCTCCAGTTGAACCAGCACCATTTGTTGAAAATGCTGGCCTTTTTCCACTGGACAGTTTTAGCTCCTTTGTAACAAATCAAGTGACCATAGGTGTGTGGGTTCATTTCTGGATCTTCAATTCTATTCCATTGATCTTCCTGCCTGTCTCTGTACCAATACCATGCAGTTATTAATCACTGTTGCTCTGTAGTACAGCTTGAGGTCAGGGATGGTGATTCCCCCAGAAGTTCTTTTATTGTTGAGAATAGTTCTCGATATCCTGGGTTTTTGTTGTTGTTGTTGTTGTTGTTGTTGTTGTTGTTGTTATTCCAAATGAATTTGTAAATTACTCTTTCTATCTCTATGAAGAATTGATTTGGAATTTTGATGGAAATTGCATTGAATCTGTAGATTGCTTTTGGCAAGATGGCCATTTTTACTAAATTAATCCTGCCAATCCACGAGCATGGGAGATCTTTACATCTTCTGAGATCTTCTTCAATTTCTTTCTTCAGAGATTTGAAGTTCTTGTCATACAGATCTTTCACTTGCTTGGTTAGATTCACTCCAAGATATTTTATATTATTTGTGACTATTGTGAAGGGTGTCATTTCCCTAATTTCTTTCTCAGACTGTTTATCCTCTGAGAAGAGAAAGGCTACTGATTTGTTTAGGTTGATTTTATATCCAGCCACTTTGCTGAAGTTGTTGATCAGGTTTAGGAGTTCTCTGGGGGAAATGGTTTTAGGATCACTTAAGTATACTATCATACCAACTGCAAATAGTGACATTTTGCCTTCTTCCTTTCCTATTTGTATCCCTTTGACTTCCTGTTGTTGTCTAATTCCTCTGGTTAGGACTACCAGTACTACATTGAATAGGTAGGGTAAGAGTGGGCAGCCTTGTCTAGTCCCTGATCTTAGTGGATTGCTTCAAGTTTCTCTCCATTTAGCTTGATGTTGGCTACTGGCTTGCTGTATATTGCTTTTACTATGTTTAGGTATGGGTCTTGAATTCCTGATCTTTCCAAGACTTTTAACATGAAGGGATGTTGAATTTTGTCAAATACTTTCTCACCATCTAGTGAGATGATCATTTGGTTTTTTTCTTTGACTTTATTTATATAGTGGATTACATTGATGGATTTCTGAATATTGATCCATCCCAGCATTCTGGGGTTAAAGCCTACTTGATCATTATGGATAATTGTTTTGATGTATTCTTGGATTCGGTTTGCTAGAATTTTATTGAGTATTTTTGCATCAATATTCCTAAGAGAGATTGGTCTGAAGTTCTCTTTCTTTGTTGGGTCTTTGTGAGGTTTAGGTATAAGTGTGATTGTAACTTCATAGAACGAATTGGGTAGTGTTCCTTCTGTTTCTATTCTGTGGAATAGTTTGAAGAGAATTAATATTAGGTCTTCCTTGAAATGTCTGATAGAATTCTGCACTAAAACCATCTGGTCCTGGGCTTTTTTTGGTGGGGAGACTTTTAATGACTGCTGTTATTTCTTTAGGGGTTATGGAAGTTTTAGATGGTTTATTTGCTCCTCCTTTAACTTTGGTACCTGGTATCTGTCTAGAAAATTGTCCATTTCATCCAGATTTTCCAATTTTGTTGAGTATAGGCCTTTGTAGTAGGATCTGATGATTTTTTGAATTTCCTCAGTTTCTGTTGTTATGTCTCCCTTTTCAGTTCTGATTTTATTAATTTGGATACTGTCTCTGTGCCTCTGGTTAGTCTTGCTAAGGGTTTATCTATCTTGTTGTTTTTCTCAAAGAACCAGCTTCTAGTTTTGTTGATATTTTGTATAGTTCTTTCTGTTTCTATTTAGTAGATTTCAGCCCTGAGTTTGATTACTTCCTGCTGTCTACTCCTCTTGGGTGTATTTGCTTCTTTTTGTTCTAAAGCTTTCAGGTGTGCTGTCAAGTTGTTAGTGTATGCTCTCTCCAGTTTCTTTTCCTAGGCACTTAGAGCTATGAGTTTTCCTCTTAGCACTGCTTTCATGGAGTCCCATAAGTTTTGGTATGATACATCCTCATTTTCATTAAATTCTAAAAAGTCTTTAATTTCTTTCTTTATTTCTTCCTTGACCAAGTCATCATTGAGTAAAGCATTGTTCATTTTCCACATGTATGTGGCCTTTCCATTGTTTTTGTCATTATTAAAGACCAGCCTTAGTCCATGGGGATCTGATAGGATGCAAGGGATTATTTCAACATTTTTGTATCTGTTGAGGCCTGTTTTGTGACCAATTAATTATATGATCTGTTTTGGAGAAGGTACCATGAGGTGCTGAGATAAAGGTATATTCTTTTGTTTTAGAATGAAATGTTCTATAGATATCAGTTAAATCCATTTGGTTCATAACTTCTGTTAGTTTCATTGAGTCTCTGTTTAGTTTCTGTTTCCATGATCTGTCCATTGCTCAGAGGGGGGTCTTGAAATCCCCCACTATTATTGTGTAAGGTGCAATGTGTGCTTTCAGCTTTAGTAAAGTTTCTTTTATGTATGTGGGTGCCCTTGCATTTGGAGCATAGATGTTCAGAATTGAGAGTTCATCTTGGTAGATTTTTCCTTTGATGGATATGAAGTGTCCTTCCTTATCTTTTTTGATTACTTTTGGTTGAAAGTCGATTTTATTTGATATTAGAATGGCTACTCCAGCTTGCTTTTGGGGACCATTTGCTTGGAAAATTGTTTTCCATCCTTTTACTCTGAAGTAGTGTCTGTCTTTTTCACTGAGGTGTGTTTCCTGTATGCAGCAAAATTCTGGGTCCTGTTTATGTATTCAGTCTGATAGTCTAAGTCTTTTTATTGGAGAATTGAGTCCATTGATATTAAGAGATATTAAGGAAAAATGGTTGTTTCTTCCTGTTATTTTTGTTATTAGAGGTGGAATTATGTTTGTGTATCTATCTTCTTTTGGGGTTGTTGGAAGATTACTTCCTTGCTTTTTCTAGGTTGTAGTTTCCCTCCTTGTGTTGGAGTGTGGGATTTGTGGGAAGATATTGTGTAAATTTGGTTTTGTCATGGAATATCTTGGTTTCTCCATCAATAGTGATTAAGAGTTTTGCTGGGTATAGTAGTCTGGGCTGGCATTTGTGTTCTCTTAGGGTTTGTATGATATCAGTAAGAAAATCCAAAATGCAAAAGCTCCTAACCCAAAACATCCAGGAAATCCCGGACACAATGAGAAGGCCAAACCTAAGGATAATAGATATAGATGAGGGTGAAGATTCCCAACTTAAAGGGCCAGTAAATATCTTCAACAAAATTATAGAGGAAAACTTCCCTAACCTAAAGAAAGAGATGTCCATACATACAAGAAGCCTACAGAACGCCAAATAGACTAGACCAGAAAAGAAATACCTTCCATCACATAATAATCAAAACATCAAATGTACAAAACAAAGAAAAAATACTAAGAGCAGTAAGAGAAAAGGGTAAAGTAACATATAAAGGCAAACCTATAAGAATTACACCAGACTTCTCACCAGAGACTATAAAAGGCAGAAGAGTAGAGTTCTTGAAAGAGCAGTTCTAGGCCTTCTATTCCCAGTTAAAAATCTAAAGCTTCCTTTTACTCTTTAGGAAGATTTTTAGAAAGAAAGAGCACTCAATCTTGTGCTTCTGCTTTGCACTGAAAGAGAAGTTCTATATATTTTCTTCATACAGTCAGTCCAAACAAGAATACAATGTTCTCCTTATTTCAAGTCTGAGAAATTAAAGGTGCAGGATGCTTCAATATACTCCAAAACCATAGAGACAAGAAGAGCAGAGAAAGCAATCAGTTCTGCAAGCGCACATCAAATTTCCTACACCCTCCACAGTTTAGGGGAAAAGTCATTTGTGTTTGGCAGTATTGTACTGTTTTAAAGATAATTTTTTATAACCATTACATTAAACATTTACATTTTAGTACTTTTCCCAGCTGTGAAAATATTGTCAATGTAATAGTTCTATTTGGTCCATTTAAATGCCAAGTCTTGTAAAATAGACTTTTGTTTCTCTGTTCTTGGTTTTTAAGAGAGAACATATTTATTAGCCTTTCCATCATTTTGGGTTTTTATTTCCCCAAATTTTTGAGAAACATTTTGCAAAAACATATTGGTAGTGCTTATGAATAACAAGGAACTTAACTATGGTAGTCAGGCAGGGTCTGGGTATGTTAATCAGTCATAGACTTACATGGTATGAAGACAGTCCTAGACGCTATCTTTAACACTGAAAATAAGTAAATGGCAATTTAATAAACTGTGTAGAAGTGGTTTTTAAATATGGCATATGGGCTCTATAATTAAGAGCAAAGACAAACCCAGGTTCCATTTCAAGCTTAGAACAGTTTGTAACTCCAATTCCACTCAGGAGATCTGACGCCCTCTTTTGCTCTCCGATGGTACTGCATGTACACAGGAACATATGCAGACAAAACACCACTACACATAACATAAAATAAAAACTATATATTCCTATACATCAAAGATTCTTCCAATCACATCTACTTTTCATCCAAGAAAGTTTTACGTGACCTTGGGTGTGCACAGATACATAATACAATAGATGATACATAATATGATAGATGTACAAAAATTACCTACTTAAAATGAATGAAAAACAAATTGTTTTAAAATTTTTATTCTTGAAATTTTTATATGTATGTATGTATGTATGTATGTGTGTGCACACACCTGCATTTATACCTACATTTATGTAAATGTGTTTGTATACCATATGCCACTTATGGGTTTCCATAGAGGCCAGAAAAGAGTGTCAGACCCCTGGGGGCTGGAGTTACAGGTAGTTGTAACCTGTCAGATGTAGATGCTGGGAAGTTAGCTTCCGTCCTCTAGAGGAACAGGAAGCACTTCTAATTACCACATAGCTTCTCCAAACCAAGAAATTTATTTTAAAATAATTCTCATATATATACACACACACAAATATATGTGAATATATATGAATATACTGTAATTATATGTATAATTATAGTAAACGAATAAACTTTATTTTTAAATATAGTTTACAGGGCTAAAGTGCTGGCTGGTCTTCCAGAGGACCCAGGGTCACACAAGCCAAACCATAATAAGGAATCGAAATGACTTCAGGATTTCCAACTCTCAGTAGAAAACTGGGGAATTATCTGTTATGAACAAGTAGCACCATGGAAATTTAAAATAAAAATCGTCATTTTGAGTTTGCTGGCTCGCTCTTCTTCCTTCCTCCTTCCTTCCTTCCTTCCTTCCTTCCTTCCTTCCTTCCTTCCTTCCTTCCTTCCTTCCTTTGTATGGTTTGTTTGCTTAGTCTGGGTTTTGCTTGGTCTCAACTTCTTAACTTCTCAAATCTGAGTACCATCTATTTTCTGGAGAAACCTTCTCCCTCCCTATCTACTCTTTGTCACGGTTTGTGACTCTTTGATTCTTGGTGTCCTGGGCAGTCTGACTCTCAGCGATGTTCTTCTAGGCCCTGGTTGGCTGTCCTTACACTAAGGCTCTCTGCCCAACTTCCCAGCACATCCTCTCCCTGGCCCCTGTGCTAAGAAAGTAATATAGGAGTAAGAACTAAATATGTGAAGAATAGTGACCTGCCTGAAACAACTTCCCTTTTTGTTCTGATGCCCTTAAGTACCACATAATTTGACAGCAGTTCAATATCTTCGTGTGTGTCACCTAGCTTCAATAATTGATCTTCTACCAATTTCTTTACTATACTCTAAGGTTAAAATTTTAAAGACAGCCTATCTCACCAGTGATTTGATGTTTAGTTATTAAAAGGAAACAGTTATTATATATATTTCATATGTTTGACTGTAGTAAAATATACATATCCCAGAACTAGATATGTCTGCTTCCAAATGTTCCAATTTCATAACTTATTATAAGATCCTCGATACATATTTTTAAGGAAAGATTAGAGACAGTCTCATATGCCTCAGGCTAGCCTCAGGGTCACTATGTAGCTGACAATTAATAACCTTGAATTTCTGATCCTCCTGTCTTGTAATGTGAGAAAGATAGCTTCATGGATGGGTTTATATATCGACATCTGTACTTGTATCTATTTTGGGACAAAGGGACATGGAAGAATATGTTCTGAAAGACTTTGTTACATTACTGATATTATTTGAAATCTGCCTTTAATTAATCAAGAAAAGGACAAAAAATACATTTTAAGACATGTTACATGCTAGCATATATGATATCAAGAAAGGTTACTTTTTTCCCTATAGAAAACATACAGAATTTTCAGAAGTTAGAAGAGAATGCAAGAAAAGTTTGCTGAAGGTTTGTTGATAAAAAATTTTAACATGGAACATGAAGTTAGTTCATCAAGTACTGTGTGAAATAAAAAGTCTTCTTGCTATACCTGGGAAAGAACTGCTTTCTTCAAAATGTGTTACAACTTGTTCCTCAGAAGTCATTCTGTACAGTATCTCAGAAAGAATGCAGCTTTAGCAAGATATCCGCCAGAGAATTGTGAGAATATTAGAAATGGCAAATTGGAAGTTAGTTTGTTATATAGATAAGCATAGGACAGGAGGCAAACAATATCATATCTGCATAAAGATATTAAATAAAGCCCCAAGCATTGAAAGTTTATGTCAGTGCACCCAGTATGCTAATTTACTTCCTATGAACATAAGCTAAGTCCTGTATGGCCGCAATCAGAATATAGGAAATGGTGTGCTCAACTTATCATGGATTTTCTGAAGCTTTGATTTCTTTGTAGTTGTTTTAATTTGTAGAACATAAAATGAAAACAAGCATCAGTATAAAATCAAGATAACTTTAAATTTTGTTCTGTTAGCTGTTAATATGCACCAGCAGTTTGAAATATAATAAGCCTAAGAATAAGTAATGGTTATGGATATATAATGGAATGACAGTTAGATCTAGTGTTAAAATCTCTCCATTTAAGGAACATCGCTTGTCTGATGTTAGAAAGACGGCTCAGGGGTTAAAAGCACTTGCTGTTTGTGCTAAGGAGGGGAGTAGGGGCTTGGTGCCCCACACTCGCATGGCAGCTCAGTGCTCTTTGTAACTCCACTTTTAGGTGCTCTGATTTCAAGAACCTCTTCAGGTATGGCATGTGCATGGTATACATGGTATACATGGTATACATGGTATACTATGTAGGATATTTTTATAAAATAAAACTATCCCCAGATTATAAGTTACCTTCTGCTACCAACATCTTGGCTAGTACCCAGGTCTTTCAAAACACAGATATAATAAATACCGTATAGACAAGTTTGTTTCTTTGTTTGTTTTGGGAGGTTATATTTTTGTTTGTTTTCTTTTCTTACTTGAAGACTTCTTTTCTTGGTTTTAAATATTAAAATAGGATCACAACGCAAATCTAAGACTGCCTTACACAAAGCTATACAACTTATACCATTAAGGTAAATAATTCAACCACTATCAGTCAGTATAAGCTTTAAAATATGTCTATTAAATTCTCTTCTTGTTTGATGTCTTCCCTGGAGATTTTTTTTGAAAACTATGGACCGAAATTGAATATCACCATAAGTAATTACAGTGAGCTCATTATTTGCATATGTGTGTATATGTTTGTGTGTGTGAGAGAGAGACAGAGAAAGAGACAGAGAGAGAAAGAGAGAGAGAACAAGACAAAGACAGAAACAGAGAGAATTAGACAGAGACAGGGGACTAATGTATGATATATGCATATGTGGTAGTAAGCACTTGTGTATGTGCACCTGTTTGAGCACACACATCTAGAACTCAGAGGAAGGCATTGCAGACCTTCGTTATCACTGTTCTTATACCTTTCAAGTAATGTCTCTCCATGAACTGAAGTTCACATTTCCCAAAAGGCTGGCAGTCCGCAATCCCAGCAATCCTACTGTCTCTTTCCCACGACACAGCACCGAGCTTGTAGGTGCCCTGGAGACCACACCAGGGATGTTCTGTCAGTGTTGAGAGCTAAACTGAAGTCCTCAGGGTTAGGCACCAAGCACTCATTTTTTTAAAATGTTATTTTACTTATTTTTTAATTGAAAATAGACTGTTTTATCATATAATATATTCTTTTTTATGGTTTTCCCTCTCTTTACTCTTCCTAGTTGTTTCCCACCTCCCGTCTGGGATCCATTCCCTTTCTGTCTCTCATTATAAATGAACAAACGTCTAAGATATAACAACCATGCATGATGAAATAAAATGTAAGATATAACAAAACCCATCATATTGAGGCTGCACCAGGCAATCCAACAGAAGGAAACGAGCCACAAGAACAGGCTCAAGAATCAGAGATCTACTCCTTCACATACTCAGGAGTCTTATAAAACTACTAGGCTGAAAACTATAATACATTTTCAGAGGACTTGGTGCAAACCCATGTCAGCCCTATGCTTGGTGCTTCAGACTCTGTGAGTTCCTAGGAGCTTTGCTCAGTTGTTTTTAGAAGACCTTGTTCTCCTGGTGTCTTCTGTCCCCTCCACCCTCTCTCTTTCTGCTCCTTTTCTGCAGTGTTCCCTGAGCTCTGAGGGGAGATATACGATGTAGGCATCCTATTTAGAGCTGTGAGTTCCAAGGACTTTTTCTCTCTGCATAATGTCTAGCTATGGATTTATGCATCTGTTCCCATCTGCTTCAGGAGGAAGCTTCTCTGACAATGTCTGAATAAATGACTGATGTGTAAGTATCTCAGAATATCTTTACAATTCATTTAATTGATACTTTACTTGGACCAATAGTGTTTGTGTCTCCAGGTTATCTAGTCTCTGGTTTTGCATCACCCAAGCAGTACTCTTAACCATTGAACTGTCTAACCCATAAATTTCTGGATTTCCTATGGAAGTGTTCATCTTCCACGGTGGCAGATGAAACCCACACTGACCATTTTCATCGTCTTCAGAAATCTGGTTAAAGTAGGTTTGCTGGGTTTTCTATCAGAAGATGCCAACTTGTAGTGTACTTAATCAGCATATTTTCACTCTAGAAAACACAATCCAGTCCATCAACCTGAGGAGGTTATCCTTATAAAGTTGAGGTGAAATAATACAAGAAGCTCAACTTGCTATTTTCAACTTTGGATCCATATCCTAACTTCCTTAACAAAAATCCATGTACTATTGTTTACTTGGAAAAAATACACGGAATTTCTTGTATTACAAGTTACTCAGGTTCAATTTATAAATAAAGTATTCAGAATCTTAGAGCATGAAACTTTCCAAAACGATTGAAAAATGCTTTATTAACACATGAACTTTATGACATTGGTAATATCGCTGGAAATCAAAGAGTTTATTAAGTATGAACACTATACAGAAATATCATAGTTTATCATTTCAAGTTTTATTTCCGCATATTCAAACAATCCTATAAAATTTGAGATTGAAAACATCTCATTCATTATTCAAACCTTATTTTAGACAACTCTATGTGAACTATGAATGAAAAAGTTTCGCTTTTTGCTCAGTCCGTATTAGAACAATCAGTACTGAGAACATTTGCCGCTTTACAGGAAGAGTGGACCTTAAAGGAGATCGAAAAGGTGCTAACGTTTGTGGGAAAGTTATGTAGAGCAGATGGAGCTGTTTGGTATTCAACTTGTTTCTGTTTCATTCTGAGAAGGGAATATTTTATTCTCTTCTGAAAACCATTTCCTTCCAGAAATATTCAAATTTGAGTCCCAACCCTCAGCCCCTCAGCCCGAACTAAAAAAAATGAAATACATATAGTCTATTTGGGTAGCTTCATATTTTGAGAAAATTGGCAAAAACCAACAATCAAACAAATAAAAACAAAACACACACACACACACAGGTAAAACTATAACTGAGGTTAATTGATTCATAAGCTGGCAAAGAAAATCAAGCAGAAACAAAAGCCAAACAACGTTTTTGAAAGATTTGAAAGAAATAATGTAGCTAAAGCAGAAAAAAAAAAGACAATGTCAAGGAGAATGGCAAAAAGGAAAGAAAGCATAAGAGGGGTTCACATTGGGGATGCCAGAGAGAAAGAGACATCCTTGGTCAGGGTGTGGGGATACCCCACAGCATGGTGGGTGAGACCTGGCTAACTGGACAGAGGAGGAGGGATCACAATCCCCCATGTATGGCCACAGCACTTTGGCCAGGCAGCAAGACCCACCCAGGATGACAGTGTGGACACACTGACTGCTCTTGAGCCGAAGGCATTTTAAGTTGTGATTGTTTTACTTTGACAAGGGAGAAAAAAAATAAGTAAGGGAATCATTCATACATATTTTCATAAAACACAGCAGTGTTCTAAAAAGAAACCAAATGTTAAATAATCCAGGAAAATTCTTTATCACAGATAACATCTTCTGTATTTCTTGAAGCTGTTAAAGTCACCATTCTTGGCAGACAGTTTTGCTTGTAGAAAAGGGAAAGGGTGGGATTAGAACTGTCACACTTGCAAAACGACCTGATAAATTAATTATTCAGTTAATGACAGAAGTTCTATAACTTGATGTGTTTGTTTTTATATTAGTTACAAGTTTAACGTTTACCTGAGCTGTGGAATATTGGTGATTCTTTCTGAAGGTAGGTTTTTGCTCCATCATTTGGACTCTCTCTCTTATTCTCTCTCCCTCTCTCTCTTTCCCTTTCTCCCTCTTTCCTCTTGCTCCCACAACTTTATGGCTAGGCAAAAAGGCATGGTGAAATAAAGAATGACCATATCTCATAAGCAAGATTGATACAGATAAGGTCTCATACACATCCACAACCTGTCTAGAGCAGGTCAGTTAGAAGTATGGTTCATTTACTCTCAAAGGCAATTTGAAAACAATGCTTGGTTTTGATATATGGACTACAGGTGTTAGGAACAGTTTTAGAGAGGAATGAATACTAATAAATAAATGTTGGAAAAATCCTTGTCTTCAGTGATTAAAAACTATGTTAGAATATATGTAAATAACATATGCAAATATATACATAAGTCTGGCAATACTTAAAAATTTTTGTAAATGGATTAATATGTAGCATTCTTACTTGTTTAAAATATACCTTCATTTTAAGTTTCTGATTGTCAAAATAGCCTTTATTTTTTCATTCATGATGCTATCATTTACCAAAATACATTATTTTCAGTAGCTATACATAGCTATATATAGTGTTTTTAACACAGAAACATTTTTTGCTAATAGTTTTATTTGTCATTACACAACAAATCACATCCAGAGAAAAAAGTGTTCTAAATATACAGATGATGAACACTTTTCCACTTTTCTCTTACATCAATAAGCTAAGACAGTGTTTTACAAGAATGTTTTCCGTGTCAGATATCTGAATTTCCAGGAAAATAGGCCTTTCAGGACCATTGGAAGCAGTTTCCGCCTACTTTTGTTGGTCATAACTCAAGCTGCGATGAACCTTGTAACTTTGGTGCAATTTCCATAAACCAATTAACTATGGGTGTTTATCTGTTTGCCAGAATGAGCAGGACTGTAGAGGTGGGCGAAGAGGGACCCACATAGAGATGGACGGGAGTTGGGTTAACAGGCAGACAGATTTGTAGGCACAGACCCACCCATTCTCGTCCATAATGAGCAGAATCCGACGACGGCAGCTTTAATTCACGTGTTGTGGGCTTTTTGTCTCCCGCACCACAAAAGGGAATACAGGACCCTGTTAGGGGAGGGTTAGATTAGTCCTCTGCGCTCAAAGGAAACAATGCTGACATGTTACTTGATCAGAAAGATGTTTTCACACTGTTTCTCTTAGATGGTCCCTGGGGACAACTTTCTTTTTCTCTCCTCCTCTGTCTGTCTGTCTGTCTCTCTTTTTTAATTACCAGGCATGACATTCATGGTTATTTCTTCTTTCCACCCAGTTGATTACAAAGGGGCTAGTTCTTGGGCCCCTTGTTGGTCAGGCCTGGGGGAGGGAGTGACAGAAGGCTGGCCTTATTTACCTTAGCGGCTTCCCGTGTAATCTGGTTAATCGTGTGGCTAATGGGAGGACTCCGCAGATCCCCACACACTGCGCGCCACAATGAGGGCTCATTCATATGTAATACAATAGAGTGTTTAAGTCATTCCACGCTTTGTGGAGAAGATTGGCTTTCTTTGTGTGCCTGCTCCCCAGAAGCCTTTGCCCCCTCCTCCTCTTTCAGAAGAGCATATGTTCCGGCTCCTGCCTACTGCAGCTGGACAAGGAAAAGGCAGGCTTCTTTCTTTTCTCTCTCTCTCTTTTTTTTCAGTCAATGAATTGATTACTTCGTGTGAAATGGGACTGAAATA
Organism: Mastomys natalensis; assembly: GCA_021653895.1. Lineage (NCBI taxonomy): Eukaryota > Metazoa > Chordata > Mammalia > Rodentia > Muridae > Mastomys > Mastomys natalensis. The sequence goes on along the minus strand of JAJTUV010000022.1, from coordinate 628,112 downwards.
GCTCCCACCCCTGGCTGACGGATGCATAGATTAGCCTTTTGGTCTTCTAATATTTCACATCAAGACATTCTGAAGAGGAGGCAGGACTCCTGGTCCTCAAGTTGTCCATTGTGAACTCAACAATCTGCTGAGTACAAAAGAAAAATAAATAAATAAAAGCAGGTGAAGTGTTGGGCTGGTGCCTTTAATAGCATCTGCATATGATGCTCCTTAAACCAGGACTGTGAGAAAACAAAGAGATGTCAGGGTGGTGGGAAACAGACAGCTACTTATACTAAGACAAAAGTTTAAAGACATCTGAGCTGAAACAGTAATTTCATCAATACACTACTCACTAGCCCTTGGATTTGAATTTAGAGGTGATGAAGTCTCATTAGTCCTAATGCGATAGATAATGGACTCCTGGGTTTGTCCACACCCCACAGGATGAATTACATTTTTAAGAATGGACTTTGGAATTCTGAAGTACAGACTGGAATGTTTTTTATTCATTCTTTTATCTATCTATCTATCTATCTATCTATCTATCTATCTATCTATCTATCTAATGTTTAGTTGCGGTTTTAAAAGACCTGAAATCTGGTGTCTCACTACCTCTGCCTTCAACTTTGGACAAATGGATTTACTGTTAGCCAGTTACTTCAGCAAGATGCTGAGTCAGAAAGGTGGGTTATTACTCTTTTTCACATGGTTGGGTGATTTCACTGTTATTTGGATGATTAAGATGGACTTTCAAAGGTAAACATGGAGATTAATCTCTTCACTGCCAAATACTGTGAGGTTACCAGTCTCAGGGTTCGGGTCTTTGCTAAACTGTGTGGCTACAAAGGCTAGCTCACAGGGCAAAGATTCCGAAGTAAACTTGTGATCGAAGTGTACTTCTATTTAGAGCAACAAGCAAAAATAAGAGGTTTAATGAGTTGGTACAGCAGTGGGTTAGATCCTTCTAAACAAGTACGTTCTGCTACAACGATGATATACAAAGTTAGAACTAAATACAGATGAATAAGGTCCGTTCCCAAACTAATGAAAGTAGAGAATTACAGACTAGCATAGTATGTGTTAAAATGAGACAATGACATTTATTTCTGAAATGATGTATGGTTTGGCTGGTTCAAGTCTACACTGACATAATGCATCCTGAAGGGGGGCGAGGTTGACTAATCCAACTCATTCGTAGTAGCTGGAGTCTATCACAGCACAGACACCTGCCATGTTAGCTATGAAACAGAATAGAAGCCATCCACACATGTGGACCTGGACAAGTGCACACTGAAGCATTGTTCTAGAAAGCCCTTTTTACTTATCAGTATTGGGAAGCAATTGGCATTCCCAATGTCAGAAAGCACAGTCCTGTGGCTCACCTAAAGATTAACCGTAACGAGCAGAAGCATGAGCCATTTATTCTAGTTAAATCTATAAACCACATTTTTAAAAAACTAAAATAAAAAGATTTGGGCTTTCTCTTGCTGAGTTAAGGCTTTATGGTGTGTTGTAGTCAGCACATTTGTCGTGTATAAAGCACAACTGTTATTCTCATTTAGAATTCATGTGCAAGATTATGTTACGTGATGGAGAAGGAAGCTCGATTTTCAGTCTTCTTAGTTTTCTAAGCGTTTATGAGAAAACATATACCTAAAAGGCAAATGAGAGAATGGAATAGAAAGGTGTGCTTTTAAATGAAATATACCAAAGAGGAAAAAAAGTACAAAGTAAAGACTGATTAAAAAGATTTATCTCTGAATGCCAGATTAAACAACATCAGCAACAGTGTGTCAGAGGATACTATCAAAATCCCCAAACCTCTTAAATTAACTTGACTCAAAATCAAGGGACTAAAGCTCAGGAAAGCTTAATTAAAGTTCACTCTGGCCAGCATCCTCCCTCGCCTCCTGCCTCACAGCTGAGTGTTCATCTCCTGACCTTCTACTTCATTAGAGTCTCAGCAATCCATTATCCAGCGCCTAATCCTCCTTTGGTCCTAGGAGTCAGGTTATTAGAGAGTTTGAGGGGTCCCTGTCATTGTGACGGAGGTGTGAACTGATCACCAAGATGACAACTGGTGACAAGTGCTGTTTATTAGACTGTTACTTTGCCTCTTAATTACAACTGATTAGCCTGCTGTTAGCAGAGGGAAACAAGAGTTAGCGCTTGGACCTGGTCATCTGCCACTTCCCTTTCTTACTCTGATTTTCTGTCTACTGTGACTTTTCTGTTCTCTTTACTTGTGTTCATTGCCAAAGACTCAATGGGGATCTTTATTTTGCAATTGAAAGTTTTGTTAAACTGTATTTCAAAAATTCTATTAAAATCTTTTCAAGAAAATCTAGTTTTGACTGTGAGATTTTTTTTTCTTCAAGTTTCAATTGAGCTACGAATTGGAAATAATTTTTCCTACTTATTTTATTCCCTCATTTTAAAAAAAGATAGGTGAGGTTTTGGGAAGGGAGCTACACTATCAGTGTGTGAATGAGTTTTTACTAAAAGATGGGGAGATGGTTGCTACCATATTTCTTTATTCTCTGAGGAATATTATATTGAAATTATTTGAATCTACTATTTCCCTTATGCCTAAACCCAAAATGGGACACATACATTAATCTATACTCTGAATCATCTGTTTATACTACAAGGATTTAAAATTCCTTCAGGTTTTGCTTATAGAATAAAATTCATCACAATTAAGAGATTTTTATTTTTCTCCAATTTGTTTTTTGGTTGTCTTGGGTTTTTTTGTTGTTGTTGTTTGTTTTTGCTTGGTCATTTCATCTATTTCTTTCTGTTTTTGTTCTGTTGTTGTTGCTGTTGCTTTGTTTTGTTTTATTTTCTTTAGTTTTGTTTTGAGGCCTTGGTCACTTATGTTGACCACATCTGAAAACCAACCAACCAAAAGCAGAGCCTAACCTTTCAGAGTTAAACAAGGTAAAGCTGCCCATGACAGTGGCCAGATTGGGATTAAAACAAACTTGATGGGCAGACTCTGTTTTACTGGCTTCCTCTCCCCACCCCACCCCACCCCCCCCAACCCCCATCAAGAACTAAATACCATCGTTTGCAAAACAGTGAAGCTGTGCAATCTTACTTTCGAATTTCCATGCTTTATTCACTTTCAAAGAAGGAGCCTGGCTAGTGGGGAACCCTGGTCACTAGACAAGATCAAGGAGGAAAGCTGGCCCTTGTTCTCAGAACAACCACAGAACCTTGAAATTTAGAATCTCTTGATGGTAAAGAATTCAATAAGGACAGAACAAAATGTTCAACAGGAGTCAATGTACCTGAATGTGTTTTTAAATCTTTTTGTTTCTTTCTGGTTTTGTTTTGTTTTTGTCTTTCCACACTATTCTCACTACCTGAACTCTCAGGTACAAGTGTTCTTGTCTTAGCTTCCTGTGTAGTTGGGTATACAGGCACAAGCTGCCACGCCTGGCTGCTTGCAGTCAAAAGTACGAATCAGAAGAAGTTAAAGTTGGAAAAAGCATTAGACTCAGATTAATACTTTAGGTTTAATATATATATATATATAACATATATATATGTATATATGTGTGTGTATGTATATATATGTATAGGTACATATGTGTGTGTGTATGTGTGTGTATATATATATATATATATATATATATATATATATATATATAAAGATTATGTGTATATATATATACGAGAATATAAAAAAATTAAGATACATATGTTATTTTTAGTTTGTTAACAGTGCTTGAGCTCTTTCTGCCTTCCTTTTTTACTATCATTGTTATTAGAATGTTCGTCATGACACGTGCAAGGTTGTGAAACACAGGAAATCCAGATACTTGGTTATTGCTTATAATCAGTAAGTTCTTAAGTTATAAAGCATTATGTGCCCCTAAATAAAATTGCCAATTTTGCTTTAAAAATACGAATTATAGTTCCAGCTGATCAATGTATTTAATAATTGTTTAATCAAATATGGAAGTGATATTAAAGTGGACTCTGGTCCACTTCACGTTTACACATTTAAACTCCAGGAGAAATACTTGCTAAGTGGCCAAGTGGGCTGTCATTGTTCTGACCTTTAAGTCAAAATGCTGATAACAATTTACTCATTGTTGATGTGAAAGTTGACAAACTACCACATACAAGTCGTTAAATGAGCCCCTAAGCACCCCCTGGCTAACTTCATATTAGGTGGTGAAGAAATTAGATCTTTTCTCTTAAGGGTGGTAACAGGCAGGGACATCCTCACTTACTCTTACAGCACGTGATACTGGAGGTTTGACTCCAGGCAAGTTGTGAAAACAGAGAAAGATAAAGCAGCTAGCTGTATTTAAATGGAAAGTCTGGTGCCATCCCCATCTGTTCCTTACTTGATTATTTTATATTAATTTGACATGGGATCTCAATGCTTAGCTCTGACTGTCCCAGAACCTGTTCTATAGACCAGGCTGCCCTCAATCTCAGAAATCTGCCTTCCTCAGCAACTGAGTGCTGGGACTGAAGGCATGGACTACCACATCCAGTCAGAATCTTCTCTATAGGGATAATAAAGAGAAATTTACTAAAATTGCTAGAACTGATTAGTGCTAAACACGTTCAATAAATTTGTTGGAAACAAAAACTAGATCCAAAATTCAAATTCAACAAAATCAAAATTGCAGTTATCAATGTAAAAAGAAGCCATAAATTTGAACGTGAGTGAAGGGAGGCACATGGGAGGAGAGGGAGTGGCGAAAGAAAAAAGGAAATTATGAAATTATAATCTCAAAAAAAAGAGAAAGAATTTAAAAATTTTAAGAAGCAAACCAAAACCTGTCCAATTCCCAAGAGCATTGCATGAATGAACATTGAAGACTCCATTTAATGCCGAGCATTCATGCTAAAAGCACAAAGGTTATGGAGGGAAATTTAAATACAAATAAGTCAATAAATAAAAAGACTATTTAAATATGAATGGGAAGATTTTATTGAGGTTGGAAAATTTCATATTGCTAACACAGCAATTCTCTCTGACGTTCTCCATAGATTATATGCAACCTCCTTACCAACCGTCACTCACTTTCCACAATAATTGGCAAGAATAACTCCAAAGTTCAAATATAAATGCAATGGCAAAGTAGCCAACATAATTTTGGATAAAATAATAAAATTGGGAAGCTTAATATTTTCAGTTTCAAAACAAAGCTATAGTAATCATGACAGGGCATGATATTGTGTGTGTTTATGTGTGTATGTATGTGTGGTGTGTGCATGTGTGTGTATGTATATGTGAGGGGTGTGTGTGTGTATGTATATGTGGTATGTGTGTGTATGTGTGATGTGTGCATTTATGTGTGTGTGTGTGGTATGTATGTATGTGTGTATGTATGTGTGGTACATGTATGTGTGTGGTGTGTATGTATATATGTATGTGTGTTGTGTATAGTTGTGTGTGTATGTATGTGTGGGGTATGTGTACAGTGTGTTTGTGTATGTATGGCTGTGTGTGTGTGTTGAAGTAAGTCTATACTTTCACTTCAGTTTATTTTCAACACAGTGCTAAGACCATTCAAGGAAGGAAAGATAATCTTTTCAAGAATTAGTGCTGAAGTAATTGGATATTCATAACCAAAATTAAACTATTACCTTTAATTTAAAATATGGCAAAAGAAAATGAACCAGAAATTGAGTGTTAAGACTTTTAGAGAAAAATAAAAGCATAGAAAATGTCCATGATCTTAGGTTAGATAAATATTAGATATGGCACCAAATTTGAGCAGCAAAAATATTTTACTTGAATTTTTTAAAATTCAAACCTCTAGTGCCAGAGAAATCCAAATCAAGGAAATTTAATAGAAGTTAAACATAATCTAAAACCTTGGAGAAAAATATCAAAATACATAGAATATATAACTACTTTTTCTTATTAATGAGAAATCGGATGATATGATTCCTCTCAATGGGGGAACATATTTGAATAGACGTTTTCATTTTGTGATGCTGGAGGCTGAACTCAGAACCCTGGGATGCTTGGCAGTTGCTGTACAACAGACCTGAAGAAATATTTCCCAAAGAAAACACACAAAGATCGACTAGCATAGAAAAGATGCTAAACATCATTAGCCATGAGGGAAATGTCAAACCCAAACTAAGATGAGCTATCTCTTTATATCCAGGAGGACTCCTACAATCAAACACACCGTCACCAATGCTGAAAAAGATGTAGAGAAATAGGACATTCATGTGTTGCATGTGTGAATGGAAAATGTCGAAGCCACTTTTGAAAGCCATTAAGGCCTATCTCACAAAGTAAATATTGTTCTCTCATTACACCAGAACACATACAGCACAGAGTTCACAATGTTCAAAAGCTACAGGCAACCCAATCATCCACTGCTTGATGGTTGGTTAAGCAATGAAGTCCATCATATACAGGATTATCATTTGAGTATAGAAGGAATGGAATAATGAAGCATAGTACAACCTTTGGTGGGCTTTGACTGAAAGAAGCTGACATTTAAATGAGTAGGGATTTATCAGAGAACTTAATGGCTTTGCTCAACATGTCTGTCAAGAGGGTCCTGAGAATCCTTCAGAAACTGGCCCATTCCTTCCCTTCCATCAGTGAAATCAAGGGGAGGTGGATTTTTGAAAACTGAAGCCAAGTGACATTCTGACATGACTTTACAATTTTATCCCTTGCTTTTATACCTACTGATTAAACTGTTACTTGTGACATCCATATGTGGTTGGTTACAAGAGAATTAATTGCCTGAGCAAACACCTATTAGTCTGATAGTCTCTACTTTGTACACTAATAATTTTTGATCTTGGGTTGTAAAACAGGGCTTTTATGTTAGATGTATTCCACAAATATTGAAGAAGAGAAATCTTGTCCCTGAGTCTATACATAAGAAATTTTCTTTCAAGATTAATCTCTTCACAGAAAATGGTGCCACTGTGATGGCACTATAGTCTGCATACTGCTGTAGATCCTGACTGACAGACAGCTTTAAAATCAAATATTTCTACTCTAAGGTAGGCCTTATGACCAGGAGGAGATGGCCCATATGAAACAAACTCCATGGCTGTGGGTGTGCATGTGTGTTTCTTTTGTCTTGGTACATTTGTATTATTGACTTTCTTTTCTTTTTTCAAGCTTGTCTGTTTTGATTTTTGGTTTTGGGGTTTTCTGAGAGAAAGATAGAGAGAAAGAACATAAAGTGCTTTGGGAAAAGGAGGTGAGAATAATTCAAGAGAAACTGAGGGAACTTTGTGTGTGTGTGTTCATATGCATGTGAACAGATATATTCACACATGCATGTGAATTCCAGAGCTCACTACCGAATGTTTTCCTCAACTTTTCTCCATCTTTTCTTTTTGAAATAGTGTGTCTCACTGAACCTGGAGGTCATCAATTTGCCAATCACAGCTAGTCATAGAGCTCCATAGCTGCCTGCTTCTGCCTTCACAGCTCTGGAATTACAGGTACACTTACCTGGGTACAGAGGAGACAAACTTAGGTACTCATGCCTAAGAATTCCTGGTGACTGGGTTCTGTTCTTCTGTTCTATTGGCTTCATCTGCCATTTGAACTCCTAGAGGACCTGGGCTATCAGTGACATTTCTATCAACTTGTTTCTAATGTATTTCTACCATCACTGTGATATACTTTTGCACCAAAGTTGTTCAATCCTACCCTACTCTTCTGATATTTTTTTTTATGTGTGTGTGACAGTACTACCATGGCTCAGGAATGAGGATATCAGTGTAATGGGCATTTTATGAGAAGACTTGCAGACTAATACATGTCTGACTTTGTATGTTACCCAGTGGGGTGGGGTTGTATGACAGTGAAAATCCAGGGAGATGTTAAGCCTTTTGCTAATCAAGTTGCAATATACTTGCCCAACAACAGCAGGTTTACTTGCATGTGGTCTCTAATCATGCTATTAACTCCTGTCTACCTTCTGCTGTGCTGGAGGTGCTAATGAGCAAGGAAAAAAACCAACATAGAAAATACAAGGTATCAAAAAACCATTATAATTGTTCCTAAATAATGAAGAGTGGGGTAGGGATATACTTCCAAACTCTTACAGGCCCTATTTGTCTATTACTCAAGATATCAATCCCACTAACAATATTCATTTACCACTTATCAATATCAAAACTGTGCCCAGAACTTTCAAGAATCATGGGAAGGTAAAATATATTGCCTCTTGGACCTAAGGGACTAGTCAGTCTCACAAGATAATGGTCTTAGCCTATATCTATGCTATAGATCATACTTAGTTATTGATTGTCCAGATGTCTTTGCTAGTGTCCCAAAGCAACTTGCAGATACTATTTTCACAAACTTTGTATTCTGTAACAACACAATAATAGGTGGAAGTAATCAAATGGTTGCTTTGTTATTTCTATGAATAGTATGGACGTGTCACCTGCACTGCAGAGATCAGAAAAAATTAAAATAGTGATTCTGCCTTCCCAAACTTAGAAAATTATTAAGCACTAGAAAAATAATAGTTAGTAGGCTTTCTGGTCAGCTGCTAACATAATAGACTAGGAACTTGGATTCGAAGTTGCATCCTCCAATTTTTTAATAAACTGAAAAACATATTTTCCTGTCTTAATCAGGGTTTCTATTCCTGCACAAACATCATGACCAGAAGAAGTTGGGAGAAAGGGTTTATTCAGCTTACACTCTTGTTTAGTTTTAACTCTGTTCATCGGCTACTGTTCATCAGCAAAGGAACTCACACAGGGCAGAACTTGGAGGCAGGAGCTGATGCAGAGGCTATGGAGGGGCGCTGATTACTGGATTGCTTCCCTGTCTTGCACAGCTTGCTTTCTTAGAGAATCCAGGACTACCAGTCCAGGGATGGTACCACTCACAATGGACCCTCCCACCCTCCTGATCCCTAATTGAGAAAATGCCTTATACCTGGATCTCATGGAGGCTTTTCTTCAAGGAGGCTCCTTTCTCTGTGATAACTCCAGCTTGTGTCAAGTTGACATACAAACCCAGCTAGTACATTCCCCTATAATGAATATGCAAAGTGTTATCATTGCAAACACAATATGGTAAGAAGATATTTAAAGGTCATAGTTCACATGCAATATGGTAAAAAGGGAAAAGGATGAATTTTCATTCAGAAATTTACTTGAAAGTATAGCTGCCCTTGATATACAAAGGTTCTTTTTAGAACCAACTCAGATAATAAAATCTATAGATACCCATGATCCATACATAAAACAGTGGAATATATATTATTCACATAATCCTTACTAGTTTAAGCAATCTCTAGGTGCTTAATTTGCTAATTATTTGCTAATAATTTATCATTATACTATATTGATTTGTAGATAGCTCTTTTTAAAGAAAAAATCAGTATACTTTTAACAAAGACATAATTTTTCAAAAATTTTAAATTGAAATTTGTTTGAATGGTTGGATACATGAACCCATGAACAAGGGAATCATTGAGTTAAAGAGCAAGAAGAATACAGACAAAAGCCAGTCAGGAACACTGTATTCACCCCAAAACATGTAAATGGTCACTAAACACCAATGGTTCTAAAGTCACCAAATGACATTGTACAATACAATGATTCCTATAATGTTCTTAGTTCAATTCCTTCAAGTGGTAGCAAAAATATCCCAATGCTAAGCAGTTTCAACTATGCTGGTAAATTTGTACCAGACTGAAAGATGGCCAAAAACACAGTCAGCTGTCACCACTTCCTGATTTTGCAAGTGTGTCTTGCTGCTGATTCCCCTGGATTATTTTCTGAGGTAGATTGATCCAGTTTGCTTTCTTTTATAAGTCAGGTTTTTATCTAGACCACAAGTTCTATAGTACCTTCTGCAGATCAGTGGGCTCCATTACTAGGTTACTGTTAGCTATTGCTAGTCATCTTTAATAATGGGAACCTCAGAGGGCTCTTGCCCTCATCATTCCAGAGCATTCTGCATATTTCTTACAAGAGGGCAATGCACCAGAGTTTCATCCTCTTCAGAGTTACTTTGTTAACATATTTTCATTCTCATTTGATCCATTAACAGGCATAGCATAGCTTATAACCAAAAAGTAAGAGAAAACCACCATTACATATGGCTTCCACCAAATGTCAGAACTAGACAATGGATTTACTTAGGAGTATATTTGGAGAAGTGTGTTCCAAGATCTATGACTACATAACTAATTTAAACAAATGCATGTTGATGACTGTTGTATGTGACAGGGATACCTTAATGGGCAGGAAAGAGGAGCCCATCCATTTCACAGAAGCTTAGAGGCCAATGAGTAGGGTGAATAGTCTATCAAAGCATGTATCTCTACTTTGTGATTTAGGTGACCATGAATTCCTAAATCTTTTACAAATCTACTAACATCATCCTTCCAGAGCCATTTTGGTACTGAACATTCTCTTAGCATTTGTGGAACAAAGTGATTTTCAGTTCTCCACCCAGTCCTAGACCAATTCTTCAGTGGCTGAAGAGCTAGCATCCGTGTTGACGTCTACAGGGAGAACGAGGACAGCAGCAGAGCATGGTCTATCTGTCTACCCTACCCACTTGTCAAGAGGAAACTTCTCTTTACTGGGTAATGGGGAGCTTCGGGAGAACAGATTTTTTTTTTTTTAACAACTCTGTTGAATTTGAACAGTATCCTTAATGTCACTGTTAGTGTCAAGAAATACAAGCATAATCCTAATCCCCTAAGTACTTACTTCCCACAGTGCGTCTGAAGTGTAAAGCTTATTTCTCCCCAAATCTAATAATTCATGTTAAAGTGTTCTACATGCTCAGGCTCAGACCAATCTTCACCATATATACAATACATTTGCATTTTTGTGGTGGAAATTTATACACACACACACATACACACACACACACACACACACACACACACACACACACACACACACACAATTGTTCTTAGCACAGATATGCCAACAAGCAAATATACCAATTAGCAAACACTCTTAAGAATCACTCACTCAGAAAAATATCCATGTCCCTAGGATGACACCCTCATCCTTTGATAAGTGAAAACCCTTTCAAAATAGGCCTGTCCCCTTGCTGTCTGCATTTGCTAACAACATCTCAGCCAATCCGAATAGATCTAAGTTGTGTGTTCTTCTGAAGGGGTGGAAGAGCTAATGAGAAGGACAAGTATTACAGTCTGGTCTCTTTACACCCAAAGACAGTTTTTACCTGAACACATTTCCAAAGTCAAATTGAATTTACAAAGCATGTTTGAAAGAAAATTTGACCACTTGGCCTAATCTTTAGATATGTTTGTTTACTTTGAAGGTTGACTTTCTTTGTATCCATTTATTCTTCCATTTAGGGCGTTTGTTTTCTGGCCGATGGTACTGGAAGGCGGAGCTCTTGCTTCACTGTGGCTGTGAGGACTGGAATCCCCCAAGCCTTTTGGATTCCACAGTGAACTATAGGGGGATGTTAAAATAGGAAGACCAAGTAATGGTTACTTTATCTTGACAAATGCAAGTGCTTTCTGGAAAGAAAAAAAAGACTATATTTTTAAAAGTAGGTAAGAAAATAAGTGGGTTCTATATTTTTTAAAAGGAGGTTAAAAAGTAAGGAAAAGAAGAGAGAAAACTTTAGAAGCAGATTCTCTTCCCATGCTAGAGGGAGGTGGTCTTAATTTAGATTGGTCATTTTCCTGATGCTAGAGTGCTCTCCAGAAGAGACACAGGATACTGTACTTTCTTCTCCATCGTGGATATCTCTTGCAGCATTATGAAAATTGGATATTAGGTATTCCTTGAAATCAGGATCTCTCCCTCTTAAAGGACAGCAGTTTTGATGCATAAAGCTCAGAAATTTCTGGAAAGATTGATGGGTCCACTCAGAATTCTGACATTTGGATTAAAGCAGTACAGAAATGAATCTTGTATTTGACATTTAAAAGGGAAGCTTTTCTACCCACTGTGGTTTCCTAAATCATACCAAAGGAACTGCCATGACAAAATGGCTTGAGAAATCACTCTCCATTTATTTCTGTATTTTCCACATCATGGCCAATGGATTGAGACTTGGAGTCATTACATACTTGGTGTCACAGCGATCACAAACTAGCGAAGCAATTCTTGAATGCTAAGGAGCAGTCCCTGTGTATAGATCTAATAGTGAAATCTGATTTCCCAACACAGCTACTGGGATCTTTAAGAAAGCATAACATTTTGAAATGGCTTTTCTCCTTCTTACTGAGCGTGTATGTTCTTTTTGAAAAATAGTAGTAGCAGGTTTACATGAACTGCCATTACTTGAATGTTAGAAAGTGGGAAGAATAGAGAAAGAGAAAGAGGAGGAGGAGTAAGAAGAAGAAGAAGAAGAGAGAGAGAGAGAATTTCTACAATCTGATGAAAAGCTTCATATAGATCAAACCTTGACAACATTTTTTCTCAAATGTAGCATCACATCAGCTTGACCGTTATATTCATAAACTTCCATAAACTCTCTGTCAATTAAGACTGGAATCCAATATGCTCAGTACGCCCAGCGAGACTATTCTCTCTATTTTAGATTGGAAAAATATAAACATAAAATTAGAGAAACATAAAAGTATAAAATATACACTTAAAAATGTATTTGAGCATGCAGAAATCAAGTAGATTAAGCAATCTATTTAATTTGTAATTTTTGATCCCTAACTAACTCACCTAGGCAGATTCTCATACACATGTACATGCTGTACTTCTGCTTTGAAGCTACAGCCCAGAGACATCTTTAGAAAATTTGTCAACATAGTGATACTCACTACCAAAGCCCATTAGAATCAAGAAATATTATACAGTATTTTATATATAGGATAAACTGTGCACATATAACTTCAGAATCTAAGATAATCACATTTTTCAAATCTAAAAAGATTTATTTTGAAAAACACATTGATATTTCTGTTTTCCAAAGGATGTTTTTGGGAATTGTTGAAGACCAAGGTTTGGGCCCACCCTTCTGTTTTGTTGCTCTACATATCTGTTTCTGTGTCAGGACTATAAGGTTATTGTTACTATGGTTCTCCAGTATAATTTCAGATCAGAAACAAATAGCATGGATTAGGATTTACTTCGATTGATTTGGTCCCTTGTTCCTCCATGTGAATTTTATGACTTTATTTCCTAGTTATGTGAAGAATACCATTTGGATGTGTATGTTGTAGCCTGTGTAGGCCAGGTTGGCCTGTAACTTTCAATTCTACTAACTCAGAGTCCCGAGTTTTGATTAAGTTCCACATTTTGCTAGCTGGCTGGGATTCCTGTGTTTGCATTTTTCTCCATAAACGTCAGTGGCATGAAATTCTGCAACTTCGGGAAGATCAATCAGGACGTACACAAGGCCATTTACATGTAAAAATCAGTTACAAAATGATTGACAAACTTGAATAAAAGTTTTAAGAAAAACATCACAAAAAGAAAAGCGCTCTCGTTCTGTCTAAAGTAGATTAAACAATGCAATTAAATTACTCCGTAATAAAAAACTATAGTGCATTGAAATACAGTTTTTGAGATAGTCTATTTGCCTTAGGAATTCTCTAAATGTGAAGTAATTTTAATTTTAATAACTATTTTAATTGCCAAAGCCAAAGTTTTTGTTTCATTTGCTTACTTTTTTGATAATCATACAAAGATAACTGTTACAAAGATAATTGTTAATACCTTAGCAATTTTTCCCTAGACCAAAAGGCAATTATTTTATCAACTAAAGGGAAAATTCACATGTCTGAGTTTCTTGTAATCATTGGTATTCATCTTCAGCCTCCAAAAAGTGGTCCCTGGTGTAAGTGATTAAAGATATAAAGGATTCAGTCCTCCCTGCAGTGGATACCTCTTTATATGCTGGAGGCCATAGTGACTATGTATTCGGTGTCCAACTTAAATCAATACTTTCAATACATACATTCTCTGGACTGTACACTTAGTGTTTCTCATAAAACATCCTTTCTTGTTTGTCTTTACTTTGGTCTTAGGTTACTTTTGATTTCGTTTTAAGGAACAAGCTCATTCTACAGCCCTGTTGGCCTCAAACTCAACATTCATCCCATGTTTCAGCTTCCTAGATATTAGGACTACAGGTAAGAGCCACTACTCTCCGTGAAATTCTTATATATTCCGTTCTTCTGATAAACTCCCAAGTTTAAGAAATATGCCAACTGTGTTCAACATCTCTATCTGACACAAAAAAATAATACCCAACCTACTTTAAGAAGTATATTTTAGAAAGCAAAATATCATTCATGCAAATACCATTAGCTAATGAGAGAGAAAAAAATTCTCTTCAAAAACACATAATAATCTCTGAAATAGAATGAGAAGGACAGTGTTGATGTTTGCATGAGACTGTAAGCCCCCAAACCCTGGTTTTACTGAGAGAACTCTGCAACTTTATATTTTCATGTCTATACAGAAAAGCAGAACTATTGGAGAACCACATAAAAATACAGTAGCTATAATGGCCTTCCTAAATGGTCTGTTCATACTTTGATCAAAGGACATGTGCCCATAGTTCAGTAATTAGATGGGTTTATAAGGTGTGTTGTTAAACCACCATCTATCTCTACTCTTCTTTGCTTAAACATTCTTAGTTCGCATTCCTCACACAGTGCAATGGGTTTCATGATGCCATTGTCTCTGAAGTATGTGACATCCTTTGACCATATTGACCTCCCACTTTCTATCCACTGACATTCTCTTCCTCTTTCCAAATAGTCCACTTTCCACTTTCATGCTTTGGTTTCACAGAAGAGAAAACTTCAACTTTTGCTCTCCGGAATCTGTCTTATCTCATGTAATATTCTGATGGACAGCGCTGTCCATCCTCCTGAAAATGATGTGAACTCATAGAGCAACTGTTGTTGTATAGTTGTTCTTTCATTAAACATAGATTCTTTTCTCATATAATAAATATATCCTGATTACAGTTTGCCCTACGTCTACTCCTTCCAGTCCCTCCCCACCCCAGCCCCTACAAGCCAGAAACACTCCCTTTCTGTCTCTCATTAGAAAAGAACAGCTTCTGAGAGGTAACAACAAAACGTAACAAAATATAATAAGAGAAAGCAAACCTATCACATCAAACTTGGATAAGGCAAATCATCAGAAGGGAACTATCCCCCAAGAGAAGCAGAGACCATTCATTCAAACCTTCAGGAGTCTCATACAATACTAAACTGAAAGCCATAATAATACACACACAGAGGACCTTGTGCAGACCCTTGTAGGCCATGTGCTTGCTACCTTGGTCTGTGTAGCACCCATTTTTTTTTTTAAACAGGGGAAGAGCTCAGGAACGTGTTGCAGAAACCCTTAGGCCAGTCAACATGCTTGCCTGACTTTCCTTTTGACACTGAATTTTTTTTTCACTAATGTCCTTGTGTATGTCTCATTAATACCCTTTTACATAATTTTTACTTATTCACTGGAAATTTTATCCAGCTGCTGTTTCCTGTAATCCCTAAACTTATCATCTATCTATGTGAACCTCATGCATCAAAGGTCAAATCATGAGTGATATACTTATAAAGTAAATTGTCGAAGTATATTTCATACATTAATACTTCACAAGGCTTCTTTGAAGTTTTGAAATAGCGGAAGTGAAATTTTGCATGTTCCTTGCCAGCTCTTACTTTTTAAAAATAATATATAAATATCTTCAGAAAGGCTATTTTTTTCCATTTATTTATTTTTATATGTCTCTCTGTTTTGCCTACATATTTTTCTATGCACCATTTATGTGCCTGGTGCCCGTAAGGATAAGAAGAGGGCATCAGATAGATCCCTTGAAACTGGAGTTAAAGATGGTTGTGAGCCTCTATGTGGGTGCTAGGAATTGGATTCAGGTCCTTCCGAAGAGCAGCCAATGCTCTTGACTGCTGAGTATTTCACTAGTCCCTAGAAAGCCATTTTCAAACAATTTTATTCAGTTCCCAACAATGAAAATACATTGGAAAGTCACTGAGCAGCCTGCTATGCCTACTGTCGTCTATTCTGCTTTCTTGTTTCCATCAACATCTCAGTCATAAAAATCCTCCTGAATGTTGAGTTCTAACTTAAAAGTACAATATAGCTTTTCTGTGTTGTTACTGAGACTTTGTGTGTAGCAGGTATCTAGTCATTATTGCAGTCGGTTCTCTACAAGCAGAAACTGAGAGTCTGGCATGTGAGATGCTCATTGATGATTCATATGTGTAAGGCCAAGAGGAGGAAAACAGGACAGAATTCAGAGACAACTAAACATTGAAGGAGTCTTCGTTGTATCTGTCAACTGACTGAGAACTGTCAGATTGCCTCCTACAGGGCTCAAGTGTTCACGCTTGCAGTCTTCCTCACTGTAGTCCTATGATTTGAGCTATAGGGGGCGCTAGGTCCTTGGAATAAAGAGCCCTTTAAAGTTATGTGAATCACAAACACCTGCCAGATGGAAGTCCCCTGCTGCCCACACTCCCTGATGATTGGCACTCTACCCCCTTGTCCACCCATCTTGCCCGTCTTCTGATTATTGATGATGGAAAACAGTTAGATTAGTGAAGACTCAATTGTACATCCAGACATGACAAGGTCTGAGTGCTCAATGAACATGAGAAGGAATTTACCTTTTATTCCCATGGCCATGTTGGCTTTGTCTTGTAGTAGAAGCTTCTCTGCTATAGGCAGATGTACCTACTCACTGCCACGCCAGACAAAGAACACTGCTCCTTAGGAATATCTAGCAAGTTCCATGAGATTAGAACTGATTCACTACTTGTCCACTCCAGAGGTTGAGAGACATACTAGGCTTTGAAGAGTAATTTTTTGAGGAAAGATAGTGCTTGGGAAATTCAGGCAGGGTGGGATCTTGGAGGGAAAATCGTGAGCAAAGTACAATGACATATATGTATCATAGCAGAATCCATTGTTTTGTACATCAACAAAAATTAAGTATAATAGGTGAAATTGATTCTGGAAGATAGAAGAAACACAAGACAAGTAGAAACTTCACTCTACTTAACACAGTCATTCTTGAAAGGGCACAGGTATATTTTAGCTAGCTTTGCTTGATTAAGATTTACATTATGAAATTATAAATTAAACCCAGATATTGATACTGACCATTACTAAAATTGAGTAATCGAAATATCCAAAGATAGTCTTTTGAAGGACTCACTCTACTTCTATTAATAATTTTCAGATTGGATTTCCCATCCTGGCTGTGTTTATCAGAACTTTAGTAGTATAAAAGCTCACAAAATAATGATACCTAACAACAGAGGTCTTAAAACCCAAAATCACCAATATATACAAATCATGTATCCTGACATTTTTATAAGAGACCAACATTGTAAACTATTATAGTTTTCATTATCAGTGTTAGCATTTTTGTCTAAGCACCACTCCATAGTTACATGGCAACAGCCAGGTATGCCTGACTCACTGTGAAATGGGCTGCTTGCCCCCTCCTCTCATTCTTGTCTTCTTGCTTCCCTCTGTTCTCTTGCCCCTTCTGCCCTCTTTCCCCATTCCCTTCTCCCTCTCTCTCCACCTGCTCATGGCTGGCCTCTACTCCTCTTTTTCTCTACTCTCTCTGCCTATCTCTGCCTCTACTACCCTCTTAACTCTCCTCCCCATGTCCTGAATAAACTCTATTCTATACTATACCATCGTGTGACTGGTCTCTCACGGGGAAGAGATGCCTCAGCATGGTCCCACTGACGTACTCCCTTCCCCACACCTGACTACACCCCCACCAAAACATAGTCTCTCTTACCTGAACTTTTTATAAACACATCAATCAGTAAAGGTAACACTAGTATTACAGAATATACTGATGAAATAATGTTAATTATTAGAATAACACTCTAGATACCATGAAAGTTACAACAAAAATTAAAATATCAAGTATAAATCTTACCTTAAAATGTATTCCAGTCTGTGAAAAGGCATAATTAATATATGTTAATTTTATACATATTTTATGATCAATTGCATGAATAAACTCAGAATGTCCTACTTACTATAGGTATACATAATAGGCATATCATTATAAGATTAAAATTATTATCAATATTATCATTAATGAATCAAACATAATAAATATATATACACATACATCTCAATATACATATTTATGGGCAAGATAAATATCTGACACCTATGCACGTTTCATTGGCCAGGCATAAATTCCTATTGTGAAATGGACCTTAAATCTAACCAGAAAGTAATTATATACTCTGTGGATATATTTTGTCAGGTATGTCACTGTTCCAGGGTTTATAGCCGTACAGGACTGATGATTAGGAGTGTGTGGTTGGTTGTTCGGATTACTATGAGAGAAGCAGGTGTTTCCCTGACTCTGAACCCCTGGAAAATGTGTAATAAAGACTGACTGTAGAATCAGAGGAGATGGAGGACACTAGGAGAACATGACTTACCTAATCAACTAAGCAGGGCTCATATGGACTCACAGAAACTGAAACACCAAGCATGGTGCCTGCATGGGGCTGCACCAAGTCCTCTGCTGCTTCAGGAAGCCTCTCTGATGACAAGACAGAACAAGATACAGTAAGACAAGGTAAAAGCCCTCATACTCAGACTGGACAAGGCAACCCAATAGGAGGAAAAGAGTCTCAAGAGTAGGCAAAAGAGTATTTATATTTATGAAGAAATATTGTCAACATTATATTGTTAGTAACCATTCAGAATGAACAAACTAGAGCTAGAGAAACAAAATGGGCCTCAGATAGTCCCTGCTCCAAGTGTTTGTACTTAACTTAGTGAATGACAGGTCATTAGTGTATTGATTCCCTAACAGAGCTGCTTTTTAACATCAGCTGTGCAGTTTTACTTCCAGGAGCTCCTAAATCCTATTCCTGGGGATTCTGGCCAGTTCCCCATATTAAATTAGTACGTAGACATGAAGGAAGGCTACTAACCAACATTACATAAAGACCACCAATAATGAAAGATCCCAGCATGGCTTTCATCCCAGTACTCTGGAGGTAGAGAGGCAGGCAGATCTCTGAGTTTGAAGCTACTTGCTCATCTACAGAGCAAGTCACATATAAACTCATTTCATGAAATGAAACCATTTTAAAATCAATAACTTCAAATAGCTCATGTAAGTTTCAGTTATTTTAAATTCCAGGATTCTGGGTCGTTACTATGGGTCCACATTCCTTTGTTATCTCACCATTAGTGTGAATATTTAGCCACTCCTTAGCAACTGATAAGACATCACACCTTCCTGTTCTCACTACAGTTCTAGGTTCTATCCTTTTAAATTTGTATCATCTCAGCAGCTTTGTGTCTTCATATTTCTGTTATTGCTTCATATCTTCTTTATAGAACTACGGGGTCGTGTGTTAGTTTTTAGTGTGCTGTCTTATTTCAATTACCAACCCATTTCTACTTTCTGTCTCCGCTATGGCATCTTACTATGTTGTGCATTATCAAAAGCTTCTCCTTACTTTCATTTCAAGGCTCTAGTGGTGTCAAATGTTTGTCCGTTGTTTATATTTTGTACTAGACATTTCATGCATTGTCCATGGGTGATCTGCTCTTTACAAAAAGAGGAAAGAGATCTTCTTGCCTGGAAGCTTTATCTCTATTTATCACCTCGTTTACTGTGGAACTCTATTCTCCTCTCCAAGAAGAAATCATGCAGCTAAATTCTTCTTTAACAAGATTTTGCAGAAATTTCCAAATTAGTATCTGTAATGCTTTATATTCCAGAGCAGGTTTTTCTGGGCTAGAGACAGAAATTAAAGGTACAGATCAATTTTTTGAATTATCATAAACATTCTTTTATATGTGCATACAAAACCATGCCTTTGAATCATCTTGCCAGAGGCATTTTTGTCGCCTAGTTGTTATATAAACACATGGTCATCCCAGAGGGGTGAGAAAACCCAACTGTTCCACCTTAATTAGATTCACAATCATGTCGTAATATAATTCCACCTAATCCATTTCAGAGGAAGACAACCATTTATGATTCTCAAAGATCTGTGGGAATGCATGTGTCTATACAGAACCCCCCTGGGTTTTCTACATACTATATTTACCAGTCCATGAGAAAGCTAATTACATTTCTGAAAAGAAGCCTTTATGGATGCATTGTACATTTTAATGTGAAGCTCTATGCTGTCACCCCATAATCACATGGTTCTGTGTGTTTGCTATCTAGACTGTACCATAAATTGCAGTAACTTACTTCAGAATCCAGACTGCACATCACTCATTATTAGCTTGATCACACATGTCCACATCTGAGAGAGAGTCCGACTTTTAATTTTATTGGGCAAGTTGGATAACGCACAGTACAGTCATCTATTATCCCGTATTAAGAGACTATGATCTATCTCACATTTCCTCATGTCCCCTAGAAGATAAATACACTAAGTGATGTGTTAAAAAAGAATAAAAAGGTTAGTTTTTTTTTTTTTTTCTTTTAAAGATGCACCAAAGTTTTGTCTAAGGGCAACATGAAGCTATTACTAAGAATGCTTCCCAGGGTCATGAATCTACAAGTTTATTTAGTAATGAAATCCTTTTCTGTGGATTTTATTCTTTCATTGTGAGCATGTTTTTACAAAGGCAATGTTTTCTATAAACAGAACTGGTAATAGATGACACATTACTGAAGCAAGCCAGAAATGTAAATAGTCAAAGGATTTCTGTTTACTTTTCTGCAACAATCATGAAATCATGGTGACCTAACATCTCATCATTTATTTATTTGTTTTTCTGGTGATATGTTTCTTTTCTTCATCTCCGCTGCAGTTTGCTGTGCACAAAGTGTTCTGGTTCGCTCTCTCCCTCATGTCTCTGTGGCCACAGAAACTGCACTTTCACATTTAGCTCAGTGATGTAGTCTCACAGGACAAGCAGCCATTTTAATGGATGAAGGTACATGGGTCAATACACGGGTCATCATTGGTTAGAAAACTTTGAGGATATGTAGATAGCAAATCAGCATCCCAATATATGACTGACAGCCTGATTATGGCTCGAGTAAACCCAAAGACGTATATCTCTGTGAATAACAACACTTTCTATGCTGTGTGTCATGAAAGTTTACCTATGTAACTTTTTAATGCTAGACTATATTTTTGATCAACAGTGTCCAGATTATATTTTGGTCTTAACTATGTGTCCTAACTAAGTCCTTCATCAGCGAGCATCTTCAGCCTCACTCCATCTACACTTATGTTACAGAAGAAACCCTATTACTTTTTCTTGAGTACTCTTATCTCTCCATCTTCCCTCTTCCTTTCAAAAGTCCCCAGTGGCTGCTTGGGAGATAATTATGCCTGTAGTTCAGGGACCTGAAGTAAGCACCGGATTTGGCCTGGAAGGATACGGGAAGGCAAGCTGAAGTGCCAAGCTAAGAAGACTTGGTGCAGATATTAAGGAAAGGGAACGTGTTACGGCAATTACTCAGTTGGCCTGATTTCTGTCAGCCTACAGGAAACAACAGAGAGGCCAGAGCATAAACACCACCTTGTGTTGTTCAGAGTGACTCACTCACATTTGGGATTCAGGACCCTGTGGAAGTCTTTGCACAAAGATCTCTTCTGTCGTAACACAGCTTCCAGAAAAGCAAAACAAAGCTTGTAGACATCTTGGCTCTTGCTCAGTACACAAGCAAGGTCTTTGTAGGTCTCCTTTTATAGTTTGAATTTACTATGACAACTGTGTTTATAAAACCATGACCATAAAGTATGGGAAAATAGTAGAATGAGTGTTGTTCAGATGAACAGCTAGCTAGCTCCGTTGAGTGAGTTTGTTGCAACTGATAATGAGTCTAAACATGAATGCCGAGAAAGGGACATGACATCCACAACATCACAGTTTATAGCCAAATCCCCATTCTCCTTAGTAACTGTTGATATCTATCATACAGGCCATAAGAGACAGCACAGAAACAACGAAACTGAAGCAACTATTCTAGGCAAATGCTGTAGTAAGACCAGGCTCTCACATTGGAAATCCTGTGAGGCTGTGATCCCTAACAAGACCTCTAGAAAGAAAGAGAGGAAGAGGTGTCTTCTGTTGGAAGACCATTTTAATTTTTTTCTGGATCATCTCCATTTGCCTCAGATAGCCTTCACTTTTTTTCTTAAAGTAATTATAATTTCACTCTAAGATTTAGCCAGCGTGGCCATTCTTTGTGCCATCACTCTGCCCTCATCCATAGTAGAGTGTTCCAGGAGCCCCACTGAGCACCTGAAACTGCAGGTAGGACCCAAGCCTGAGCAAACAAGTTTTCTCCTGTCTTTAACTGCTTATGATGAAATGATAGATGTAAGAGATTAACAACAACAAGGACTGAGAAAACTCAATGGTGGTAACAATGTTCTGTAAAAGAAGCTATGGGAATGGGATCCTGTGACAGAGCTGTGTCATTGTGCTGCTTCTCTTACTCTACCTTGAAATGTAGATACACTCAGCTTACCTGTGGCCTTGAGAAATTGAGGCAGATAAGAGGGGGCAACTGGAGTTACCCTGGCTTTAGTATGCTTTGTTATAAATCACAATGATCATAAAACAAATTTATTTGGTGTGTCTTTAGTTTCTCCATTAGGCCACATATGCTACAATAAAGTACCTGATGTAAATGGGTCATTTTGTTTTGTTCCAAAAGCAAAAGATAAGAATTTTCTGTTGAGTGACAGCAGTACACACTTGTGACTATTTTCATTGCTTGGTGGCTCATTCCTGAAACATCGTGTGGCTATTTTCATAATGATCTGTAGTGCATTTTCTAGCTAGTTTTTCTTATGCTTTATGAGATTCCTGGGAAAGGACTATTTAGATGTGACACATACTGTATTTTAAAAAACTCTCAAACCTCAACAGGATCAAACTTTCACTTGATTGGCCCCCCCAACATTTTATTCATGACGAGGATCACCAAAACAATCAGATCAATTGTCCTAAGTCCAAGTCGGCAACTTAAGGTAGCCAGCCAATAAAGGAATCATTGCTTTTAGAATCAACACATTAATTATCTGCTTAGTTTAGGACATTAATAATTGTTATGTATGCTGGCAGCTTTAGTTCAGGAACAAAAATGTGCTATCCATTAATGTGGTATGGCTTGGAAATTCAATCTCAGTATTTTTTTACATTATGTGTATGCCTTTTCCTGGACATTGTTTCCTTAAACAAAGAAAAATAAAGCCATATTTATTAGAAGTTACCAAGTGAGACCATGAGCTGCCACTGCCCACTCACTACCTATGATGGCAGCAGAGAGGATGTTGGGTTAACTACACACCTAGAGAAAAGGTTCATATCTAGCGGAGTAGGAACATTGTCTCAGTTTTAGGGGATAGAAACCAAAATCCTAAGTGATTACAGTACTCAAATGATTACAGCAGCCAGGAAAATATCTGAACAACATAGTCAACTTTATTTTTTTTTTTTTTTTTATCTCTTGAACCATTCAAGGGCAAAAATCACTTAAAAAAATAAAAATAAAAAAAAACCTGAATAACCGAAGGCTCATTTGCCTTGATACACTGCTTCCGAACCTAACCCTAAGGGAAATGACCAAGACACAGACATTTTTGTTTTGTTTTGTTTTCAATTAATTTGATTTGGAAACACATGGGGAGCTGTTGCAATGATTTCAAAACTGTTCTCTCAGAAGCAATCTGGGTAAACTTTTGTACAGTTCTGCCACTGAGCTGCGCTGTAAGATACAAATGAAACTAGTTAGTAGGATGCCAGTTGAAGGGTCTGGAGGCCACAAGAGTTTGGTGATGCAGATTATTTCTAGTATTGAATGGGGTGATTGCCATGTGAGACCTAGAAAAAGAACCTAAGAATGAACCATGTCACTCAAGTGCACGATCCAGATGAAGTCAGCGTAGTCTACAAGAAAGGCTCTGAATTGTCTCCAAATTCTCATTTGGCTGATGAAGCACAGTGAGCATTCAATTAGCCAAGAAAAAATTAACTAAATGTAAAACTACACTGACTAGTGAAGACAATCGACATAACTGACCTCGTGTTCCCACAAATATATAAGGTAAGACTCAATGAAAGTGTTGGGTAATGAACGGTACTATAAAGCCAAATCAAATGAATTTGATAAGTTCTTCAAATGTGTGTGTGTGTGTGTGTGTGTGTGTGTATGTGTGTTTATTCCTTTTCATTAAATTATTGGCCATGTCTTAATGAACAGGTCATAACTTAAAATGCCTATAAAGAACCTATCTTAACGAACACCATGTCTCTGTGACAGGCACATATTGGATCTCCACTGTTTTGCTTGGTATGAACATGGATGGCTGAGATCTACTGCTTTCTGCCTCTGGCCAGGATCTCAAAATTTGACACAGACTGCCAACATGGGATTTGTACCCGAATGCCTCTCATCAGCTCACGTGGGTCTATTTTGGAAGGTTGTAGAATCTTTGAATGGTTCCAAGTGGCATACAGGAGGCAGACCACTGAGGGAGGATCTGTTGGGGATCGTATCCCTGACTATATCCTGAGTTCTACTTTCTTTCTTAGACAACAGTGAAGAGAACATCTCTCTTCTGCCATACACTCTTACCAACACACTGTTCTGCCCAAATGCATGGTGTTCAAATGTTGCCTAAGCCTTCTAACAACAGGAGCTGATATAAATCCTTCCTCTCTTAAGTCATGCTGTTGGGTATTTTAGTCACAGCAACACAAAACATAGATGATGCTCTAGTACAACAACAACAATAACAACAACAACAACAACTTGAATGCCAAACCCCAACAGTGGCTTCTACTGTGTCCACACTGACTTTACACAATTGTAATGTCAAAACCCTTCCAGTCCAGCTATTGTGGGTCAGGGCCATCTGAAATAAGTCCTGTGCTTTGTACATCACAGTCACCTTCTTCTACGTCCTAAGCTCTATAGGCCGGTCATGTTTATTAATACAAGAAAGCAACTTCATTTTCTTTTAAAATTATTTGTATATAGGTTGTTTCTTCCTCTTTTCTCTGCTATGTGCTAAACTGTTCTAAGGATGGGAACACACTTCTCAGCAGACTACTCCAGGGCCCTACATCGTGAGCTCTTAACCAGACCAAGGATACAAACAGCTGGGCAAATAGCTGCACCAAGTGCAATAAAGATTTTGATCATAGATGCCAAGGTCACTTAGGAATAAAGGAGTATCTCACATAAACTGAGGTAGGAGACATGGGAAGGGTTAGAAAGAGAGACTTGATGGAAACAGCCAGGGAATGAATGTGGGACAAAAATGCCCTAGACACCATGTCTCAACTCTTATTTCTAGATAAGAGTTCCCATGAGACAGTGTTCCCTGTTATCCAGCAAGACTTAGGAAAAACTCTGATATTCCTGGGGTAGATCAGCATAGACGCATTGACCCAGCGTGCTGATATTGTTTATAACTGCATTAATCAGCACAAACGAAAAATAGAGAATTTCACACAGAATTCCAAGTTTTAGGCTTCTCATGAACAATAGGTTCTGGAAATTATGATTTTGGACTCCTGAGTGTCAGGCTCCCCACCCCAGTCCCCTCTGTCCCACCTCCATCCTCCTAACTTCTATCCCCCTGTCTTAATCACAATGGCAGCTGTCTGGAACACCCTATCCCCAGCAGCCCTTGCAAATCCTCAGCACTGAGTCTGAATATCAACTAATAGTTCTCATGTCATCTGCTCCACGCCATCCCTGCAGTCCACTCTCCTGAAGCTTCTGGCTTTTCAGCTGGTGCTTCAGGCTTATTGCTAGTCTAGGTTGTGAGCCAAAGAAACACCTGGCGGTTCAGCATCCTTCTGTGTTTTGTTAGGCGGAGTCTTCTCTTCAGTTGTTATGTGTCCATGCAGCCCACAGATGCTTAATTCCCATTACTAACACACAGCAAGCATCACCCTAGATACTCCTGTGAGTGTTTCTGTTTTTCTTGTTCGTACTTTGCCCACATATCCACATGCAATGCCGTTATTGTTCTCAACCGAACTGCACACAATATGTTTCAACAAGAACCATAATCGCATATACAAAGTGTCAGTTTTTGTAAGGAAAGGGATATGCATGAACTACAAAGAAAATAAGATTTTTTTAAAAAAGAATTTCAAACATACTCAAGCTTCACATAGTTGGACTTCGTCAATGATCCCTCTAGCCTGTCTAGGCAAGCAAGTTCATTGAGGATTTTTTTTTTTTTTTTTTTTTGAGGCCACTAGCAGAGCTCACATTTGGATGTTGAAACAGCTACACTGAAGAGCATTGAGTGATACGCTACTTGGTTGAAGCCTCTCTACAGCGTGCAGCGGAAGTGGCCTATATGGCTGAGAAAATGATCCTCCATCTTTCACCATACTCTTCAGTGGACTTCAACTGGACATCAAACATTTGGAGTTAAATGGACAATTGTAGTGTGAGGGAGGAGGGGCTTTGCTGGTTTGCATCTGTTTTCTCTGATTGATTGTTAACAAAAGAGGGCTAAGTGCATATTCTCCGAGGAAGAACGACATTTGGCACAGGCTGAAAGCTCTGCATTCCTGACACAGCGCTGGTCATGCTTAAGCTATTCTGGAAGGCTTTTGTCTTGATTCCGGCACAAAGTATCATGCATGAGTCAGTCAGCAATAGTGAATGGAAAGGAGTGGGATGGGCTTGTGGACAGGATGCACTGTCTTCCCAGCAGAGCTTGGTTCAGATGAGGGCAGCTTCAGCTGCAGTTCACTTGGTCACAGACCGGAGGTTAAGTAAAGAAAGGCACAGCCATGTCTTATTAGAGATCGTTGCCATGGATGTAATGGTTGACACCCAGCATCTGTTTCTACCCAATCTGACTATAGTCAGAGACTGGGAGTTAAAATCTACATCCCCTGACTCTTTTATAGCCACTACAGAGAGTAGTATGGAGGCCCTCAAAAACTAGAAACATGTCCACATGATGATCCTGGTACCTCAGTTCTAGGTACATGTCTATAGAATTGAGACCAGCACATCAAAATGTGACCTGTATGTTCATAGTGATGGCTGCACTATTGACAATAATGTGCTGTTGTCGCACAGGGATGGGTTGTAGAAATTGTGTATCACAGTGGAATGTTATTCATTTACACAAAATGGTATTCTGTCATTTGTCCGAATGTGGTTGGAAATGGAGGAGTATTATGCAAATAAGACCCGGAAGACAGATGATGTGGATAGCTGCTAAACAGAGTTGGTCAGAACGTGGAATGTGCTGGATAGAATTTGGGTGAGGGGGAAAAAGAGAGACCAGGTAATGACTACCTAAGCCCAATTATATGGGAGGAATCAGAACTTCGAGTGTTAATAACACAGGCAGAACTGTGTCTGTGGGTCATAAAGATTTACTTTGTAGCTTCGGAAGAAACAGAGAGAGAAGCTGTATGCACTAAAGAGAAAGCAATGATAGGGCAGCTAGGAAATGGAACCTGGGCTCCCGGGAACTTCCTGACTCTGCAATGACACCGAGACGTCATCCATGTGATGCTTTCTAGTAGAAATCTCTCCAGACTTTCTAACATAACTTACAGAAATGTATCATTTGAATAAGTGGTGCTATGCTTTGGAACTTACTCTGAGAAAGTTATTTTTAAAGCATGAAAACACCTGTGGAAAAATTGTCCTTCATATCACATTTAATGTAAAATAAAGTTATGCAACTTAAATCTAAAAAGTAGAATACTAAGGTTGATGTGATGAATTTTAAGGAGTTTTATGCAGGTAATAAAAATCATGTTAAGGAGATAGTTCAGATTTGTAGATATGTATGGTATGAAAAGCAAGCACAAGGATAGGACATAGATTATACTATATCCTTTCCTAGGAAAGTAATGATGCATAACTTTATCTTTTTACTGAGTCAATGGATTTGAGCTCTGAAGCAACACCTTAAATATCAACTAGGGTCTGTAAAGGAGGACACCACTGGGGTCATATGATGTTAAGCCACTAGATAGTGTGTCCTTTCTTCACAGTGAAGATCGTACTAGGATCCCTTCTAATTCCTTCCAAGTATCCCCCAAATATGCATGTGCTAAAGGCCCAGCCCACTTTGATGGCGATATTGGGAAGTGGTGGAAATTTTAAGTGGTGAGGTCTAGGGGAGAGCTATGGCCCATGTCAAAGAGCATGGCCCCCTGCTTGCTTT